>CM032624.1:7198222-7773222 GCA_019097785.1 Fraxinus excelsior
GAAGAAGGTGCCAAATTTAGCGAGGCTTTTGACAATGCAAGTGCAATGACTCTTTGGAGATATGTTGATATTTTCTGGAAGATGAAAAAAGCTTTTAATGTTGGATCAGAAGCGAAGTTGAAGAAAAATATTCGAGTAGTTGATGATTTTGTGTATAAGTTGATCCGGACAAAAAATGAGGAAATGCACTCAAAGAATGATTCTTCTGTAGGTGAAACAATTTAAAGCTTCTACCGTAGAGCATGTTTGGCTAAGCCTAAAAAATGAGTAAAGTTATTTAAGTCATGTTTGGATAAGTTACTTTACTTTTTTAGACCTAGTCAAACATGGTCTTAGTCGAATGTCGTCGAATAATTAGATATTGTTGTCGTGTGCCAGATGAAGCTGCAGAAAGAAGACATTTTAACAAGATTCTTGCAGTTCAATGAAGCAGATCCGAAATACTTGAGGGATATAATATTGAACTTCATAATTGCTGGGAAAGACACAACTGCAACTGCTCTCTCCTGGTTTATTTATGTCCTTTGCAAGCATCCTCTTGTACAGGAAAACGTGGCACAAGAAATAAAAGAAGCAACAAAAACAGAAAAGGTTGTAGATATTTCTGAATTTGCTTCCAGTTTGAGTGAAGAAGCCTTGGAGAAGATGCATTACCTTCACGCAGCATTGACTGAAACCCTCAGACTCTATCCTGCAGTTCCTGTGGTAAGAATAATCACTGTTTCTGATATAAAAGCTCACTTCCATAATACGAAGCAAAACTATACCGCTAAATCTACAGATAAGTTCAGGAAAAATGAAAATATGTCAGATTGATTATGTGAAGTTGACTTCATTAGACGAAAAATAGTTCAGGATACTTCTCCCATTTCATCTGGATAAATGATTACACCCCATTATTACATGTACTAGGAAAGGTCATAAATCGCCTCTTTGAGTTCATTCTTTTGCTCTACTACTGAACTTCTGAGGAAGTTTATAATATTGTTGAATACGTGCTCGAGATGGGCCAATACGGTAACTTGATTTTTCATTAATTGAAACCTGGGATCAGTTTGATTCAGGCGGTTGCAATCTTTGTTGAGGGTCTTTTAACTCTTTCTATGGTTCTTGGGGAATTTCTGTGCTAATGTGAACTTCAGTTTCGTTTTCATATATTTGAATTGTCATGTTTTATGCGTTATAAGGTAGTTTCTGAGCATATTATATAAGAAGCCAGCTACACGCGCCACTTATAACATTATACGATTATGATTTAAAATTTGCCATAATTACAGGATGCGAAACAATGCTTGTCTGATGACACAATGCCAGATGGGTTCTCTGTGAATAAAGGGGATTTTGTGGCTTACCAACCATATGCAATGGGAAGAATGAGATTTTTATGGGGTGACGATGCAGAAGACTTTAGACCAGAAAGATGGATGGACGAAAAAGGTTTCTTCAAGCAGGAGAGCCCCTTCAAATTTACAGCCTTTCAGGTTAGTCAAAAGGATATTAAATTAATATAACCTTGTTATTACAGTAATTGCCTCCAGGTTTCAAAACTTTTAATAGAGTAAAACAAAAAAATTGTATCAATAATCAAGCATTAAGGTTTTATGATACGAAGATTTTCACATCTAAACATATTTTTTTCTTTTAAAAAAAATTGAAGTGATACAAATTAGATTAATTTAGTCCTTGTGAAAGTTGAAAGATCACTAAAAATCTTTTTGCTCTTGTATTATCACCTGCATTGACATAAATGGTCATACATCTATCCTTAACACTAAGGGAAACATCCGATTCTTGTAAACAAACTGGAGCTTCTGATGATGAACAGGCAGGCCCAAGAATTTGTCTGGGGAAGGAATTTGCATATAGGCAGATGAAGATTTTCTCATCTGTTCTGCTGCGATATTTCGTGTTTGAATTGAGTGACAGTCGAAAGCCAGTAAACTACAGAACCATGATCAATCTTCATATCGATGGCGGGCTTCATGTCCGTGCCTTCCACAGAGTAGACTAGCAACCAGCACAAACGGAGGTTGCTGTGTATGTTGAATATTTAAGGGCACAATTATAGCACAAAAGTTCAAACTTGAAAAATTATTCATATAATATTAGCATGTACTCTGTAACCTCCCTACTCACTGTAGTCAACATGTTTTTACATCAATAATAAATTATTGTCTTATCTGAATTTTATTTCGTTGCTTCATGTAAATCATTGTTAAACCCAAGAAGCTCTAAAGCAATTGGATCTCTTATAACCATTACAGACCAAGTTTTGCACCTCAACAAAATATATATCAAAATTTATGACATGCGATTTAGGCACAACTCCCATCTACTTTACAGCCGGCTATGTAAACATAAGCGGAGAGAACTGGTATATGATGAATGTAAATTAGACAACTTGGCTTGTACTTCAGGGACTTGTAATGACTCGAGTATTTGTGTCCAAATTGTAATATCGTACGTATTGTCCACTCTCTTTATCAACTTGCCTTTCACAGATTTCTAGTGCCCTTCAAGATTCGAACCTCAAAACTTTGTCTCATAACAGACTCAAGTTCGAAGGTGATACAAATCTATGAAAGGTAAGATGAATAGAATTTTTATCAAAGCGAACAATACGTATGATATAATGATTTAGGCATATAAACTCAAATTGTTACAAAAAATGAGCTCTGCATTTTGAATAATGTGTCCAGTTTCGCACAATAATATGCTTTATTGAGAAAAGTAATACAATTTTGTTAATAAGAGGAGATAGGCACACAAAACTCATGCAACAACAAACTATGGCTGGATTAAATAACATTGAGAATTGAATTGGGTTACAGGGTCTGGGATACCATTCCATTTGCACAAGTACTAAAAAGTACACACCTTGTGCCATGAAGATGATAGGTGTAAATAATTTAAGTCAATGACATAAAAAGGTTGCTCGCATTCATTGCTATAAAGCTGGACCCCATTTTGAGATTTCTGATGCCTTGGTAGAGATCAAATGGAGAGTCCGTGTGAATATACGTATATGCCACACGGGAGAAAGGTATCTTTTCTCTGTTTGGTAGACTACAATGACGGTGGCACATTCATAGACAGAGGAAGCTGAACTCCTGGCCTTGATGTCCATCCCTTCCGATTCCTGTAGGCATCAACTGCCTGTAAACGGAGCCTTTCTTGTGAAGCATCCTGAACCGTCTTCAAACCCTTTGTTACAACCAGAAAACTAAGGTTAATATAAAAATAGTCATTGTGTGTGATATCTTATAGAACAAATGAAGAACTGGATACCTTGGGAAATGCAACTAACTTAGGTGGTGCTTTGACAATATCTCCAAATTTTATTTTTTCGTGGCCTGGAAAGTCTACATTCTCTTCTTTGGCTTTCTTGTTTTTCTTTTTCCTTGCTTCCAAGCGCCTGCACAAATTGTCAACCCAATTATACATGCCTAGTATTACTCTTCATTTATTTTCAATTTACCTACCGTGACAGCCAAAGTTATATACATTTGTGATCTAAAAAGTCCTAGTTTAAGCATTAAATGTCTAATTTGACCTTACTAAAATGGAATTTACCTTCCATATATCATATCTTCCTCAACCCCTTCCCTCCACCCTGTAGCTCAAGAGCTAAAGAAACTGAGCAAACTTAGTCAGCACCCTGAGAGACTCCCTAGTAATAGGGGGCAAATGGGAAGGAGGTGGCTGCAGAATGGGGAGGAGGGGGATGAGGGTGAGGAAAAAATTGACACGAGCAAGATGATGTGGTTAAACGAGTGTATTTGGAATATCAACTAAACAATGGCCATTCTAGAAAACAAAAAAAATAACTCCAACTTGGTCTTTAAACAAATTCCTCACAAGTCTTAACCTTATTTGACTTGTGTCGATTTCACAAAAATGGAAGAGATTAATAAGATACGATATGGCATACTAGGTCCTTACTGTTTTTTACGCTCTTTTCTTTTGGAACCAGCAACTTCCATCTGCTCTTCTGTTTCAAATCGAAGATCATTTGCTTTTTTACTTTTCCTCCGCTTCTTCTTCTTTTCATGGACGCTGCTTTGTAGAACACTGTCACCAAGTTCCTGCTTGATCAAATCTTGATCATTTCTTTCTCTTTTCACCCCTATAGTCTTAGAATCACCTCCATCCCCAGGACGAGGTTTCTACAAAAGAATGATACATCAGCATACAACTCACAATGTGAAAAGCACATAGAAACAGAACTTAGAGTCAGCAATTGCAGTTTCCAAAGAAAGCTTACACTGACCCGTCAAATTTGGGGTCTTATTCGATATTTTCCTTGGAAGGTATCAGGAAGGAATTGGAATGGAAAAAGATTGATTTGTGCCCTCTTTTGATTCAAAGTTTCAAACATTGCACCTACGGGATAAGGGCATAGAAAAGGAAAAAACCAAGATGCCTGTACTGCTTTTGATCGATACAGTGTCCTTTATTCAATAATATCAACAACTTCACACAGTTGTCCCATAACAGGGGCCTCACAATTTTTTTCTAACTTTTGCAGATACCGAAAATAATATATTTCTATTGGACCATGGGACTTGGATGAAAAATAGAAATATCAATTACTTAAAAATTTGACACAGAATCATGAGACTATATAGAAAACCCAAATACCAATTACTGCGAAAATGTGGTATCCATTCATTATATATGTGTGGATAAAGATGACAATTATAAGGTTTTGAATTATTTGAATGACAATGGGCAAATGCTATCAGATTAAAGACAAAAATATATTTCCTAAAGAGAGCCCCTTTCATAAGAGGGATACTATCTCAGTATAACAAGTCAAAAGAGGAAGAGGTAGACCAAAAATAACATAGCTTTTTGCAGTTGCTGAGGAACTAATTGTTTTATATTTCCCACTAAATCTAGCAGTAAATCAAACAGAATGGTGAAAAAGAATTCACATAGAAATCCCCAAATTTACAACAAAGCGCAAGAAAGGCTGTTTGTTGTCGGTGTCATCATATATTTACTACAACTGGGTATTCTAGTTGGCTATCACAATTCCAAAAAAAAAAAAAATCAAGATTAATCTTTTTCTACAACTCAGAGTCTTCATAACAACATTCATTGCAATTAATCACCACGAAATTAAGAAGCTGACGTCCTTAAAAATATTCAATAGAGCTATGATCCAATTATAATTCCTCCTTTACCCCAGCTTTAACTAATTGTAAAAACTAATGACTCAGATATATAAATTCATTATGCAAACCAACTAAAGCGCATTATTTTTTTCTTTTTTCAGAAATGAGAAAAAAATCATCTACAGTCTCACCTTGTCTCCACCACTACCACCATTTCCTCTAACACTTCTTGCATCATCCAATGACTGTTTTCCAGCCCCTGAAATCACAACATATAAATTATACACAAAACCCCAAAAAAACCTAAGAAAAAGATCCTATTTTCAGATAATAGATACACTCGAATCATTAAAGAATCAAACAATAAACAAGAACAAAAACACAGAAATAGTCACGGCATAAACCCACAAAAAAACCCAGATGGTACAATTGCATATATACATACATCAGAAACATACGCATACATATACCTGTTAAAGACATGAGTTTCCGGAGTTTAGAAGGGAGTGCATCAAGTGAAGAATGGTCAGGCGGGGGTGGGAGTCTGCTGCTGCCTCCATGTGCCGCTTTGTAATTCTTTTCTCTTCTTCTTATACCCTTCCCTCCCATCTCTCAGACTCTGTTTGTGAGGGTATCAGGCTGCTTTGCCGATAGATAAACCCTACCGTGGTTTTTTTCTCCTTTTCCTTGTAAATCAAACTATTATGGATTTGGCAAAGTATGGCAATTAGGTCCCCAATCTATTCTTTTGCCGGCCATGGTCCTTAACCTTTTGATTTTATAACACTTGGATTTTGTTAATAAATCGATTTTATCTTTTTTCTCTCTCTCCAAATGGGACTTGAATTCAAGCCAATGGTCCAATTAGACTTCACTCGTATTACTTGAGTTAGGCATTGATCTTATTTTATCTTTAAGTAAACTAAATAAATAACAACAAACAATGATAATTGTTTTGTTCATGTAAAATTATAAGTAATTTTTTAGAAAGAGTAATAATGGATCTCATGAAATACGTGAATAATAAATAATTAGTAATTACGAACGTGATTGAAATTATTGCATGTTTGAGCCCTAAATTTTTTATTTTTTATTTTTTTTTTGATGAAAATGCATTTTGGAATAATATTTTGATGAAGAATATAAGGTTAAAAAATAAGAAAAAGTGTTGCGTTTGCGTATAATATTGTTTTCTTGAAAAATGTTTGATTAAAAATAAGAGAGAAAGATGTATTTTAAAAATAATAGAGACCGAACAAGGGCTAAATGATTGGCAAAATTTAAAATGATAGAAAAATGAAAATTTTAGCAATTTTTTAGTATAGCCAAACACGATATATTTTTAAAAGAATTTTGGTTTAGGTTTTTTTTTTCTATTTTTTAGTTATTTATAATTTTTATTAATTAAAGATAAGATTAAAATTGTCTTTTTAAAAAAAAAAAAAAAAAAAGTTGAATTTTTAATTAACATACGAGGATAAAACTATTTTATTGGGCATGTAAGTGTTACAAAAATGTAAGGTGAAGACCATGGTTGTCAACAAAATAGGTTAAATTCTAACAGTGTAGGTTATTTTCGAACTAAAATGCAAAAACCTTTTTAGTAAAAACTTACTATAACTTGTAAGTTTTAGGGCGCTCTCTCTTTCAATCTTGTTTCATATTAGGGCAAATTAACACATTGGGTTTTCAAACTATTGAAAATATAGTCATTAGTCCTCAATTTTTTTATTTGAAGTTAGCTGGTCTCTATTTTTCAATTTCGTTGAGCTCGATTGCTTGCGCGACCAAGCATAGTTAACCACGACACATTACATCACTAATTATGTCCTTGTCTAGGAGAGTTTTTTTCCTTCTCATTTTTAGCAATTATTTGACCGTCATACAGTTGAACATGGGTCCGATTTTGATCGTAATTTTTGACTGCCTGAAAATTAAATACAAAAAATGCCCTTCCTGAATGATGAATTAAATGTTAAAGAGACAAAAAGGTGATCCTGCCTTAAAATAGTCCATAATTGCGGCTAACCTTGACATATAGGCCATGTTTGGACCGGATTAAAATCTGATTTTAATTTAAGTCAAAGTCAAACAATCAATATCAACCACATTTTTCATGAGTTTCACATTTTTTCAACCACACATTTCAAAAACTTTTATCACAATCTTTCTAAAAATTTGATTTTAATCTATACCAAACACCCTCGTACTTTGTACAATGGTCACAATTTTGCTAGAAAATGGGAAAAAAGCTTTCTCAAACACGAGTTATATGGATTGTGGTAATCTTAATTCTAATGAGTAATTTTCATTTTTTAAACTAAGCCCCTGTTTGGGGGCACATTTTCTTCTTACCGTATAAAAAAATTGGAATGTTGTAACAAGTACCCCTGGCATTCAGGACACTATCGATTGTGCAAACAATGAAAAAATCAGTGTAATTGGGTGTTTTTACCCTTTTCTTCAATGGAAACTTTACTCCTTCACTTCTCACCTACCCACAACAAATGAAACTTTCTACCTTCATTACCTAACGAGTTCGGGTATCCAACTACTATTTTTCAGCCACCGCACCATCATGCGGCTGCACTACGACGTTTGTTTGCCTTCAACTGGCCAACATTGGATGCAAGCTATGATACGTCCCTATTTACACGACAATACTTGAAGGGAAACCAGTCGTGATAATGCATAGAAGCGAACAACACAGTCCTGAAATTAACCCACATCTGCATCCTAAAATTGGTTACCGACGTTTCCAAAAGCTTCAGCGGCACCTCCAAGTAAGTGGATCTTCACCTGGTGAATTGGGAAGTTCCAGATTGTACGGCCCTGTTTCAACCCTTCGTCCTCGTTGAAACTGCGCGATTTGGTTGACTCTAGACACAGAGGGCTGGAATTATACGGCTCCACCGTCGTTCCAGTGGTTGACGCCGGGTGCAGTAGAGCCGCCACTGCCACTTCAGTTGACTACACTCCAAGCATAGACACAAACCCATCTCATGTACCGTTTTGTAATTCCTTTCTGGTATGTCAATTACTATGTATTGGGTTCGATTTCAAGCCATTGTACTTACCCTCTTCTTCAACCTGCAGTTCAGTGATTTGTGTGGTTCGGGTTCATCAATGGTTGTTGAGTCGGGCAAGAAATATGTCAGATGGAGAGATGCAGAACGATGCAAGCTCATTGCAGCCTATGAAATGACCATTTTCGAAGGACATCGGCATGACAAGTGTTTCACGAAACGCGGGTGAGAACGTGTCATGGCATTGTTCAACTAAACAACATGCCACAAATAGAGTAAACTCCAATTGCGCAGCCATTAGGACGCAATGCATCGGGAACATAAACAGCTATCTGAATTGTTGGGCTGCACCGGGGTTGAATATAACCCGTCGGATGGTCAGATCGTTGCATTCGACGAATGGTAGACCTGAAAATTGAAGGTGAGATTTTTAAATAAAAGATTGACGTGCATATGGATGTTTTATTGTGGTCAATTGATGTTCTTAACTTGTTATGGCTAATTGATATTATTAACTTGTTATGGCTAATTGATGATGGCTAACTTGTTATATGACGATGGATATGGTTCCAGATTACAAAATGTGGTTCATTCATTCATACGTAATCTTTGTTCCTCTCATTTCGTACACTGAGGACCCCCAAGGTTGAGGCCTATGCTGTTATTGATCTGTTTACTTTGCAATATGTCATAAAGGAAATTAATGACATACTTTAGTCTTGACAAAAGCTCTATATATCCATATATGCATGAACATAAAACTGCATTTGCCGAGATCTTTGCTTCCCAAACTGTTCAATTTCCAGCTTGATTTTCAACGTAACTATTCTTCAGTTCCTTCACATTGTCTACGCCATTCTAAAATGTGAAAATGTGACAATATGGTCATAGGGATTTTCATTGTTTATGTTAACATGGACATTTTAGGTATCACATTTTATTATTTTTTGTGCATGACTCCTCTGAAATGTAAAGGGGAATAACCTGAAGAGGGTCAGTTAAAAATAGAGGCTGAGTTTGTGATAGTTAGCTCATGGTGTGATTCTATTATGGCAATTGGTTAGATGGACACTTTTAGATTAATACTTTTGGCAAGTGGTTGCTGAAATGATTACATATGAGAGCATTTTAAATGTTTACACATATGAGAGCATTTTAAATGTTTTTTTTAGATGGAGTTGCATATACTTTTTCAATTGGTTTAGTGTTAGTGACATGTAACATCCATCCTTTAAACCTCTATAGTTTGTACGAGCAATCCTCGCATGATGTCATACAGGATTAGAAATAGTGACATTTCAATTCTTTTATGCTAACGTTTTGTTTTACTTATATCGTTTCCAACTAATCTCTATACTGGGAAGTTATCTTTGCATTGTCGTTGTACATTACGATATCTCTGTCACCTTTATCAATAGCGCTAACCCAAATTGCAGGAGTACAAGGACTTCAAGGACAAAACGTGAGTGAAATATATGTTCGCTACCATCAGCTTTTCGACGATAGCTATGACAGAGACAAGTACGCAGTCATGCCGACAAAGTTATGTCGAACTGGCTTCTGTTTGTTCGAGGATAGTGTTGTAGATGACCAAATGGATTCAATCCCTGTTGATGAGGAGAGCACTGGTTCCAGCGATGAGGGCGCAGAACATAAAAATTCTTCTGGCATGCACTTGTTGAATCCCAAAAGCTGCGATAAGAAGAAGTCGACGTCGGGTAGGAAAAAAGGGAAGAATAAAAGGTTTTGGCTCGGGATTTATCGTACTATGTTGATCTGGCACACGGCGCCGCAGAGCACGTAGCGACGAAGGTTAATATCATCATGGTGCCGAAAAAGAATGCAGGGGTTGTCTGTGTCGATGAATTGCTCGCTTCAGGAAAGCTCGAGAGACGCACACCTTTGTACTTCTTTGCATGTACGCTTCTAGTACAGAAGAAGTACCATGACATGCTTGATGTCATGCAGGACACCGATGAGAAGTTCGAGTGGATTCAATGGCAGTATAATGAGTGTAATAGATCTCTCAACTAAAATTATGCATCAACCATCTATACAATACACGTGTTATTCAAAATTTGTTTTTTTTCTTTAGTTCGGACAATCACTTTCATTTGGTGCCTTTACCATTCCTATCATACATTATCTTTTTCTGAAGCGTGTGTTTATGTTCCTAAAACATGTTCATGAATATTTTATTTCGTATCATGGTTTTCTTTCTTGTGAATGATATGATGCGAATGTGTGATTATTTGTGAGTAACTGCTGGAAGTTGGTTTCCATATGCTGTAAAGGTTATGCACTTGCTTCACCTCGGTATTTTACGATAACTGTAAGATGTTTTGGAAAATCTGCTACTTTGAGATAAGAAACTGATATTTTACGTCATGTTCAATGCTTTACTAGGCCTCTATTACTTTATGTGTTCTGCAACCAATTGTTTACATGATTGGTTGTTGAATAGCAACAACAAAAAATATTTCTCTGCAAATTTTATCACGTGAAATCTGTACTAGAAATTTGTACTACTGATGAGTCATGAAACATGTAGATTTGTATGCAAAAAAGAGTCAAAGGAGGTACTGATGTTACATGGAAAAAGCATTTCATGTACTGTTATCATGTGAGTATTTTAATAATTTCCAAAATGATTATTGTACACATCAATTCCAAAATGGTTTGACAAACTATAGTTTCAGGCATTTGTCTAAGAGTTACGTATTTCTTGGTCTAACTTCAAGGTCACCTTCACTAAAATAATAATTGGATTCAGATGATTGCACATTTCCGCGTGTGCTAAAATGTGTTGGATCTGTTTTCATAAGAGAGACTTTTTCCCCAATTGTAGTGGACCTTTTCGAAGAACGAGAAATGGTAGATTTTTAAAATTTTCTAGAACAATGTCCTAAAAGTAAGGAAAATTATCACATGTCAAAAAAGGACTAGCATACTATTTTTTCAAACATGATGGTACAATTATTTGCATGTTACTCGCAAGAGTAACAGTTGAAATGATTCTTCATTCCTAAATAAAACATTTTCTACTACATGAATGCTCCATCTTTTCTTCGGTGCGTAAAAAACTTTTTGATGTTGCTAATTTTTAGTGGTCTTCATTTTTCTACAATGGATTATCTCAACTTCAACTATGCGCTATTATCAGGATTCGAAGACGGAGAAGAAATCGATGAGGACGAGTTCCTTAGTCAATTGGCAGAAGACGTCACGACATGGGTTACGTATTGTCGAATCGTAGTAAGGGATGCGAGGAACTACTATCTCAAACAACGCCGTCGTATCCGACGATTCCCGTCTTCAAGAAATGGACACATATTCATGAAGGAAACAATGGAAGATATTGGCAGGATGTGTTATCAAGAATTTCGAATGTACCCGCAACTACTTCGGCACTTCGCACATATTCTGAGGGATGAATATGGCTTACGCAGTAGCCAACATGTCGACATCTACGAGCAAGTTGAAATGTTTTCGTCCATATTAGCACATGGAAAAAGATACCGCCAAGTAACAACTATTTTCAATCATTCGTTGCAAACAGTGTGTCATTATTTTAATGAGGTACTCACTGTCGTCGTCACTTTATCGGCACGTCTCATACAATCAAGATCGGACTACAACGAGGGTGAGAAGTCACATAGGTCAGACCTAACGAAGCATCTGTTGTTTCGAGACTGCATTGGTGCTATTGATGGAATGTATGTGAAAGTTGTGCTACCACGTAACGAGCATGTTAATTTTATTGGCCACAAAGGAGTGTCAACGCAAAATGTGTTGGCCGCATGCGATTTCAATTTGTGTTTCACATTCTTGCTTGTTGGTACCACCGGGAATACCCATGGCGTACGAATGCTAGTTCGTGCTATACACAGTCATGGACTCATTTTCCATTACCCGGGCTGGGGAAGTATTATTTGGTTGACACTGGGTTTGCTCATAGACCGGGCTACATGGCCCTATAAAAAGGAGTTTCGCGATGATGGGTCCGGTCATCGTCAACAATTTCGAAATGCTCGTGAGAGGTTTAATTACAAACACTCGTTTGGGGTGTGGAAAAAGATGAAAAATACTATATTGTATATCTAGCTATTCGTTTCGAACACAATTTGCAGTTGTCGTCACAACAATGGGCATTCATAATTTTTTACATCAGTCGAGAGTTGTGGACGAGGCATTTTAGAGAGCAGAAACATATGATGACACATTCGAAATTGACCTTCCCACCGCCGACGACGAAATTCACGCTGAAATGAACGCATCGAAAATGCAGCGAAGTGATTGGGACCAACTTCGTGATTATATAGCACAACAACTGTGATCTTAAAATTATGTGGGAAACGTGAGTTTGTAGACTAATGTCTACAAATGTAAGAACGTATGAATATAATTCGATATTTTTTTTGAATTTAAAAGGAGAGAAGTGTAAACACACAATCAGTGAATAATTGGTAAAAAGATTCTTCCACATTTGGTTTGATAGAAAAATGCACGATAACAGAACGAAATATTCAAATTTCGCATCATTTGGAACTTTTTTTAGGCGTGTCAGAAAATAATGTGGTGAAAAGGAAGACATGCACCAAATGCTCATGCTGAAGGCAAAATCGGAACAAGTGGGGAAAGTGGAAAATATAATGATGACACAATACATGTTTTTCTTTCCAAAACGGCAACCAAACGAAATGTGAAATTTTATGTTAGTTGTATTAACTATTAACCATGTTTTCAAGATTGAAAACACTCTTTTCTTCGTGAAAAATCTTAATAAACTATTTTCCTATGGATCCTTGAAAACTTTTGTTTCCAATCTTGAATCATCATTCTACTCAGAAGGCAAGTACATATACAAATAAGAATATCACCATAACAATGTGGGGTGGGGTGGGGTGGGGTGGGGGGGGGGGTAGAAGAATATATGCACTTTTCCTATGAAAATATCTTCGTAAATTCTTGATATTTTAAGTCCTAAGATTAACATTCCTTTCTATCTGGCAAGAATGACTTAAAAAGCTGATCTACCCATATCCACACCTAAACCATTAGTGCACATGTCATTTGTATTAAACTATAGTTTATATAATTAATTTGGCTTTTATAACTTGTCTGGGCATCTAAATGAAAAAAGAAAAAGAAGAAACGGTCACACCAGAGATTTTTTTTTTTAAAAAAAGCTGGTTGGTAGCTTTTAATTTACTTTAATTTATTTTTCATACTCATTTTCAACCACACATTCACACGATAAAATATTCTACACGTAAATCCAAAATTTTTCTGTATTTTTTAATCACATATTCTCCAAAAAAATACTATTAAAAATATATTTTTTTACGATTAAAGGCCATCAAACATGAACAAATAATATTTCGATTTTTTCAAGCATAATCAAACTTAATTTTCGAACAAATTCCCAGATTTTTCCAGTGGATCCAACCAGTCCAGCCAATCTAGTTTCAAGAACAATGGTAAATAATTTAAAATCTGGTTCATGGCTTTCCTAATCATATTATATACGAAATAAATAGTGTTAATTGACAAATTAGGAAGCGTGATGCCTTCAATATCACTTGCTATTGACCTAAACGACATGAAGTTCATGTTTGATGAAAATTAAATTCTAATTTTTTTTTTTATCAAAGTCGAAGTTAACAATTTATTTAATCACATATTTCATGAGATCCATAACATTTTAACCATGTGTTTCATTAATTTTCATCGGAATCTACTAAAAATCTGAATTTATCCTCTACCAAATAGGAATTAAAACATAGGGTCCCATCATAAAATAGTCCATGTTATTACCCTCTTGCTTGAGAGTGACTATTTTAAATTATTTTTTCTTCACGGTTATTTTTAATCAATCGCCCGTTCTTCGAAAGAATCATTTTTCAAAAATTAATTTTTAAATAATCACTTTCACACAATGGCTGAGAAGAATATCCTGAAACTCTTTACATGTTATTATTGTTTCTATCTTTATCCGACGTGAAATTTATACCTTTACGACATCCTGCAAGATGGTGACTTATTCGAGGACACAAATCTTGAAATTCTTGTGCTTATTCGAGTCTTGATCAGACCGAGTATTCAAATTTCAAAAAAATCGATGTGCTCAAAGAAGCCATCAACTTACGAAAAACGCGTTAAAAAGTTGTACAAATTTGAAATATTTACTATTGTTATTGTTAACTCGTGAATTGTCCCGTACGTCTTGCATCATACAATAGCTGTTTATTGCTTAATTAATTAGAAAGTATTCCTCTTTTCTTGGTGGGTTGGATTATAGTAATAATTGAATCCACAAAGTTGTCGAGAAATGATTTTATTTATTATTATATAATTAAGCATTAATTCCACGCCAAATGAATTTTTTATTGAACATCGAATCACGATAAAGAGTTTTTATTTAGATATTCATTGAAAGAATTCAAAATTGTCTAATACGTTAAGTCTCATTATAAGAGTCGAATCAAATCTATTTATTTACAAGCAAATAGACGCGACTTGAACTCAAAATTACTCAACAATTTTATTCACTCTATTGAATTATCTTATTTTAAAATCTTACTCAATCGGCGAATGACAAATTCAAAGCATTTCAAAAGCAAATGATTCTCGAGGCCCTGAATAGTCGGGATATTGAGGGGTTTTGCATTTTGAGACGTATTGTAGAATCGTACTCATGGAATACGACCCTAATTGAAATACGTATATTTAGTTTTCTATGGTTTTTATCAAATATCAGTATAAATTATTTTTTGTCTGTCTCCCCTTACTCCATCCCCAAACTTGGGGGCCATTTTTCAATAATAACAAATTACATCCGTCCCATAAAGATGGATTTGTTTACATTTTTCGTTTGTCCCAAATTATAGATCTCTTTCCTTACTGAGACTATAATTGATTTTTTAGTTTTCTAATATGTCCATATTTTATGCGCCTTATTAACAACACATTGCATTACTCATATTATTTACTGCACGGTATATTAGAAAAAATTATATTTCCAACTATATTAATTACATTTTTTTAATCGGTGTGAAAATGGAAATAAGTATATCTTTATGAGAGGGAGAGAATATATCTTGGTACGAACAAAGTGCATGGTCCATTTGCAGCCGGCAGCCCCCCACTAGTCTTTTTCTAAATAAATAAACAATCTAAACTTGTCATTATAAAACACACTCTTCTACAGTTACTGCAAGAAAAGAAAAACAATGGCTATGGCTATATACAAATTTTTTATGGTATTCCTTTTGTTCTGTCAATTAGGGCTAAAAATCACATCATCTGATGCACAGAAAACACAAAATCACACTCTACAAGAAGCCTACAATGTTCTTGGAATCAAACCAAACCCTGATGGCTCCTTAACAAGAGAAATTAGAATCCCAATGGTAAATGCAACCCCAGATATTGTACCTACTTCAACTACTCAAATTGCTCTCTCCAAAGACATACCATTAAACCCTTCTACCAAAACCTTCATACGTCTCTATAAGCCCTTAAACCATACAAAAAATAGTAAGATTCCACTCATAATCTACTTGCATGGGGGTGACTTTGTACTTTTCAGTGCAAAAACTGTCATCTTTCATGAATTTTGTAATCAGATCTCGGCGCAGTTTCCGGCAGTGGTGGCGTCAGTTGAGTACCGGCTTGCCCCCGAGCACCGCCTCCCAGCGGCCTACGATGATGCCATGGATGCTATCACGTGGGCTAGAAACCAGGCAGTGTTTGTTAAAGGTGCTGATGCATGGATAAAGTCGGTTGATTTTTCTCGTGTTTTCTTATTGGGCAGTAGTGCAGGAGGAAATATAGTCTACCATGCAGCCCTACGCGCACTTGATCTTAATCTTTCACCAATCAAGATCAAAGGGCTGATAATGAATCAGGCTTATTTTGGTGGGGTCCACAGGACAGAATCAGAGATCAAGCTCAGTGAAGATGCTTATATTCCTTTGTACGTCAATGATCTTTTATGGACCTTTGCATTGCCAAAGAATGCTAATAGAGATCATGTATTCTCTAATCCATTGATGATTGGTGGATCATCCTGTAATCTTGGGAAGATCAAACGGCTGCCAAGAGTTATGATGAAAGGTGATGATGGGGACCCACTTGTTGATAGGGAGAAATCGTTGGTGAAACTTTTGAAGTCAAATGGAGTTCAAGTTGTTTCTATATTTAATGAAGGAGGGTATCATGGTATAGAGCTTACAAATGCAACAGCACCTCAAGCTCAAGCTTTGTATGATGCTATGAAAAATTTCATCAAATCTACTAGATGAGATGAAATAAATGTTGTCCCATTTAACTTGATCAATCCTTGTTCGATCTTTTATTACTTCTAGCGTTGAACACATATTGTCCTCTATTGTACTTTACTTATTTAAGTTTTCTTGTGTCGTCAATGTATTTTATTCAATTTGATTTGTTGCATGCTATGTAGAATTGGATGAGAGTTTTGTTTCTTGATTGAGCTATATAAATATGAACCCTATCCCACAAGCCCTTCTCTTGGGACGTGGGATAAATACAACGATCAATTACAACATGTCCGTCGAGTTAAATGAATTTTTTTCTTAACTAATTTTTAGCCATTTGGCCAGTGTACTTTTCACAATATTTTTCATTAATCACTATACTTTCCACAACATTTATTATTAATTACTGAACTTTTGTGGCATGACAAAAACGAACGGTAAAAAATGTTACGGTAAATATTTGGTTATCAACATCATCCAGTCCGTCTATTTTTTTTAACCGTTGATGATCGAGTGACGGATAATGTAATGATTTGATAAGTTCAGTAGTTAGTGAGATATTTTAAAATTCAGTGATCAATAATAAATATTATAAAAAGCATAGTGGTCATTTATATTCATGCATCAACTTCCAATGATTAAGAGGGAGATTTTCCAAACTAACCTGTTGACTTAGTCTATTTGAGTTTTTTGTAGAAAAGTTTATTTTACCCTTAATGAAATGAGTTTCTTTATTGTAAGTCATGTCCTTTTATTTTAAAATAAGTTTTGGATTTGTTCTATATTTCTTATATTCTGAATTTTAATATATAAATTCATTCTTTGATCTAATATATTAGCATAATCTGCTATTTTTTATTCATATTCTTTTATAAGTTTATTATATTTTTCAGACATTTTATATATATTTTTTAGTTGAGATCTAATACTTCCTATTTTTTCTAATATCCTTTCTAACAAATCGTCTAATCTTTTAACTGTATATTCTGACATGATTGAATACTATTATCATGAAAATTGTCATAGCATTATAAAACAATGATGTAAACATTATGGTAAACAATAATTCAAATATCATGAATAATCATAAACATTTATGATCCCTGCGATTCTCTAAGATCTTTGAGAAAATTCTTTCAAAATTTAACAAGAAATAGTAGTTTTACCTTAATTTTGATCTGAATCTTTATTTTTAGAATCGAGTGACCTTCAGGCTCTGAATATACAAATTGTTCCCTTCAACGGCCTCTTGTCTTAACGGAATCTTTGCTATTTCAGCTTCTTGCTTTCACTGTATCGTTTTCAAGGACAAATCTCTATTCTTGTGGTAATCTATTTGTGATAGGTTTCTTTATCGATAGGTTTTTAATTAAAATTTCAAAATCTAATAATGTTTGAAAATTTATAATATCAAGATCTGTTAATATATCTATATTTGGTTCAAAAGGTATATTATATTTTCAGATATTTTTTATTCTTTCTCCTAATTTATCTATAATATCCTATACATCTTTTATGATTATAGATCTTACAATTCCTTTAGCAAAATTTGCTATTAGATTTTCTTTGAAACATTTTAATATTTCTTGAGATGCACACAATTATTCTTGGTATCCAATCTTATCAATTTCATTTTCGAATTCAAGTTCTTTTTTATTTTTTGCAATTGTTTTAATTTTATATAGACCTCTTTTAGTTCTAGGTCTTTTCATTTTATAATTATTATTAGTTATAGTTGAGTTAGTTTGAGAAAATAAAATAAATCTTTTAGGACTTAATTGTTATTTTCTTTATACTATGATGATGACTAGTTATAAATTCTGTATTTTGGAGTATTTTTGATAGTTTACTATCTTTGAATAGTCAAATGGTATTTTGAAAAGGCTATCTCAAATTTTGGCTATTTTCAATAATTTCCTTGATCAAGAACGGCCGGCTAGAAATACTCTTCTTGTGAACATTCTACCAACTCCCACTGATCAGTCCTTCCATGGCTGTCCCAACCCAAATACCTTCATCACCTCATCAAAAACTAGAGCAAATAGTAATTCTTGGCCTACCATCGTTCCTCAAAAGACAAGACAAAGAATTCTCTTCGAAATTCCAATTTCTGAGTCCGTCGGAATCCAATCTTCCGTTGGACCAATTCCTCGAGGCGGAGGCCCAAAACACTCAAGCCGCTGTCTGCTCCGGCGGATTTAAGATCTCCGCCGAAGTCCTCCGCCATCTTCCTTCTCTTAGGCTGATCGTCACAGTCAGCGCCGGCCTCAACCATATAGATCTCTCCGAGTGCCGTAAACGTGGAATCTCCGTCGCAAATGCCGGCAACATCTACTCCACTGACGTTGCGGATCTGGCGGTTGGGATGACCATTGATGTTATGAGAAAAATTAGTGCCGGCAATCGTTTCGTTAAAACTGGACTCTGGCCTAAACAAGGGAATTTTCCTCTTGGTTCTAAGGTACGTTTATTTGTCATGGAATTTTATTACTTCAAACTTAGAGCCCATTTGGCGGGCTTTTGAAAATAATTTCCACAAAAAGTTATTTTTACACGAAGCAGAAGTAAAAAATAGAATCTTGCCAAACATGCCCTTAGATTTATTTCAAGCATAGATCAAACTTGGGTCTTTTATTTTATTATTTATGATTTTTTAACTATTTATATATATATGGTTTTGCTATGTGTATATAACAATGTACACAGGGGTGTCCATAATGGACAAATGACACCGTCTGAGCCGCAGACGCCCCTCAATAGAGGGGTGTCATTTGTCCATTATGGACGCTATTATGGATTTTGCTATGTAAACCAGTATTCTAGAAAGTGTAAATTGTGACTAGTTGTGGAGGTCAAATTTCAAGCTTTATGAGCATAAGCAAAGTTTAGGCATAAAAAAAATGTTTTTTACTTTAAATTTTTAATCATTGTAAAAAAAATTCAATAATTCAAATAATACGTATCCAACATTTAAAATTATAAAATACTATATTTACTTAATAATTCGTAAGTAAAGATAAGTTTCAAAATTATAATTATATAACGTAGATAACTTGTAGCTTAAATCTTATCTAATCTAACTCTTTATCGGACTCCAATTCAATATTCTCTTTTTCATCTAATTCGTCATCCGTATCATCCGATACAAAATCATCATTCTCGGGCTCACTTATTTCATTTTGATAATTTCTTGTACCTATTGTAGGTTGTAAGATATCATTCTTCTCCTCACCCTCATCTTCACAACCCTCTACAATTCAAGATTGTGCATTAGTAGCATCGCATGTCCCAAAATTACAAATACAATGTGAAGCATAATAACCTCCTAATGTTATACATAAAACATATCTGATACCCAAATCAGTGCGATGTGAGGAGAAATTGAGAGATTTTGCACTGTTCGTCCGTCTTTTTTTTCTTCGTTCTTCCGCCTCCTCAGTTCTCTGGAGTTTTTAAAGTTTGAAGGAATAATGAGCTACCGAGTCTTGGCCGTGGGAATTAAAAAAAAAAAGGAAAAATTGAGCCCCTTAAAATTTTGGCCTAGGGCAGAGACACGCCCAGGCGAGCATTAAGCAGTCAACATTGTCGTTGACTACTTAATTTCCTCTTAGTCTCAAGACAAAGCGTTTCATCACGCTTTTAGCTTAGGCGTGCTTTTTAGAATACTGATGTACACACACACACACACACACACACACACACACACACACACACACTAGGTGCAAGCAACGTGCAATGCACGTTTGCTTAGTTTATATTTAATAGTTTTGTTTAAGAATTAATTTGTTATTAATAAAGATGTAATTTTTTTGGTTAATTAAATAATTAATGATGTAATGTTTATGTAATTGATAAATAATTAAATAAAGTGTTTCTCTTTGTCATCTCCAACCCAAAATCACAAACAGAAAACTCAAGGTATGTTAAGGGGTAAGAAGATGCGTTTACTTAGGCTCCGTTTGATTCTCATTAATGTAGAATGAGAATGAAAAATATAGCCGTTATTGGACCCCACACAAGAGATAGAAATTCAAAATTGATAGATTGATGTGATGGATAACGGTCATATTTTTCATTTTTATGAGTTTTTAATGAGAAACAAATGGAGGCTTAAACTTTTTTGCATGGCTTAAGTCTTTACTCTTTTTTAAGTAATAATGCAATTCATTTTATCGCTAAAGTATGATATGTATTACGATAATATACGTATATCATGTGTTAGACTTAGTATTGGTAAGTGACGAGTAGATTTTCGAGGACGAAAATATTTTAAGGGGGTGAGAATGTAATACCCTGAAAATTTTCATAAAATATAATTCAATTTTTATATACTATATTTTAATATTTTGAAAGTTAGTGACTAAATGATATATTTATCAAATTATATTTTATTTGTATCAAATATTTAGATATTGATGGAGTTATCGTAAATATATGAATATTGGTCTCGTTGGATAAATCGTAATTGTACATAAATCAGATTCGAGAAAAAGTCGATTCAGATAAGTTAGATTCAAGATATTTTAGTTTGAAGGAATTATCAAAAGCTAATTTATTTTTATTATTATTTAATTATAATTTTGAAAGTAAGGGGTGGTGAAATTTTTTTTTCCATTAAAACAAGAAATTCCGTTATTTTTTCCGTTAAATCAAGAAATTTCGTTTTGCTTAGTTTATATTTAATAGCTTTGTTTAAGAATTAATTTGTTATTAATAAAGATGTAAATTTTTTGGTTAATTAAATAATTAATGATGTAATGTTTATGTAATTGATAAATAATTAAATAAAGTACTTCTCCCTATCATCTCCAACCCAAAATCACAAACAGAAAACTCAAGGTATGTTAAGGGGTAAGAAGATGAGTTTACTTAGGCTCCGTTTGATTCTCATTAATGTAGAATAAGAATGAAAAATATAGTCGTTATTGGATCCCACACAAGAGATAGAAATTCAAAATTGATGTGACGGATAACGGTCATATTTTTCATTTTTATGGGTTTTTAATGAAAAACAAACGGAGGCTTAAACTTTTTGCATGGCTTAAGTCTTTACTCTTTTTTAAGTAATAATGTAATTCATTTTATCGCTAAAGTATGATATGTATTACGATAATATATGTATATCATGTGTTAGACTTAGTATTGGTAAGTGACGAGTAAATTTTCGAGATCGAAAATATTTTAAGGGGGTGAGAATGTAATACCCCGAAAATTTTCATAAAATATAATTCAATTTTTATATACTATATTTTAATATTCTGAAAGTTATGGACTAAATGATACATTTATCAAATTATATTTTATTTGTGTCAAATATTTAGATATTGATGGAGTTATCGTAAATATATGAATATTGGTCTCGTTGGATAAATCGTAATTAGATACATAAATCAAATTCGAGAAAAAGTCGATTCGGATAAGTTAGCTCCAAGATATTTTAGTTTGAAGGAATTATCAAAAGCTAATTTTTTATTATTATTATTATTTAATTATAATTTTGAAAGTATGGGGTGGTGAAAAAAAAATTTCCGTTAAAAACAAGAAATTCCGTTAGTTTTTCCGTTAAATCAAGAAATTCCGTTAGTTTTTCCGTTAAACCAACAAATTCCGTTAAATAGACACTTTTTATATGTAGAAAGATATATAAAGCTATGTTTGATTTGTGATTAAATTATTATTTAATTGATTAAAAGTTATGGATCATATTGAAAGTCTAAATTTATGAGTTCTACAAAATATAATAATACATAGATAAATCATATATTTGATCAGAAGTGATTATCTTTTAATCAATAAAAGACTATTTGACGATTTCAGTTGGGTGGCAAGCAAGTTGGGATTGTTGGATTGGGAAGCATTGGTGTAGAAGTAGCAAAGAGGCTCGAAGCATTTGGCTGTAAAATATCGTACTACTCGAGGAAGAGGAAGCCTTTTTCTTCGTATGCTTTTCATTCCAACATCCATGAACTAGCTTTCGCATCCGATATCCTTGTCATTTGTTGTGCATTGACCGAGCAAACCCATCATATGATTAACAAAGAGGTTCTTTTGGCGCTCGGAAAGGAAGGGCTGATCGTTAATGTTGCACGTGGATCAGTCATAGACGAGAAGGAATTGGTGCGGTGTTTGGTGCGACAAGAAATTGCAGGGGCGGGGTTGGATGTATTTGAAAACGAACCTCATGTTCCTCGAGAGCTGTTTGGATTGGACAACGTAGTGTTATCGCCACATTCTGCTGTCTTAACAGAGGGAGTGTTTAGGAATTCAAAAGAACTCTTGACCGGAAACTTGGAAGCTTTCTTCTCAAATAGACCCCTGCTTTCTCCTGTTTTAGACGATGAATAGAGTCATCAACAGTTTTATGTTATGTCGGCAGTCATCAAAACAAAGTTTTATGTTATGTCAGCAGTCATCAAAACGAATTGGCGCTGTGTTATCTGCTAAAGAGATTGAATTTGATGTTGAATTATCTCGTCTAAAAACTATTAAAGGAGGCAAATTTGTTTAAATCTTCTTTCAACCCCAAATGCAGATCCAATTTTTTATCTTATTGATATCAAAAGCATAGTATGTGCTGAATTGTTATAAACACATGGCAACTAGAATTTAACTTGGGGTCATTTGACTCGTTTGATACTGTGTCAAATGATTTTATCTAAAGTTCAAATGTGTTTGAAAATGAGCTCCATGATTGCAACCGGTTCACATTTCTTCCTTTAATCATGACGATCAGCTGAACATGGCATGTGCATTCAAATTCAACTCTTTTAACTTGAGTAGGCTGAGATAAGAGTATGTCAATAATCAACATTACTAGTTTTACATACATTGAAAAGAAAGACAGCTGCACAAACAATATAGAAATTGAGTGATTACAGGTATTTAAGGCACGAGCTGCCGTAGCCAAGTTCCTAAGGAAATGATTGGATGATTGGATCTTCACGGAAAATGAATAAGTACCTTTAGTCACATAAATGCCTTTGCGCACCTTGTGAAATGACGTAGCCTGCCAATGGTTTATTGCTCAAGCAGAAGCTCGAAAATAGAATGCTTTCTTCTATATCATCGTTGTATTATTCACTTAGTTTTCAGCTGCGTATGTAAGGATGGTCAGACTTGACATACTTCGTCCAGTATTCCCTTTACTTCGTCATTGCCAACTCTAGACAGGGTTTCATGTTTCCATTGTAATGTATAACAGCTGCATTCTCAATTTCTGATCTATCAACGCTTGGACTGTAACCCAACCCGAGCACATGCCATGACTTTTCAAGTGGATGTGTAAGCCCATAAAAAGTCATTAAGCCCGGAGGGAGAGTTCCAAGCTTACCATGCAAAAAGAACGAAAAATGAACTCAGAATATTTGACACGTGTTCCCCCTTCTAATCCATAAACAATTTTTCAGTAACTAGTCACGCTGACAAGTTTCCATGACAGTAGTCAATAACATGAGAAAACCAGCGCTCGCTATCTATTATTAGATCATAAATGCTACTTGTACAGTGATTAGAGGGCTGTAAATTAGTGTGGGTCCCACTAATTAATTTTACAACCCTCTAATCATTGTGTGTAGCGGGGTTCTTATTAGATTGTAATACTGTAATATGTGAAGAATAACAACTTGTTGACGGCTTCCCAGCAAACTCACACAACCTCAAGTCCTCAACCCCCACCTCCACACAGTAGTTGAACTATGATATAATTGCTACTAATGCATAGTTTTTCACACAACACAATTAGAATACAAAGCAAAATCTCAAAAAAATTCATATACATGAATCACCTTTAATCTCAAAAAAGAACACCAATGTTACATCGGACAACCTCCAAAATTCAGATTGTCTTCACTCCACTCTATATAATAAACAATTCATTGAACATCAGGGAACCAAGCAATAGATCTGTCAGTTCCTTCAACAAAACATGATTACATAAATCTTCATTAAAATTGGGTTGTGTACCACATAATGACAAAAAATTTGGACCTTGGCACCTTTCTTAGTTTTGATCACAGAAGTTTCCAACCAACGCAAAGCAGTATCAGCTAACACTGTACACATGGGCAGACCCACATGAGGTCATGTTGGCACACCTTTTTTTTTTCAAGCTTTATTTTGGCTCTCTCTTCGTTTTTTTTTCCCCTTCTCTCTCTCTCTATCTTCTTTCAATATAAATCTTATCTTAATTAAAAAAAGACCCGTTCACTTCTTTTTTATTTGTTTTCCCTTTTTTAGTTGTCGCACATGTTTACTTTCTATCTCTTATTCTAATTTTATTTTATTGGACTAGTTTGACTTGAGTATTACAATAAGTAGGGGTGGGCAAAAAATTGACCGACCCGACGAAACCGACCGAACTGACCCAAACCGACCAGTTTGGGTCCGATTTTTGCATTATTTGGGCGGTTTTCGGGTTTTGGGTCGGGGGGTCGGGTCGGGGGTTGACACTCTAAACCCGACCCAACCTAACCCAACCAGAAAAAAAATTGACGTTAAATAGAAAAAACAAAATCCTAAACTAAAAGTCATCGCCTCCACTCCAGCCTAAGCACTGAGCAGCCTTCATTCACGTTCTCTCCACCATCCTTCGGGCCTTTTACGCTAGCCACTTCGCCTGAGCACCTCAACCACCTAGAGTCCTTGATAGTTAACTTCTCTCAAATTTTCGATTCTCCGACAGAAATCTTCTGACTTTTGTTCTAAGTGGTAATTTCTTGCAAATTTGTTATGTTCAATTATTTTCATTTTTTTTCACTTTAGTTCCGATTTAACTTCGTTGTATATTTTTCCTAATAGTTGATCAGTTTTAAGGATAAATTCTGCTGCACTCTAGCCTTATATTTTGAATTTTGATGTTTCCTTTTTCGAGCTATAGTTTTACCTGTTTTCAGAATATTAGTTTGTGTCTGAATATTAGTTTGTGGGTATTCCCTTTCTGTCATTTGATAAATAAATGGTCTGATGCCTTGTATAAAAAATTGTAAGTTTTTACAATGATCCCTCCTTTATTATCAGAATAAAAGTGATTATTTTCACATATTTAGATCCGTTTCTCCTGTTCAAAAGCAAGTGCAAACCAGTTCATTTGATTAGTTGAGCAATTGAGTATCCTCCTAAATTCCTAATCTGCCTTGAGCCCAGAAAGGAGAGCAAGATCTTATTAATGTTCAATTTTTCATTTTAATCATGCATTTTGAGTAATTGAGTTGTAACTTTATTTGTTCAACATGTTGATGATTATTGGTGTATAACAGATTAACATGGATATTATGTTTGGTTATTATTATTATTATTTTAATTTTTAGTATGGATAGTGAGGTATACAATTGTGCACTAAACGAATGACAATATCTTTAGGTAAATAGTTTTAAGAACAATTTTAGTCATTTCTTTACGTATGGTGTACGGTTAACACTTTAGAATTACATCCAATACATATAATCCAGCCAAATATTACTTTTGACTACAAAGATTTAAAGATAGTTTTTGGCAACCCGACCAACCCAACCCAACCCAACCCAACCCGACCAACACTTGATTGGGTTGGGTTGTGACATTTACACGGGTTGAGTTGGTTTGATTTTAGATCAAATCGACCATGTTGGGTTGGGGCAAAAACCAACCCAACCCATGTCCACCCCTAACAATAAGGGTCCGTTTGATAGACCATATTTTTCATGAAATTTCCAACTTTTATAGTGTTTGATAAGCAAAATTTTCCTGGGAAAATATTTTCTAACATTTCAAATTTTCCACATTTTTGAGGAAAATAAATTCTTAATGTTTTGGTGGGTAAATATTTTTCAGGTCTTTTTATTATCATTATTATTTTTTTTTTGCAATTGGAAAAAATTCTAGATACAATGGTAAAAAAAAAAAATTCACTTTTATTGACAATTTCTATGTAAAACAAAGCCAAACGAATAGTATTCGGTGTGTTTTTTTTTTTCAAATTTTTTTTTTTTTTAATTGGAAAAAATTCTAGACCCAATGGTAGAAAATATTATCACTTTAATAGACAAATTTTCATAAAAAAACGTAGTCAAACGGACATCAAACTTTCAACATTTTC
This sequence comes from Fraxinus excelsior, assembly GCA_019097785.1. Classification (NCBI taxonomy): domain Eukaryota; kingdom Viridiplantae; phylum Streptophyta; class Magnoliopsida; order Lamiales; family Oleaceae; genus Fraxinus; species Fraxinus excelsior. The sequence goes on from CM032624.1 coordinate 7,224,723, forward strand.
CATGAAAAATTATGTCAATTAAACATAATTAATTACAATTTCTAGGAAAATTTTTTCCATGTAAAATATTTTTTTCCTACCTATTTTCCACATTTCAATCAAACGGACCCTAAGATGTTCTCCATGCCTTAGTTTCAAATATTTTTATGTACGAAAAACAATTGAACATGATTAAAAATGAATAAATTATTGATCGGTGACTTAATTTTTAGGCAGCACAACTTGATTTGTCATAAATCGTATTGTGCTCAAGTATAGAGTTTGAAGCTTAGATAAATACATTTACGTAATTCGATAAACTTGAGAAGTTGTAAAGAAATCAAGTAGTAAGGAATTGACAGTTTCGTTATGTATATTTAAAAAATGTACTAAATGAAATTTATAATAGATATATGTGTACTTTTATGTATACATAGCATATTCATATATGACATATTAAGAGTAAGAAAACCAATAAGGAACAATTGTAGGTAGGAGATTTAATATTACATTTTTGTCTTTTCTTGCTAAATTGATCAAGATTGAATCCTGGTTCCGCCCTTTTCTGTACACCCGAGCTATATCAAATACCAACTATACTGAGTTCTTTAGAATTCAGCATTCATCTTTCCCCAGTTTCCTCTTCGGTTTAATTTCATTTACGATATGAAATAAGAAAAATAGATTATCTAACTGTTCAACCACTTTATTTCTTCAACACAATGATCATATTTCACAATTGACTCACAACCAGGTCAAATTATCCCAAATACTAAAAAAAGGCCTAACAATCTAAAAAGGAAAACCTTAAATTCATCACATAAATTCTCTTCCTGAGATCAACAATAATGTAGTAATCAAACCAAAATAAAATAAAATAAAATCCCAGTCAATATCAACTAACCAGTGGCAGAAGAGCTCGATAAACAGCGGCCGACGAACAAAACCAAGAAAACGAGAAATGAGAACAAGACGAGCACAACAACAAAAAATGCAGTCCGTTGCTTCTTTTTTTTTTTTCATGCGGATGATTCCACCCGATACTGCCCTCTTAATCACTATTTCGAATCATATACCTACAAAATTACGCAGCCAAAACAAATATACTCAACCATTTGTTGGAAATTGGTTTAAAAGATTGAAAATCTTGGTTAAGTGTCAAGATCAAAAACTTGGAAAAATGACTTTCGTGTCAACTTCGTCCAAGTATTCGGATATAATCTGATGGTCAAATTACAAATGTAAACAGACCAACTTGTTCTACTCGTCGAGTAGATCGTCGTGGTATATTTGGAATCTCAAAATCAATTTCGAAAGAATGAGAAATTACAGTCCAAAGTTGGGAAAAAATAGAGAATGCTGCCTGGAAAATTGATTAAGGAGGCAGTCGCTCGAGCGACAGGCCAGTAAGGCGATGGCGACACCTTTGGTAAGAGTTGCTGAGTTTGGGGGTGTGGCACTTCATTCACAACCTCCCATCTTCTATATATAGGACCTCTTTGACGTCCATTAGGCATCCCATACCATATTTACATTAAGCATTGCATAAAAACTCTTCCAAATCATTTCCAAATTCATTCAAAATCGTTTTCTTTTTTGTAGAGAGAAACTTCGTCGAAAGTTCACCGTAACTTGTGGTTTGAAGTGCTTCTACCACAAGTTGAATCTGTTGTGTCTTGGGAGACAAGTGCCAAGAACCGTGAGCACCGTATCGGGACAATTTTGTCTTACGGAAAGAGTGAAAATCACTTGTCTCAGATTCTTCTTTTTCTTATTCATCCCTTCTTGGTTTTTGGTTTTTGTTTGTAGTTTACATACTACATTTTCAACCCATATTCATAGTGTTTAATCACACTTCTGCGGATTAAACTTTATTTTTTGTTCGTTTGATCACATTAACAACATTGTCTCGCTATCATATTAATATACACCATTTACATCTATGAATACATAAAGATATAGGTACTACGAGAGAGACTAGGGCAATACGGAGAGAATTTTGATAGATATTCGGCTGATTGAGTTTGAATAGTTGACGATCGTAACAAAGCATTTGAAGATTGATATATAATTATATACGTGTGTATCCTACTAATTGTGTGCTTCTAATGAACTGTATGTGCGAGTGTGTGTAAAAATGTAGGGTGAAGAGCGTGGAAACCTGGATCTGAAAAATTATTGTAGGTAAACAGTACATATTGATTTAAATTGGCAATTTTTTATACATTCATCTTGATAGCATTTTTTCGTATCAACCATCAATTTTTTTACACTCACATGGTGTCAAGATTTTAGTACATTGATCTTTTGACAACATTTTTTCCAAATCAAGTGCAGCTATCAATCAAGATATAAACTTTGCGTTTACAAGTAGTTTAATCCAATTTCTTTCTCGCTTTATTTATAAAATACTCCGAGAGTCCTCAACCTTATAAATATGAAATTATTTCCCCGACCTATTTGTGGCACTTATATCACCTGACGAAAATTATCTATCAAAATAGTCATGCACCACGTGCATCTCGTGCAAACATTTAGCGCCTGTTTGATAAATATTAAAATTTAGATTTTTAAAAATCAACAATTAATTTTAACCACATTTCATGAGACTCATAACTTTTCAACCACATATTTTATCAACTTTTATCAAAATCTGATTTAAATGTCCGCCAAACAATGGCTTAATGACTATAAGGTTGAGGCGTGGATACACAAATCAAAGGTTTCAGACAACACTGCCACAAAGGCCACACTTACGAAAAATCGAAGTTTATTTGGGAAGAAAATAAAGTTAAATTTAATCCAATCCAATGGTTGGTGCTCATATTACTCAAATTAAATTGCGAGACAACTTAAAGGGGTTTTTCATATATCATACAAGTTGGTTTTTGGGAGAATGACTCGATGATCCATAATCTTAATCACATTCATAGTCATAGATCAATCATCAGTAAAAATTAACAGCAAAAGCCCTTTCTTTCGGTTAAATCATCATGATACGACCTGATAGACAGACGTCGATGAAGGCAGATAACGTTAAACAGTGAACACTTAAATCCAGTACATGAAAACAGAAACACCTTGAGACAGATCATGATAATCTAGTCAAGTTTTAGACAGAAGCCAAATCCTCCTCAAACATAAATCGAAAGCTGTTTTCCTTACATAAATTAATATCATAAATACTTCTTGTTCATCGTACATCGATCAAATTGCATGATAACATTGTCCAAAAGGGAACATGATAATTAAAACCTAAATTTGAAGGCACATAGGATGGGCCACCGTTACGGAAAAGCTAACCCACACCATCTTCATAGATATCATATCATGAAGCAAACCAAAGATAATGAAACTGGTTACTGCAACAGAATTGCAACATCCAAGTAATCACCTATCTGCATATGGAAAGACACAAGTCAAATCCAATTCGTGAAACAATACCGTGAAAGTTGCAAGCCTCAGCCCAAACTTATTGCCTCAGTAGCAAGTCAACCAAACTTTAAAAGAGAGCAAGACAGCCCCTAAGCCATCATTATAGTTGCACAATCAATTTCCAAAGAAGGAAACAATCCAAATCTCTATTAATTGTCAAGGGGCACATACCAAATTTATGAGGATGGGGGGGCATTATGCATCCCAAAATGGGCTGGAACCAGAAATTTGAAGCGAAGCTTGTTTCCATGACAGTGGCATGATAATTTAACGAATAATTGGGAAATTCTCTCCCTTAAAGATAGATTATGCAACTTTAATGAAAGTCTATTAGAATAGATTATGCAACTTTAATGAAAGTTTATTAGAAGCACAGCCTAAAATTCCTGGAAAGTCATGGAATAACTTGCTCATTTTCAACTTGATCATTTGTAAAGGTTGGGGGAAAAAACTTGCTACTGGGGATATTGCAATATTTTCAAAATGAATATTTTTCCTGACAGCAGAGGAAATCAGGATATACCTGAAAGCTAAGCTCACTCAAGGCTTTGCTTCCACTGTCAGGTCGCCTCCCATTGGGGTAAGAAAAGGTTCTTCCCACCTTCAAATTACAAAGGAGAATCACCATGGTCAGAACATTAAAGATCATGTCATAATCTTGGTTCAAAAGAAGATACAATCATCACATAGAATGGTCGTATGCTCCCCTTTCCAAAGCAGACACATGATGACATGAGAGAGAGAGAGAGAGAGAGAGAGAGAGAACCTCTCTAACCACAAAACGACCACGTTTATCAGGATATACAAAAGCAAAGGACAGAATGGCATCTCTTCTTCTCGCCTCTGGAGCAACCTCTTTGACCTGGAAAACAAACATCTTGAATTACGTGATCAATATAAAGATAAAGGACAATAATATGCTTTCATTTGTGGAGAAACAAAGCATTTTGTCACAGAATTAAGAAGTACATTGCAAAATCCACTTTGAATGCAAACAAGCTTCAACATGAAGCTCTTGACCCTGACTAATTCAATTCTAATTGCCAAAACTGGATGAGGCAAAGAAAAACCAATTCAAACTGGATATATAAAAACAACTTGAACGTATGACTTAAGGCCTGACAGATCCAACTACTAGCTTGTCAAGTTCAGAAATTAGTTCATTGTCAATGTAGAAAGTAGAAACGTAGGAGGAAACTAGTTAGTTGGTATTGACTAGGAGTAGATAGCTGTAAGAGGATCATGAATTGTTGCTCGAAAGCAACAAATGAGGCAGAATGATAGCAATCACTACTAATATACTTCTCCAATAATTCCAGGCCCCCATCGGCCGAGAAGGAAACAACCACTAGCTGCTCTACAACTTAGACATGATAAGGCTTTGATATAATCTTCAACGAGATTTTCACAGGCGTAAATGCTGAATTTATAGACCAGAAGATAAATAAAGAAAAGAAGTAATTGTACACGCGCTTTATCAACAAGAAGCCCATTTCTCTTTAGATGAATATGGGCACATGCACATTAAAGAAGAGAGTAGAGACTGAAGTGCAGAAAATATATTGTGCAACTTCCCATCATACCAGATCAGTTAATTCACGCAGAGTCGCATCCATCCATGTATAAATTTGAACCTCATCTTTGGGTTCCTTGCCCCTCACCGCAAACTCCCCATCAGTATGATGGCCTCCAACCTGCTAACACTTAAAGAAGTGGATAATAAATTGACTAGATCTGTTTAACGGAAAAAAAGGAGTGCCATGATGAGTCACATACCTTAGTGAAAACGCGAAGCAACAATGGACAAGTCTGGGCAACAATTAGATGAAAGAGAAAGATGTTATAAGAAACAATTAGGTTATGCAATGAAAGAAAACCAACCTCGACCCATGAAAGTGGAAGAAATTAAATTCTACAGTAATTTTGCACAAGCCATGCCAAACAACAAACTAAATGAAATGAAATTCACAGAAAGTATACGTAACAAATATTATTGGTTATGCAAAGAAAAGAATTCTTCAAAAATCTTCAATATTGGTTCTCGAAAGTGGAAGAAATAAAATTCCAAAGTAATGTTGAACAAGTCATGCCAAACAATCAACTAAATTCAATAATTTCCACAAGTAAATAACAAAAATCATAGGACTAGATGCAAAAACCAATTGTGAAATGTCAAGCACCGCACCATGAGGTATTTGATAATTTTATTTTTTTTAATATGTATCTAGTGAAAATATACTCAAAGCTTACCCTTCTGACCAAATAATCTACATATTCCAAAATTATACACTCGCGTGAAAATATTTTATCATTCTTAGTGAGTTGAAAGAATCCCAATCCAACACAAACATTGTCAGAACCAAATGATGACACCCACTTTCATCATTATTTCAAGAACCATGAGCAACAGTTCAGTGAATCTGGCTGGCTTTTGTTTTTCTTTTTATTCGAAAAATGAGTTCGTTCTAGAAACTCATGTACTGAATTCCTGAAATTATTGTAAGTTCCTTAGCATGCCCTCCGAGTTCCAAACGGAAAAAGCCGTGAAAATTCCCCAAATGTCAGCATACAATGCGTTATTATTGTGCAGTTTCACGTCAAAATTCTCCAAATATGAAAATTACATTTTAAACACATGTAAATGGTCATATGTTACGGTATTCGCATTCACTGAACCCTAAACCCGTTTTCTCAAATTTCCCAAAAATTCTTCTAAAGACATCCATTTGGGAGAAATTAATCGTGACGAATATGTGAGAAAAATAAAAATAAAATTACTCTAATGCTTTAAATGAAGATATGCATACACGTGTACATGGGTGTACATGGTCATTCATTAAGGTATGCTAAACCCTAAACCCCATATTCTCAAATTCCCGAAAATTCTTGAATTAACATCCATTTGCCAGTAATAAATAGTCAAAAATGGGGGGGGGGGGGGGGGGGGGGGGGGAATGAAACCAATCCAATGCTTTACATAGACGCGTACATATATATAGAGAGAGAAACAAACCTTCTCCCGATCGACGGGTTCGGAGCGAGGCCCGGGCTTGGTGGCAGGAGGTGGTGGTGGACCCCTCGCCGATGGAGGCAGCGGCCTTCCTCCTGGTCTTCTCTGCACTTCTGCCATTGCTGTGATTGCGAGTAAGGGCAAAGAATTCTATATTTTTCTCTGTTTTTGGCGAAGACGAGGGTAAAGTCGGTAATATATCGAGGGTTCGGAATTTGAGTTTATTTAACTGTCCAAGCAATAAACTTCGGCGAAAGGACAGAGGGTAATTGACATGCAAAACCCCTTACCTTTGCCTTTATTATGAAATATTCTTTATCTTTTCATTTTGATGGAATACTCCCCAGATAATTTTTTCCGTGCAAAAGAACTCTTATCGTCCAATCTCATTAGTTTAGAATTTAAAAATAGTAAAGATGACCTAGGGGCGGATCTAGCCAGCACCTGGCGCCCTCTTTTAATTTTTAAACATGATAAACAATGACTAAATATTAATTAATAATTGTACTAATATTCAAAAAATTGAATGGCAGCTCATATGGTAAAGGGGTCATTTTGTGCACTAGAGGTTTGTGACTCAATTATTTACTTTTCTACTTATTATTTAATTTTTTTTATTACAATAAATAATAACTAAACAATTATCAACTCAAATTATCAAATTATTACTATATATATATTGTTATTGTTAGATTTTATTAATTTATTTTATAAAATTCAAATTTGGACAATCTAAGTGTTGTTCTTTATTCTTTTAAAAGTTTGAAGAATACTTTTTCTTTTGAGATGAAAAATAGTTTTAGTTTTAAAAAGCATTATTTTTAAAATTTGCATTACATTCGCCTAAACTCGGAGCTTATCTTTACCATTTTATCATGTTTTACGTATAAACTGTTTCGTTTAAATTCGTAAAAAAAAATTAAAACTTGACCGTACATGTATGATTGAAAAATGTATTTTTTTTCTTGTTATTTTATATTGTACATGTATGATTGAAAAATGTATTTTTTTTCTTGTTATTTTATATTGTATTGGATTATATTTTCAAATGTATATGATTTTTTCACGTTTTAGTGCATTTATATATTGATTGAAATTTTTTTAACATTATTTAATTAAAAATTAATAAACAATCTTATTATTGCAGCCATCTGCGATCGCTGACTTAATATTATGGATCAGCCCCTGAGACGACCTATAAGGATAATTGACATAATACCCCCTAACATTACTCGTACAATATCCCTAACCTTCCATTTTGGTGCAAAATCCCTCGAATTTGTGGAATACAACCTTTTTGTCATTTTTTCTCCATAAATCTTTGTAAAATAAGAAATTTACCCTCCTCTTTATATAAAAACAAAAAAAGGAAAAAAAATTACGAAATAATTGTCGGCCAAAACCCCAAATCTTTCAAAATATGCAAATAAATCTAACTAAATAAATAATAAAATAATAAAAAGAAAAAGAAAAAGAAAAAAAATTCATCTTTCCCAATACCCCCAAATATCAGCACACTTACATAACTTGATGACAATGCCAACGATTGTTGTTGACCTCGACAAATAGCTCTGACACGTGGTCAACAGAATAAGTCTTCACGTGTTTTCTTTCTTGCACACTGTTAGTCACCGTGGCATTTTTCGGTGTAGGTGGAAGCGGTCGCGAGCACTCCGACGGTCAAGTTAGTATTTCCCGGAAAGTGGTGCCCGACGATGAAGTGGTCACTGGGACGTAGTTGAGAATGAGAAAATATAGTGGGGATTTTTAGAGTTAAAAGACTAGAATGCAAAGATCGGAATGGGAACCCCCCTCACCCTCCCCTCCATTAGAGTGGGGATATTTATACTAGAGAAGGGAAGAGGAGAACCGTAGGATGGCGGGACATGTGGCTTCAGATCCTGGACGGGTCATCCTCTCATAGACGTCAATTTATCAATCCATAGGTTGGCGTCATTAAATGATGTCTGACATAACAGCTGAGTTGATCATTTATGACCTGACACACGTCCCATCAATCAGTCAAGGACTTGACTTTGGAAAGATCTCCTCAAGGGATCTTGGCAGAGGTGGGTTTACGAGGCGTTATAGATGCAGAGTGCTGGCCTTTGCATCCACTGTGAATCGCATATGAGTTCGGCTCTACTGTTAGGTGAGGGCAAGTGTTTCAGTTCTGAATGATGGTATCAGTTCGTCCGTCGTGAATCAAGTTCATCTGCCACGTGGCACACACGAGATCATTTCGTCCAACACGTGTCGGGTAAGGTGGAGGGCCTCTGAAGGCCCGTAACAATTGTAATTATTGGAATGATGGATTGACGTTATTGGTGCGGCTACTCTTAACAATAGCACCCATAGAGTTGTTATTATTAGTTAGCTTGGTTTTTTTTTACTTTTCATCTTCTTCCTTTTCACTTTATTGGAAGTCAAAATCCCAGTTGATTGAGGTACTTATGATTGCTCTCCGAGTGTTGCGGATGTGAAGTTCTTATTCTTAAATGAGGTGATGATGTGGTGGTGATTGGGTTGTTGTTCACGAAAATATGTTCGCTTTGTAAATCACCGCAAGTGCATGATTCTTTAACAAGTAATAAAGTGGAAAGTGTAAAATTTTGAGTATCGTCCCATGAAGATTGATTTAAGTTGATTTCTATTACCGAAACATTAACCGAATTTATTCAACTCAAAATGATTGATGATTTGAATTTTATAACTAAAATATGATTAAAATGCAATTCAAACTAAGGTTACTTAAATAAATACAAAATGATCTTAAATGCAAAAGTTGAAGAAATTAATGTATGAAAAATGCACTAGGATCCCAAATCACCAAGCAAGCTCACGTTTAACTCTTATCTCACAATTTAACAACACGACGATCTAGTTGAAGAATCAATGTTTCTAACTTATTCAATAATCTCTTTCGAGTATAATTGAACATATTCTTGCATACCATTTAACTATATTTCTATGACAAATACAATACAGGAGAATGCATGACGTTTTGTAAACACTTTGAGATTCACGTAAAGCATAACGGTATATTTATATCCCCTATCGGACCCTACGATGATTTATACCTTGTTGAATCTAATTCACTTCTTTCGAATGCATGAAATAGATCACCTACACTCACATAACCACATGCATTTAATTATGGAGGCATTGAAATATATATAAATCATTCAACGTAAAATATTCGTGTCTTAATGTCAAAATTGCAAAAAAAGAAATTAAACGTTCACAAAGTGAGGATCATCATTCTCTTAGTACAATAAAAGTTTATCCTAGCATGAATAAAAATAAAGAACAAGAAAATTGTTTAAAAGAAGACATCACCCAAAAAATTGAATATCAATATTGAATTCTTTAATCTTCAATGTAGAATTCCCTTAGTTTCACTTTCTCCTTGCTCTTCAATTAGTTTTTCTCTCTAAAGTGGCATAACCCTAGTTTCTAGACGTTTTTAGATTATATACGTACCTTAAATCTTGTTTCCATAAGAGTTTGCATCAAATTAGGAAACCCAAAATTTCCCTTTCTTTTTATTTTATGCGACCGCATAGAAGGATTCTATACATTCGCATAGATCAAATCATTTCTCTTAGTTTTTCCTCTGATGGACACTATGCGATTGCATCCACAATAAGACGATGCGACTGCATAGTGTTACAAACTTCCAAATCATGACAATTTGATCCTCAACTCCAATTATGCGCGTTTTGATCCTTTATTCCATTTTTCCTTCTTCTAATGCATAATTCACATGCTCAATTTGATGTTTTCATCCTTTCATCTTCAATCTCTCCTCCATAGCATCTTTTGAATATTTACATTTTAGTCCCCGAACTTTAGCTTTCCTCATTTTTAGTCATTTTTCGCTCATTTTCGCATATATTCCATTTTATCCATCAATGAAGTCCTACAAGTACAATTTATATCGAATTAAGCTATATTCATGCATTTAAGTCAACAATTAATCAAGTAATGTCGCTAAATACACGTTAGAAAATGCACTTATCAGTTATCATTGGTGGTGGTGAAGAAAAAGAGAGATGAAATATTGAATTTGGAGTGAGTGGTGATATTTGGATCCGTTCTTAAGGCGGTGGTGGCTAAAATGTCGTTACCAGTGTTGGGGTTTTTTGTACCTAATTTGTTTAGTTATTGTTGGCTTGTCTGCAACCACTACATGCATGGTGGCACCACAGCATGAGGCAATATTAAAAAACAAAGCGATATGGGGTGGGGTCACGTGGGGTGTTGGGAAAGTTGCATTTTTCCTCCCTTTTTTTTAATTTTTTAATTTGTTTTTAATTTTTTAGTTAGACTCATTTGTGTAAGATTTGGGATTCTAACTGCAATTGTTTCTTAATTTTATTCTTTTTTTAAAAAAATTTAAAGATGATGGTAATTTATTTTTTATTTTTTTTTTTTACATTGTTGACTTGCATGTAACCATTGTAGGCATGGTGGCGCCGCTATAGGTGTGATATTATTCAGAAAGAAAGCAATTTGAGGTGGAGACGAGCAGGGGGTTGGGAAAGATGATTTATTTATTTTTTTCCTTTTTTTAATTTTTTTTTTAGTTAGACTCATTTACGTATTTTGAAAAGATTTGGGATTCTAATGGCAATTGTTTCTTAATTTTCTTAATTTATTTAAAGATGAGGGTAAATTTATTTTTTTACATTGTTGACTTGTCTGCAATGTGGGCATGGTGGCTAGGTTTCACGGGTAACATTTTCTTAGCGTAGAAATGGGACACCTTGCGGCAGTAGTCTGCTTCGCTAGACTACCTTCCGCCTACTCTCAATCGTTTAGGGATGAAAGTAAATTTGATTATAATTTAAAAAAAATTTGCAACATGAAATTGAAACGCATGAAAATAAATTTGATCATTAATTGCTAGAAAGCTGAACATTACAATAGATGAAAGCAGAAGATTACAATGTCTAGTGCAGGGGGTAAACACTAGAAAACTTGAAAATGTTTGAAAGATTAATACCCCCTATAATAGATTTCGGAACAAAAACCCAAATGATGGGAGTAGACGTCTTTTGGCCGAAGAATCATATTTTTTCTTTTCAATTTTCTAACTATTTTATGAATTAAATAAACTATTTATAACACGGGGCTTAAGTAAAGCAGCAACCCGTGACATTCTCCCTCATTTGCTTTGGCGACGTCCTCGGAGCCATTGTGTATTCTTCTCACTGTTCCATCCGCTCCATTTGACCAAGTACTTTTGAAGATATTTCCTAGAAGCTCGAGTAGTTCAGTGGCCAAAAATCTGTTTAGCGACCTTCTTTACTGATTTCTTCAATTTGAACGCAGGTTGCTTCAGATTTGTAGATTTTCGGTACTGTTTCTGATCAATATCTGCAATATGAGGGAGTAACGGTTGATGGCTAGTAGAAATCTCAGAAGGACTCTTATTGGGAGAAAAGTTCCCTTGAGCATTGAAGCACATCCAACCCACATCTGAATATTCCACCCAAATTTCATGCGAAGCAGAGATAAAGTGTTGAAAATAATTTTCCAGCGTAGAATGGAACTGCTCTATCTGTCCGTCTGATCTTTGGTGAAAACTAGAATTCATGCTCAAAGTTGAACCAAGAAGTTTGAACAACTCGATCCAAAATATGCCAATAAATCGAGAATCTCGATCATTGACGATAGGCGTTCCCCAGTATTTGACAATAGGCTTGAAGAAGAGTTGAGCTGTCTCTTCGGATGATACATACTTGGGCGTTGTGCTGAAAGTTAAATCTTTAGATGAGCTGTCCATCCCGATGATGTTAGTTCCAAAGTCTCCACCTCTGGGCAATCTACTAATGTAGTTCGTCGATCCACTTTCGACTGATCCATTCAGGATGGAAAAGGGGCTCCGTAAGCTTACATTTTTCTGATGATTTGCCACATCTTGCTGACGAACAAGGCAAGTTTTCTCATAACTTGCAATGTCGTCCCGACTTTGAGGCCAGTAGTCTGTATGTTGTAGTAGTGCGGAAGTGCGCTCCACGATAGTCTCGCTTCCTAACACTTCTCCATCTTGCTTCCGGAGCTCTTCAAGCTCCGGCTGAGCCATACGGTATGGTACCTTGGTGGGAGGTTTGGTACTCGAAACAAGTCCAATCCCATGATCAATTGCCCTCCTTGTTGGCATTTTTCCTGGTAACTCGTCCGACGTGATGTTTTCGAATTCTTTAAACCCGGTGATAGGTTTTGGAGTAGAGCCGGTTGTCTCTTCGATTTCCTCTACTCGAAGAGAGCATAGAAATGAGGGTTCATTCCTATTGAAACCTTTACTATATTGCATGGCCGAGATGCCCTTCTCACCAGTTCTCCCAACTTGTGTGGGAATAATGAATAGTTTACTACCCATCATTATTAATGAGTCAGAATGCGGCAACACTGCTGTCTTTGTATCCCAAAAATATTCCAATCCGAGAATGAGTTTGAAATCATCCATCTGAACTGTTGACAAATTTGTCCTTCCTTCGAAGGGACCTACTTTGATTGGCACAAATTTTGCTATTCCCGCTATTGGTTGAGCAGCGGAGTTGATTGTCTTGACCTTCCCCTTACCTCTTTCCAGAACAAGTCCGAGTCGCTCGACTTCGGAACTTGCGAGATAGTTGTGCGTGTCACCAGTGTCCACCATAGCCCGACTGGCTTTCCATTGATCCTCACATCAATATACATTAGGCCTCTCACCCTACAAGTGTGAGCCTTCGATTCTTCGATTTTCGGCTCTTTCAAGGGAACTCTATCCCTTTTAGTAGCTCAGTGCGATAGTATGTTGCACCAATGCGAGAATGCACCCACTACATCCTCGTCTCCTTTGGAGTCGTGTCGCCATGGCAGCTAGCTTGTGGGAAATTTTGTTTGGAACTCGAGCCACCAATTGCTAGTTGACAGTATGCATTCACCATCCGTTTTTTAGGACACTCTGCCACCCGATGAGGTCCTTCGCATAGAAAGCATTCCAATTTAGGAGCGACATCAGATCTGCCCTCATTTGCCTTTCTATGATTCCAGTCATTACCGGTACTGCCGTTATTGTTTCCTTGACGGCTGTGTTGATAGTCTTCTTGCGAGTTACTCTGGCGGTTCCCTTGATAGGGTCCTCCCCTATTCTGAGAGTAACGCTCTCCCCCATTTGAGTTCGAGCTGTGTCTGAAAAGTCTCTTTCCACCATCAACCGATTGACTATTTCCCGAAGGTCGATCCTCTCTCGATTCCGGTTGATAGTCACTCACACATTCAGCAGCTCTCATAGCTGCGCTCAAATTAGTGACCTTCTATCTCTGAAGTTCCGTGCTTGTCCACGGTTTCAACCCTTCCATTAAGGTGAATAGCTTATCCTTCTCTGACATATCTCGGATATTCAGCATATGTCCCGAGAAGGCTTTCACGTACTCCCCGATAGAGCTTGTGTGTTTCAGTTCTCGTAAGGCCCGACGTGCTTTGTATTCCACATTCTCTGGGAAAAATTGAGATCTTATAGCTTCCTTGAGAAGATCCCAAGAATCAATTCCGACCCTGTGGCCTGAATATCCACGTACTTCGTTCGCCACCATAGCTTTGCATCTCCACCTAGATACATGGTAGCAGTTATGACCTTTCCGCTTCGTCCTTGATCGAAGCCGCAAGAAAGTATTGTTCCATATCGAATAAGAAGTTCTCAACTTCTTTAGCATCGCGTGCACCTTCGAGGTACACAGTTCTGGAATTTTGAGCCTATGCATCGGCTCATGTGCGATGGCTTGTCCGTTGCCTTTCGTGTGTTGAAGAACTAGTAACTGAGTTCTCAACGCTCCCATCTCATCCTGCAGATCAGGTATGATACCAACAGCTTCAGTCATAGCTGCGCAAGCCTCTTGGCTTTCATCCAGTTGGATATGTAATTCTCGAATTACTGTCTCTGCCGCCTCGGCCTTTTCTCCGAAGTTCTCCATGGCAAAACACAACCTAGTGTTTGTCACTTCAAGCGCCTCCAAACACTGTTTGGTTTTCCTCTTTTGAATATCTACCACCTCCGTGGTGTTCAAGGAATTTGGATAAGTTTCCATAGCTTTCTTAACGAGATCTTGAGCAGCAGCTCTGATACCAACTTTCACTGGTAACCTTTTCTTAGCGTAGAAAGGAGACACCATGCGGCAGTAGTCTGCTCCGCTAGACTTCCTTCCGCCTACTCTCGATCGTTTAGGAGCGAAAGTAAATTTGATTACAATTTTAAAAAAGCTTGCAATATGAAATTGAAACGCATGGAAATAAACTTGATCATTGATTGCTAGAAAGCTAAACATTACAATAGACGAAAGCAGGAAATTACAATGGCTAGTGCAGGGGGCGAACACTAGAAAGTTTGAAAATGTTTGAAAGACTAATATCCCATATAATAGACTTCGGAACAAAAATCCAAATGACAGGAGTAGACGTCTTTTGACCGAAGAATCATACTTTTTCTTTTCTATTTTCTAACTATTTTATGAATTAAATAAACTATTTACAACACGGAGTGTAAGCAAAGCAGCAGCCCGTAACACTAGGGGTGGGCAAAACCCGACACAAACCATCCAAACCGTCCAACCCGATCGGTTTGGGTTGGTTTTTTTTATTATTTTACATTGGTTGGGTGGGTTGGTTGTGTAGGCGGGTCGGGTTGGATCGAATTATGAGTTAACTTGTGAAAATCGAATAAACCCGCACAACCCGACTCGCCTACTTCAAAAAAAATAAAAATAATAATAAGTAACTTCTTGTTTTTGTTCATCTAGTGAAGAATGTCGTCTTTTTATCGATTGATAACACTAGAATTAAAGGTCATACTAAGCTATACATAGAAAGTTGATGATGTTTCTAGTCGGTTTACCATTGTATTCCTGCACTCAGTCATCTGCCTTTAAGAATATGTATTCTCCGATCATGTAGGTGTTTTATTCCTTGTTGGAACAACAAAATATGACATCTGCACTTATAACCTTTATAAGATGTCTCGTAGATATATTTGTTTATATTTCTTTGATTATATATTTGCCATTACATTGTGGAGTTATACACACGAAATTATCCATATTTTTTGTCTTTATTATTAATTTTGTTATTGAAAGGAAGATATTTGATGAAATACTTCGATTTGGGTTTAGCTTGATGTAAAATTATAAAAAAAGTGTCACAAATCGACCAACCCAACCCAAAGAATAAGGTTTATTTTAATTTTTGTTGGCAAATCGTTACAACCCGACCAACCCAACTCAACCCGACCGACACTTGATTGAGTTGGGTTTTAACATTTACACGGGTTGAGTTGGGTTTAATTTTGATCAAATCGATCACGTTGGGTTGGATTTGGGTTGAAGCAATAATCGACCCAACCCAACACAACCCATGCCCACCCCTAATGGTGGCGTCGTTGCAGGTGTGGCAATATTCAAAAACAAAGCAATTTAGGGTGGGAAAGATGATTTTTTTCCCCCTTTTTTTAATTTAAATTTTTAGTTAGACTCATTTGTGTATTTTGAAAAGATTTGAGATTTTGACTGTAATTTTTTCTTAATTTTTTTTCATTTAAAGAGGATGGGAAATTTGTTATTTTAAAGAAAAAGAACAAAAATGTTGTATTCCATGAATTTTGGATGATTTTTGAAGGTTTTGCACTAAAAAAAAGGTCAAGCTATTTTGCGTTAAAATGAAAGGCTAGGGGGTATTGTGCAAAACATGTAACTTTAGGAGGTGCAAGTATTGCACCAATTATCCTTATATTATTGAATAATGCTATATATTACCAGTGGTTCTAGAGCATCAGTTTATATGACATTATGTGATAGGTGAAATTATACGATTCATTTAACAACGTTTAGTGCCATTAAAATTGGTGTAACATCTGTGATGCTAATAGCGTTACTCTATATTATTGGTTATTTTTACTATTTTTAACGTCTAAATTAATGAAATTGGACGGTAAAGGATCCTCTGCATGGAAAGTGTCATCTATGGGGTATTTTGTCAAAATAAAAGGAAGGGAGTATTCTTTAATAGAGGTAAATGTCGTGTGGATTTTGCACCAATTACCCAAAGGGTAAACCATAATTTATTAATCATAGTTTGAAGTTGTTAAATTTTACATATCAAGTATTTTTATATATATAATTTTTTTTCAATGCATTCTCTTAAATGATTTTTGCTGGATAAATTCATAAATTATCGTATGAAAATTAAAATTCATATAAGTCATTGAGAGCTTTGCTCTCTTTTCTTTCATCTATTCTTCAAATTCTTAGTATGAAATCTCGTCAAGGCTTGTTCTCGCCTCTTTCCCATTTTCATGACATTTCTTTTGCTTAACTTGTAGATCATTAAATCTTCTTTTCTTGTTATAAATTTTGTACAAAGTTAGGTATTTTGATATATTTGAAAGACAAGTGCCTAAAAATTTGAAGTGTATGCAATGATTTTACCAAGACTAACAAACTATTAAGATCAACTTCCTATTCGAGCAATACAAAATAACAAAAGTCATAGATACAATTTATGTACGTACATTGCATTTGTATGTCTCAGACTCAATCATCATCATGCACACTCAAAATGCTCCTTAAGGCATTTAAATGTTAAAGTAGAAACTATGGGATACTCTCATAAGATAAAAATTATTTGAAAGTTGAGCAATGTTTAGTACAAGTACTGCTCCATTAATGCAAAAACAAAATACTCACAAAGATTATAAAAGCAAGGTATGGTACTGATCAGTACTGAAGTGCACAAGTTATCGACTCGTCTTACCAAACAAGCCATCGATGCTATTGACCTGAAGAATTTTTTTTTGGAAATTTGAATTATCATATCATTTCTGTAGAGAATTGAGCTTATTTCTGGACTCTGGAAGTCCAATGTACAATTCAGTCTCAACATCTGAAACTTCACTATTATCTGTACATGCCACAGTTGCTTTCTCTTCACTTGATCCTTGTTGTGGTTCAAGTCCAAACTAAACCATCAAAACCTCAAATTAATGTCTTGAAATACTTACCAATGCATATCAATAAAGTTGTTATATTTATAAGGTGACAAATAGTTATTATAAATGGAAAAATGTATAACAATTAAGCAAATAATATAATTATAAAAATGATGAACTAGAAAATATTGGCTTTGGGGTGGGGGGGGGGGGGGGGGGGGGGTTTACATGAGAGTGAATTCACCTTCTCACGTAGTATTGCATTTTCAGCTGCGAGGGCATTTCCCTGGATTTGATAAGAAATAAAAAGGTTTCGAATGAGTGATTATTGAAGCTTCGTAATTTGTTACACGTGGACGTGTGCATAATGTGTACCATAACATATTAAGGAGTTGTTTGACAAAGTTTTTGATAAAAAAGATTTAGCAAATTTTAATAAAAGAAAGTGAAATGTATGATTGAAAAGATCGTAAAAGTTATGCGTTCGATAAAATGTGTGGTTCAAATTAATTATTAATTTTGACCACAACTTTTTAACAAGTTTTTAAGCTATCAGAAATAAACACTAGGACTTATTCCTAGTAAATTTGAAGCCTACAAGAGTTTTTTTGTCATCGCTCCATTGGCTTCATAGTCAGCATTCTCGAAGATGGGACCAAAAATATACTTAACAAACTACAAAATATCGACCATGTTAGTGTTGGTGTATCCTCTTTAAATATTTTTATTCGGGTTTTTTTCAAGTTAAATGATAGAGCGATGCTATGTGTACAAAATCTTTTACATAAAATTTTACCAAATCAACACGTGGCAGCTCCCTATTGGGGGGCGCCTGGGCCCACCACATGTTAATTTGGTAAAACTTTATGTAAAAAATTATGTACATAAAGATTTTTCCTAAATGATAACCCTATTTCTCATTTGTCAAACTTAAAAGGGGATCAAAAGAACCAGGTGATTGTATTTTGCTTCGGGGATTTTACCTTTTCCTTTAGATCCTCAATTTGTTGTCTGAAAATTTGCATCTTCAAACAAAAACAACAAAGAAAATAATCAGATTATTTCAATTAAATTCATTACAAACACAAACCACTTAAATTTTTAAAAAATACCTTTCTTGCGCGAATGATCCCGACACTTCGCTCCAACTGCTGTTCTAGCTGTTGTAGTTCTTGAATGGAACATGGTCCCAAACCTTCCCCCAAGAGTCTCCTAATGGATCAATGGTCATTGTTTAGAATTATTCAACATCGTTGGCAGTTCAGAATGTTTGGTTAAGCCTAAAAGTTGCTTTTAAGTAGCTTTTTTCGACGAACACCATTCAAGTTTCTTCAAATGTGCTTCTATTTTGGATTCTCATTACATCTTACTTTTTTGGACACTACTAATCTTTTAAGCTTAGCCAAACATGAGATAAAATCGGGTTGTACTAACCGTTTAGAAATTTCAAGAAGCTCTATCTTCTTCTTCATACTTGCCGTTTCATGCTTTAAGTGCTGCAATTCCAAATAAATAGAGTGACCAAAACCTTTCAAGTTTCGGCTAGTTAATTAGAGCAATAATAAGCTAGCAAAAAACAAGCTATATATCCTTCAAAATATTCGAGAAAATTAAATGGAGACAACCTGCATATTCTGTTCATCCGGAGGATTTTCAGCATGATTATCTTTCGTATGCCTTTGGTAACGTTCTATTGTCTGCCGTGTGCTGACGAAGTTTCACGTTGGATGAAAGTAATCAGCACAATTGTTTTTTTAATTAAAAAGCAGAAAACTTTAACCAATTGGTCAAGAAACGAGACTTCAATAGTTAAGAGACCTTTTTGAGAATGAATCAAAAAAGAGAGCGAGTTAAACTGTAGGAAAAGAGATGCAATCAAAGAAAAATATGCATGAAAATCTACAACAAACTAGATCATCATTAGCCGAGATGTATAATTTAATCAAGAAGAAAAATGGAAATGGGATGAAGCAGCCAAAACTGAACTTTTCCAATGAAAAGATGATTAGGATGCAATAAACAAGAGCGAGACTCGTATGAGGAGTGGAAAGAAGAGGAGAGAAAATACGAATTAATTCAATAATCAAGTTTAACCATTACAATGCATAGCTTCCTCTATACTAAAATCTACAAAATAAAACTCTGATTAAATTCATTTCCTAAATGAGTATCTAAATTGGAAAGTTTTCCATATAATATAGTATCTGCATCAAAACTCAGCATGGAAGGGTTTAATAAAAAAAAATGAAGGACCATGCTACATGTACCAAATTTTTTTACCTAATCCCTTGCCGACTACTCACAATAGGGGGTGGGACCACATCTTGGGATTTTTTTATTCATGCGTGGCCCGCGTGCATGTGAGAGGGGTAAACAATTCGGTATATTTTTTTAGGTACAAATATCTTTATCCAAAAATGAATTCTGAAGGCGAAGTTGATATTAGTAAAGTAATGGTAGTTGTGAAAGGGTAATAGCAGAAGCAAGGGATTGACTCTAAAGTAATATTTGAGTCCAATTAATTCATGTCATAATAGCTCAATACCAATGTAAAAGTCCATCAAATCGATGTGAAATCAATATTTCTAATTAAATGGGTTTATAGAGGAAGAAATGTATGGAGTATCCCTTTGGTGATGAGAAGAAACGTGAAGATAAGGTTTCCCAGTGAAGGAAAGCATTGTAAAAAGTGAAGCAAGCTCCAAGTGACTCATATAGTCGAATTCTCTAAAAGAATGTTTACAAAAAGATGTTCATATTATCATGCGCTCGACAACAAGGAACATCGGGACCGTAAAATTTTAGTTTTGTTGATTGTTGATGATCTCACTTTCATAAGAAACAACAACGTGATGCATGATGAATTCAAGACATCGATAGTAAAAGAGTTAGAGAATACATATATGAATTTTTTGTATTATTTTCTTTGAAATGAAGTGCAACAAAAGAATAAGAAGACTGTGATTTTGCAAAAAGAAATATGCTTAGAATATATGCATAAAGTCAAAGATGAATGAAGCTGTGTCAAGCATTACTCTAATGGAAGCAAAGAAGATTGTAGCAAAGATTTGATGCAGCAATTTATAGAAGGTACATGAGAAATCTTCCGAAACAATGCCAAATCTCAATGGCAACACCAAAACGGTATGATCAGAAATTTGGAAAAGAGTTCTCAAATATGTGCAATGAACATTAGATCGTGAAATCCACTAAATTTATTGGGAATCCTACAAGATCCATTTGTTCTTTATTCTCTTATAGATGGTGAGAACTTCATCTAAGTTCAAATCTTGCTTAGAGGTCCACTAGAGATCAGAAATTGTTGAAAAAACAATGAAATCTTTCTTGTGTCCTTTCCAAGCAATTGAAAAATAAAGAAATGATTAATATATTCAAGATTATTATGCATTTACAAAGTATTGTCTCAATTCATCCTATTTCATCATATCCGGGGTGTGATAGAGTTCTGTAGGATAAATCGAATATGGATAATTCCATTAAGATTTCATTCTTGAGCAAAAATCTATTTTTTGATTTATTTCATCTATTTCTTAAGATATAACTTTGATTAGTTATAACAATAGTGATTCGAGAGGTAATGTTGACTAATGAACAGTGTCATGGACATAAAATAAGCAACTTGTAGTAGCTCTCACAACTATAGAAGTTGATATAACAATAATTGAGCAACTGCTCATCCCATTTTTCATGGAAGAAGCAAATATAAGAACTCAAGCGCTTAGAGATCTAATGAAGGAAAGGGAAGTTGTCAGATCCCACAAGTCTCACAAATAGGCTTTTTAGACTGAACAAGTTATGATCTTGAAGGAGAAGCTTGGCATTTTAGCCTTTGTTTGATTTTCATTATTTTTAAAATACATTTTTTCTCTTTTTTTATTTTCAACCACATATTCTTCAATATAATAATATTATAAGCAAACCCAAAACTTTTTTTTGTTTTTAATCATACATTCTCCATCAAATCACTATTCAAAAATTCATTTTTGTCAAAAAAATAAAAATAAAAATTGGGCTCAAACAGGCTCTTAGTCTCAAGAGTTTAGATTAAGGTAACGTTCGAAATTAATCTAAAATTTGTGATCATGAGATTCTTGAACATTGGTACTCTTCTATAAATGCTTACATTAATAAATTTTAAACAATCAAGTATGTTAGCCTAGAATGCATGTATTTAATTGCATATAAAATCAAGTTGATCTAGCTGATATTATTCATCTATGCATACTAAATAGAAGGGTCTGTTTAATAATCACATCAAATATTTCTGAAGTTTTTCGACATATATTTATGCATACTGGGAGAATATGCTTATTATTTTCATTTCACAAAAATCTTTCAAAAAAAAAACTCTTTACGGCGTACATATATTTATGCATACCGGGAGAATATGCTTATTATGACTTACATTGTATGCCGTAAAAACTCTTTACGGCGTACGACAAAACACCGTATAAAGCAATACCTAAAAAAGCGGTTCACTTTTTACGGCGTGCAAAGTACGTTGTATAGAGAACGCCGTTACTAATTTTATGGCATTCATGCGCACGCCATAGAAAGTATATCACCTGAGGAGGGTGTTTTATCTTTTCATTTTTCAAGTCAAAAATGAGATCTAATGCAAACATATTTGACAGGGATGAGTTAAGAGTAAATTTTGATGTAGACACTAACATGAGAGTTATCTGTTATCTTCCCATTTTTCAAGTTGAAACGATTGACGAGATTAGATAAGAATAAAATGAAATCTAAACACTGAGAAAGGGTACTATCTTTTTGTTTTTCAAGTTGAAAAATATTCTTTCGTGATTAGACAAGAGTAAATTGAATTAGACGTTGAGGAAGAGTTTTATCTTTTTATTTTTCAAATTCGCAACTGTAGACATGACTTAGTTATCAAATTTTATCGTCCACTGGGACATAGCTCAGTGGTGCAAAATACAGGAGTGAGGTAAGTCTTAGCTGAGCTGACAGCCGCGGAGTGAGGGTTTAATTCATGCCTCTAACAAGGTTTGGAATTAGACTCTTTGTGGACACCAGAATGACAGTTCTTATACCTTGGCTTGCTGAAGCACATCCCGCGATTTACCTCCTCCACAATACTCTAGGGGCGGGGCGGTGGGGGACCCTCAAAGTTAGGGTTTAACCTTTTTTTAGTTACTAAATTTTATCTTTACATTTTTCAAGTAAAAAATGAGACAGACAACAAAACATTTATGGATGATTAAGTTTCCATTTGGTAGGAATTAAAATTTAGATTTTATTTTATGTCAAAGTCAATATTTAGTTTTAATTACATATTTTCTAGAATTCACAATTTTTCAGCAACACATTTTATTCAACTTTTATCAAAATATATTAAAAATCTTATTTTAATCTCCATTGAACATGGGCTAAGTATACGAGCAAGTTTAGCAAGAGGAATATATTCTCTTCAAAAAGCTGGTGAAGAAAAGGGAAAAATGGTGATTTTTAGGCCCTGTTTGTTTCATATTAAAATTAGAGGGCAGTTCGGTAGGGATTAAAATCAGATTAAAATTGAAAAATTAGCCGTTATTGTTGACTTTTATTAGACGAGTGAGATCCAATAACGGCCATATTTTCAATTTTAATTGGCTTTTAATCCATACCAAACGGGGCTTAGATTTTAATCTAAATCAAGGTCAAACAATTAATATTAACTGCATCTTTTCAACTACACATTTCAAAAACTTTTTTTACAATTTACTAAAAATCTAATTTTAATTTTCACCAGACACCTACGGGCATTCTTTACTTCCTTCACTAAAATAAATTTGAGTTTACACTTTACTTAGTGATTAGATATCTGCAGCATTATGGATGAAAATCCGTACAAGCATTTCTGCGGAAAAGATTCTCTAGGCATCATAGAAAAGGAGCAACTGTGGAGCATGTTCACTTGAACAAAGACAGTTAATACAAAACCAAGTACAATAATCCAACTGGCTTCCATACTTGTTGCTGTTCAACTTTAAACTTACTACGCCACATAGTTTTAAACATCAAGAGTACATTTTTTTCCTTTTAACTTCATTATTGAGCACCAAGGGGAATCATACTAAAGATGTCACGGGTTTGCTAAAACGAGTTCCCCAAAAAAAAGGTCATTTATGTTAAATTATGGAGCTTAATTTCGAAGTCTGAGAAAACAGGGTGTTCAATTTTTCTTTTGTAAATTTCTTTTTATCATATTGAATTATTATATCGATGAATGAGGACGTATTTTTACATTGACACGAAACTCTATAAATCTTACAGGGTTTTTGTGCCTTTATTTCATCACTGTGATTTCATTGCTCTTGATTGTATAGAATTAGGTTTCTAATTCTCAAAAAACTAGAACTTTTTTTTTTTTTTTTTGGAAAATGTATTTTGGAATAGTAGATTGATGAAGAATGTGTGGTTAAAAATAAGGAAATTTTTTGGATATGTGTTTAATATTATTTTGTTGAAGAATATATAGTTGGTAAGAAGAAAAAATGTATTTTGAAAAAATTGGGATCAAACAATGGCCGAATAAGACTGCTCTTGTTCGGATTGAATCGCTCGTTGGAGTTTAACGGGATGTGATACTATGTTAAGACATCTTAAAAGGTTAACCTTATTAAGATGTGTGACTCAAACTCTCATAAATTGGTCTATGTTTCATCTTTATTCGACAAGAGATTTTATCCCTTAACAAAATCATAAGCTAATTAAGCATAATCTTATGAGATATGGGGCACAATTAAAAGGGAGATTGAGATTTCAAGGAGTCAAAACACCTGAAATTTGGGACTAGGGATTTCACCTATTTCTTATGAAAAGAAATTAAGCCCAAAATCACATGAAATGACTCATTTTAAGTACAAAAAAATAATTTTCTGTAGTTTTCTTGTAGTACACTGAGATTCAGACCTTAGTACTTACGGTTACTCTCTCGTCGTATAGCGATGAAATAACGTAGTTATAAAATAACTATTCACAAAACTGGCTTGGAAGAAAGGCATAGATGGTTGCCTTTTTAAATAAGAGACAGTAACAAAATCCAACATCAGTACTGCCCCTCTTTTTTTGTGTAATGAATGGAATCTTAATCAAAGTGTAAGCTCAATTCTAATATTGAACAGCACAAAATAAGTAGAATATAACCCCATATGGGAAATATTTCTTTTTGGTTAGAAAAATTTGTAACCCTAACAAGGAACAATAAAGAAAATATCATCTTGATCAGACAGAAATGAGCAAATAAAAGAGTTTGTAGGTGTATAATCTATAAGATCTGATTCAGACTTCGACAAGTTTGATCATTTCATAAAACCCACAAAGAAACTGAATCGTTAATTCCAAAACAGCATAAAAAAAATATCATTCTTTTGAAATTTGAATTACCAAAAACACATAGATCTTACCTTGAACTGGAAAATTCATAGAGTTTGCCTCTGGGAGAAAAGATAATCAGTGCAACCTCAGCATCACAAAGAACTGAAAGCTCAAATGCTTTCTTCAGCAGCCCGTTTCTTCTCTTGGAAAAGGTCACTTGCCTGCTGGTGGCGTTTTCTATACGCCTCATCTGAGTTTTTCCTCTCACCATTTTCACACACCTGGTAAAATCAAGAGAACTATATTAAAAAAAAATGATGCACGAAATCAATATTCTTAAATAGAGAGGCGCAAGTGCAAAATTGGTATGCAGTAATAGACGGGACGAAACGATCGAGATCTCGAAATCTTTTCTATCTTATCCTTAGTATTCCTTACTACCAAAGATGTCATAAATGTTTTAATTATGAGAAAGAATATCTATGAGATGAAGATGAAGTAAAAGGAAGAAATTATAGTTCTTTACCTGCGGAGCAAGTTTTTGAAAGATTTGCCAAATTTGTGAATATGAAAATGAAAGAAGAAAAAGCAAGACTTTGCAGTGTGATAAAAAGGGATGGATGGTCTATAAATTTGGAAAAATCTCAGAGAACCTTTTGGTTGGAGGTGAGAGGGGCATAGAGCCTAAAAAGGGTGTACACAAATATGAAGTGTGTGTATGTGAGAGTGAGAGAGAAATAAAAGGAAAAAATTCAAGAAAACCCAAAGGATTAACAGAAGATGGTGCAACTGTTCAAGTGATTGATTGATTCTCAGTCTCCATTTTTGGATTTTATCATCATAAGACGAAGACTCCGAAGACTTATACAGTCTCCCTCTCTCTCTATCTCTCTCACACACACACTTTTTTTTTCCTCCCTTTATTCATAGGTATTATTTCTTGCTTTCACTTTTTAGCTAACCCCACCAAGGAAAAAGAAAGAACACAGTAATATTTTAGTTGAAAAAAACCTAATTCTTTGCTAGTTTTGGTAAAACCCCACAAAACAAACAAGGATGAAAAATTAGTTTGTAACGCAAAAGGAAAATGGAATATATAAAAAAGCCACTCCAACAATAATGTTAGAGAGAGAGAGAGAGAGAGGGACAGACACATACATTTGGGATATAGCCATTAAAATCTTGGTAAAAACTCGAGGTGTCCGTACAAGTCGGATCCACCGCAACATCTTAGTACTCGTATGAGAGATCGACAACTCATAAGGGTGTTGGGATGGATGAGGAGACAGAATTGATTACACATGGGGGCCTCCACTGTCCTTGTGCCATTTTCATAGGTTACTACTACTTTCAACTCTTTCCTCATATGAACAAAAATAAAAATAAAGAAAAAATATTAACATTTGATTACTATCTATAGCTCTTTGTATTAAATCTTTATTGAGATATTGTAAAAATGTCCACTTTTCTTTTATGGGTGTTGGATTGTGTGTGTGACTTTCAGAAATGTTGACGTGTGACTTGTCTATAGTTATTGATTTCTTTATCTATTTTTAGTAAAATTTTGGTTAATTTGATTTCGAGTTTTTCATTTCTTAATTAATTTTAATTTCCAGTTACATGTATCATTTTTAATTTAGCTAGATTTTCTATGTCCAAAGATTATGTTCGTTTGATATTCTTGGAACTCAAACTGTGAAGGATTAATGAAATGAATGATGAATAGGAAATCTAAGCTCGGTCGACATACTATCCCTATGTACATACGACTACCTCATGGGGGTTCGAATATGGAATCCACTCGATAGGCGCACGGTGAATGTGGTCGAAAAATGTAATATTTCTTTTAGCGATGTAATCATTAAGAGGAAGTAAATCGATCAACAAGCTCATGACAAGCATGCGGACTCTTACTCAAAGCTAAACCACTATCAAATGATTCATCCACTAAAAGCTCGTTGTAGAAATTCTCCCTAAAAATAGTAATCGAGTGTGTCGTCACTCGATTGATCATTGGATCTCATATTCGACTCATTAGAAGAATCGATAGATTCCTCACTCGACCTTCTCAGAAGAACCACTACTAGAAGTAATGACCAATGTAAATTTGAAGGTAAACTGAAGATAGGAATTACATGAATAGAATTAGAACAAAAGATCGAAAGAGAAATCTGATTGGTCGTGGGATGACAACGGAGTAGGTAAGCGTTGGGGCAACCTCCCTCGCCCCTCGCCCCATCGGGTAATTTCCCGTCCCGTTATCCGTTTAAGGTGGGGCGGGGCCCTTGCTCCTTTACTACACGTTTAATTTTTTTTTTCTAAATTTCTCATAATTCATTTAATTGCCCTCATCTATTAAAGTGAGACAATAATATTTTATTTTATTTTTATTTTTAAAAAAATTAAATTATTCGAATATATTTGGTAAACTAAGAAATTTATTGTTTGTCATATTTTTTAGATAACTAGGTGCAAGCAACGTGCAATGCACGTTTGCTTAGTTTATATTTAATAATTTCGTTTAAGAATTAATTTGTTATTAATAAAGATGTAATTTTTTTGGTTAATTAAAAAATTAATGATGCAATATTTATGTAATTGATAAATAATTAAATAAAGTGTTTCTCTCTGTCGTTTCCAACCTAAAATCACAAACATAAAACTCAAATTTCATATGATGCACAATAATATTATACTATATTTTAAAAACAAATGACAAGAAAAAGATGCCCCCAAATGGAAATACATTTTGAACATCCAATAACATTAACATCTATCAGGCAAACTTCAGTTAGCTTCGTATTCTTATTTTTGTGTCTACATGTTAAAAAAGTCACAATCATTATTTATTTCACTTCACTTACATTGAGGAAGTACCTTTCTCTGAGTTTTTCACCTCCAAATACACATGAAGTCGGTACAACTTGTCATGGAACTATAGTCTACAGAGGGTATGTGGGATCGCGAGGTGTAATCTTCGTTCTTAGTAAGCTCATCTATTACATTGTGCTCAAGATGGAGGAATCTGAGGTGGGCGGGAACTGCAAGTGAGAAATGGGAGAAATAGGCTATTTCCTTCCTCTTTGCCCTATTTTGAAACGGCTTCTATCTCTTTTCTCCCTAATTGGGCTATTTTTTTTTATTTTTTGTAAGGCTTCTGTGAAACAGTAGCCTGTAAGTCCAGCATTTCTCATGAATTGATTGCTGGATTTGAATGGATTAAATTGGATGTCTCCATATATTGCTTGTGCGAGAAAAAAAATGATTATTGCGCCAATGATTAATCCAACTAAGATGATGGGCAAGCACAGCCGCCCCAACCCCCGGCCACTACGGTTCTTGGGGGCGTCGGCCATGAAAAGGGGGGAAGAGCTTCTCCATTAAGATTTTTTCAATGTTTTGAAAACCGACCCGGTCATCAACCCGGAAAATGTGAAGGGTCAAGGGTCAAAATGTTCAACCAGGGCTGAATCGGATGCAATAAATACATACAAAAATAATAAAATAATATATATTTTTTAAAATTTTCATATTAATAATTTAAAGTAAATATATTTTTACTAATTAGATTCATTATCCTACAATTAGTCTCAATACTAAAAATTAAAAATCAATATGTTAAAATAGTTTACTTTGTTAAATTAAAATAATTTAAACTTATAGAAAATGATAGCTAACATTAATATATTAATAATCAAGTGTAATTTAAGTTAAATTTGAAAATTAAATAAATGAAAGAATGAAGGTGAATATTACAATTTAATTAGTTGTTATTAAAAATCAAATTAGCCAAACATACATTTGAAAATGATTTTGATGGATATTTTAACATTTTTTGGTTATATATCACTATCCCACATTGGAAGTTTATAAAACTATTAGAGTTAAGAGCATGTATAAAATGCACAATCCCACATTGAAAGTTTATGAAACCTTTGGAGAGAAGTGCATCTATAAAATGAGCATGACATCCATTACTTATCCATGGGTCTTAGAATTCTAAATAAATTTTGAAGCCCATTTATGAAGTTAAAAATTTTTAAATAAAAAAAAAAAATTGAAAATCGGGACCGGTTTGACGGGTTTTAATCGGTTTTGAAAATAATAAAAAATCGGACATGATTTGGCCCGATTTTGGGCCCCGTTCCCGATTTTTCCGGTCTAACCGGCTGGGCCAGGCCGGGTTTGACAACATTGGATTTTTCAGTCATGGAAGATTAAATGTTTTTTTTCGATTTTTGGGAGTTGAGGAGGCGGGGACTTCTTGTGTAAATTTGATATGTTAAGGTCATTGGCTGCAATTTAAGGATTAGGGTTAAATTTTAAGTTTTAGTCCCTAAGGTTTTAAATAAATTCAAATTGGACCCTAAAGTTATATGTTTTTCATTAAAACAAGAAATTCCGTTAGTTTTTCCGTTAAAACAAGAAATTCCGTTAGTTTTTCCGTTAAACCAAGAAATTCTGTTTCATAGCCACTTTTTATATATAGAAAGATATTAGTTGTCATCTTCTATTAGAACTAATGAAATTTCGTAAAACTTTCCATTTAAAGTAAATGGGCCGGCGGGGTGAGACCCTTGTTACTCGTACCCGCCTTGGGACGAAGTTCCCGACCTGAATACCTGATAAAGCGTGTAATTTGGATTTGTCGATTTTTTTTATCATCCCTATTTGGTCAATAGATCTAGGTCACACGGTAGGAGGTAAAGGTGAAAATGAAGATTTAGCCTCTATTTATAGTAGTAAGATGGGAAGGCAAACGGGTGGGAGTTTCCCCGACCAGAAGAAGTCCAATGTTGTACCGCCAAGCAGCAACTTTTCAATGACACTAGTATTTATTATCACCACTTAGAAGTAAGATGACATCTTGATATATTGTTCCCAACATTTGACTACTAATCGAAAAAACACACTGAAAAGTAGATGGACTTATGACGTTGATTTGCTAGAGCAGCTATCGATCGATCGACCGACCGACTGAATGACTTCTCATTTTTTACCAATTTATTGGTAGTCATTGGATGTCCTTAGTTGATAACGAAAATGCAATACGTTTGGTGAACACATGTAGTCGTCTATCCAAATTACCTTGGAAGAAGTTTGTCTCCACACCTCCTGATTGTCCACATACTACTTTCGTACACACAAGTCCCTACATTAACTAATGATTTTTTAGGAAAGGAAGGCATATACATACACTTGCTGGGCTCAGATGAGGACACTTCATCCATGGCAATTGTTACATACAAGAAAATATCTCATTTACAAGGATTACATAACCATTTTTCATACATTTACATACAAAATATTCTAAAGCTTCTTCTCCTACTACTTCTCACACCGGAGAGGTCACATTAGAGAAAAATAATGAGCTTGACTAGAATGTATGGTTGAAAAATCATATTCTTAATTATTCTTTATAAAAGCTGATAGAATGTATGGTCGAAAAATATGGGTCTTGTGAAATGGATGATTAAAATTAATCATCGATTTTGACTTAAATTTTAATCTAAATTTTCAGTTGAACCAAATGTGAATTTTCCCTTATTTGACTCATAAATCAATTGTGTGGCAATGCTATAATAAGGATGATCGTGTATATAATCTCATTCACACTTATTTTGATGTCAAAGTCTCTCCATGAGGTAGCCACTTCAACTATTTCTTGGTTGAACACAATCTTAAATTAATTTTTCAAAGCATCACCACTTAAATAAACTTTTAATTAGTTGTTATGTTTCGACTCTCATTTCTATAAAGAGAAATGATGCATTCAGATATACATGACTAAACAATAAAAAAAAATTGATTGCGCGTGGAATCCAATAATCACAGTATGATGGTCCACATTAATAACTAACGGTATAAAGTTGCTATCTAAGAGATCACACAGACACGTAATGATTAAAAATATAAAGCTAATATCGATTACGCGCTATATAAACTCGTGTGCTAAACGCTTACCAAGCACCACTAAACATTTATATTCTCATCCATCTAATTTATTCACACAATGAGGCTTCAAGAATCCATCTAATTTAAACCCAAAATTAGGGCTCCAAGAAGTTCTTGATTGATACCAAGAAACAAAGCAAGCGTTAACCACATCCAATTGGTTCAAAGTGTGCACGTGGCAGAAAAATAAGTGGGTTGTGAATTGATTCTCGCGAAAAAACAAATAGAAAAAATTATATTTTATTAAAAAGAAATTAAAAATGTACAAGATTTCGATGCCCTAACTGAAAAGTTGTAATACCGACACCTGTCGGCAAATGGGTAGGGGTGCCTTTTGGGACAAATGACTTAGGTTATTTCCAAATCTCTTGGCTTTTGGAGTTTGGGTTCAAATTTTAAGAGAGTGTATGCAATTGTACATGGGTTGGGGGACCACTTTTTCACTTTTAATTACAAATAAATTAAGCGGATTTTCTATTATTATAATTATTTTAGATGTGGTTGGATGGGTGATCGATCTCACAAAAGTGTGTACACACACACACATAAAAGAGTGAGAATCACAAATAATCGTAAATTCAGTTGTTACCATTTGTCTAATGAAAAAAAAATTATAGTGTCGGTTAAAATGTAAGAAGTTGCTCATTGATCGCTTGCACTTATCATAAGTTCATATCAATTTTTAATAACGAAAATTATATAAATCTGTATTAAATCGTTATCAGACGTGTTTTGGTTTGTAACTAGATGTGGCGGATGGATGATATAACACACACATATATATGCTCAAGCGATAATGTATTGAAAGTTTGGACAATTTTTTTGATTGTGCAATAAAATACAATTGTACATGGATAGAGGACCACCCTTATGTGCTACTCTTTTCTCTTTACTTACCAAAAATTATAAGTGGGTTTTAAATTATTATTAAATGTGGTGGGTGGAGGATCATACAAAAAAAGTGAGATTTTATGTATAACATTATTCTTTTATATAAGGAGAAGTCAGCTTTTCATATTTGCTTATTCATTCTTGGCGTGGATTATTGAACTTTATCAAACCCTAATATGGTTCGGTCTCCTTGTATATATAGCAACAACTAAAATAAGCAATTATGGTATGATCTCATTAGTGCATTCTGCATTTTTATTTTTATTTTTAATTTATGTATCATCATTACTTGCAAGAGCATCATTAATTTACTCGAAATTTGAGATCGTTAAATATAAATAATATATTGATGAAAAATATTCTATAGATTTTAGATCACTAATTGAACCATAATTTAATGTCATTGGAGCACTGACTTAAGAAACCTATAGAATTTATATATAATGTGTAAAATTTTCCTTCTAGTTTCATACTATGTTATTAAATTTTTATACATAACGAATTTTTATAGCTTTTTATAAGAGTAAATTGAAACAATACCGGTAATTGATTTATTTCTTTCATACATATAACAATACCCCGTTTCTTTTGTGCTTGTTCTATTCCGTTTCAGCCGTTAACTTGATTATCGGAGTGCAAGCAATCGTCAAACATTTTTCTGAGATGGTGACCTTTGAATGTTAACAATGTGTTCCAGCATGCGAGGGTACTTACGTGAATGGAAATGTGATCAGAATTATAGGCGGCATGCCAGGCCCTCAAGCGAGGCAAATGAGGCCCCCGCCTCGGGCCCAAAAGGCCAAAAGTCGAGGGGGCCTCATTTTTTGTCCCCCCCCCCCTCCCCCTCCCCCTCCCCCCCCCCTTTTAATCAGGTCTGGCCCAACATTGGATGGCCTCTCAATTTTGGCCTAATTGGTTTTTTTTTTTATTATTATTAACCTAGCTAAACATCACAGATTCAACACAGCGACTTACGTCTCCTTCTCGCTCTCAACTCTCAGCAATTCATTCAACTCTCCAAGAATCCACCAATCCAACCGTTCTTCAAGCCAACGTCGGAGTGGTATTTTCCAATATAGTCTCCCACTTTTCTTCTTCCTTCCTTTTCCTTCCGGCTTTCCCTACACTACACACTTTCTAAGTTTCTAACCGCACAGTCCGTCCGCCCGCAACTGCGATTCGAGCTTCAAGGCCATCAGGTGAATCAGGTCAACCATCGACTGTTTGTCTGCTTCCTGCTAGTAGTTTGGGTTTGCGAGATTGTGACTGGAGTCTTCTAGATTCTGGTAAGTGGGCCGCATAGCAACCATAGCCGAGTATCAGTTTTGTGACTTTTCTCTCATTGTCTCATTGTCTGTATTCTGTAAAAACGAGCTATTATATTTATATGGACATTTCGCACTCGTTCACTTCTAAGTTTTGAATACTTATTGGATTTGTTATGATTTGTGAATGATTCAATTTCAACACTTAGGTCTAAGATTCTATCATTCTGATTGTTGTGAATGATAAAATTTCTTGATTGTAATATAACATTCCAGTTTCCATATGTTGTTTATCTGTGAATGATTTGTGAATAAATTAATTTCAGGCTTGTGAGAACTGAGATGCAACGCTGGAAAATGGCGTGATTCCACAATTTTCGTCTATTTTCTACTTCTCAAGTAAGCAACGGCTTGCTCTAACTTGATATTGAAAATGTTTGAAATCTTGTCGATTTATATAATTGTGGCGTGGTCAGCTTCTATGAATGTTCATTGTAGCGTGTATGATCAATTGTGATAAGTGCATTTTTGTGCATTTATTCGGGGCCATTTTATTAACCTTTTGTGTCGTTTTATTATTTCATTTTACTCAACTTAAGTTATTTTTATCTTGTTTCAGTTTTGGACATGTTTCTAAATAATTGAGAAAGAAAGAAGGATAAATCGATCAATTGATGGAAGTTTGGGGGACCAACAAGCACCTGAGTAAGAGTTGAAGTACTAAAATTGAAGTAATTTGATGAGGATGACCAAGATGGAAGAATGAATGAAGAAAATGACTGAAAAGAAAATTTAGGAAGAAATTATAACTGGGCAACCTCCAAGGTCGCCCAAGCATAATTGTTAGGAGGTCGCCCAGATTCAAAATCATCAACAGAAGCAAAAAAATTAGCCGGGCGGCCGCCCCATTTTGTACTGGGCGGGTGCTGTGGCCATTTCGGGGGAAAAAATTCTGATTTCCTAATTTGATTACAACTTTTATTGAAACGAATCTTGTGGGGGTATTTTAAAACCCTAGGGTCGTCCAAAAGTGGGAGAGAGGGCTTTTATCAAGATTCTTAGAGAGAAAAGAGGCAAGAACGTGAAGATCAACTTCAAAAACACGAAGATTCAATTGAAGATTAATCAGGGTGATGTCGTTCTTCATCTATTTTTCTGATTTTCTTCTCTTCACCATGCTAGGCTAGATTAATTTGTGTTAGGGAACGATGAACTTTGTATTATGATTTTTAATTCTTAGTTTTACATTCTTGACATCAAAAACATGTTTTGGAATATTTGAATGATTTATATGATCTTATTTTCTTCATGATTATAGTGCATGATAATTGTGTGAGTTTGATAATTTATTTCATGCATTCGAGAGACGCGAAATAAATTCGACATATATAAATCATCATAGGGTCCGATAGGGAATATACCGCTATATCTTATATAAATCTTTAAGTGTTCATAAAAACTCATGTATTCTCATATATTTGCATCCATCATAGAAATATAGTTGGGTCATATATGAGAATATGTTTGATATTGTTCGAGAGAGATTGTTGAATATTTTAGAAATATTGATTTGTCAATATTGCAATCGTGTGTCAATGTGTAGAACTAAGGTTTAAAAGATTATTACTTAGGAATTCGTGGTCCTAACACATTCATCACATATTAGAAAACACCTCAAATCATATTCATATCCAATTTGCATTTAGTTAATTGATTTATTCATACTTGCATATTTATCATTAATTTACTTATAATTTTATCAACGCAAACACTTTCCTTTATTTGTTTCGATTAAGGTCAAAATAATTAGAATTAGAACTAATTAATCCTTGTGGGAACGATATTCGGACTAAAAAATTCAACTTTATTACTTGTAACGAACCGTACACTTGCGGTGGTTTTAATTCGAAATATATTTTCGTAAACAAATTGCATAGGTGCACGTAGCCACTATATTGAATACTATAATTGTGAGATGATTGAGATATTTTGTAATTGTCTTTTAAGCTAATTATTGGGTACTAGATATATACTTATACGTCTCCTAAATATGAGTCTGGAGCTATGAAGAGAAAAAGGAAATGAAATGAACTTTTGTTGACTTAAAGTCAAACAAGCGACATGGACAAGTACTTTAAAATAAGCAATGTGAATAAGTTGAATGAGGATGAGGATAAAGAAGTGATGAAACATTCTTGTGTTAATGAGTTAGATGAGAAGGATAAAGAAGTGATGAAACATTCTTGTTTTAATAAAGTAGATAAGGATAAAGAAGTGATAAAACATGTTTCTGTGAATGAAGTGGATGATAAGTAAGAAGAGAGCTCCTTTTCTTTGAATTTGGATTATCCTGGGAATTGAAAAAATATTGATCAAAGAACAAGGGATTATTTAGTTGAAACGAGTTCGAAAAGAGTTGATGACATCGTGTTTCCCAAAGATAGTGCAAAGAGACATTTCGATTCTTCACAATACAAGCGATTACTATCAAATGGGCAAACAATTGATAGAAGATGGCTAGTGTATTCAGTATCTATGGATAAGATCTTCTGCTTTTGTTGCAAGTTGTTTAAAATACTAAAAATGTCATCAGAATTGGCCAACTGGGTAATGACGGATTCAAAGATTGGCATAATTTGCATTGGTCTATTAAAATTCATAAAGGGAATGCGGAGCATTTACGTTGCACGACTAATTGGATTGAATTGGAAAATAGGATTCAGTCGAAAACTACAATAGACAAAAGTGTTTAATTGGTGATAGACGCAGAAAGATAACATTAGAAAAATGTATTAACGAGGATAATCGCTATCGTGAAAAGACTTGCAAAAAATAGTTTGCCATTTTAAGGAGATGATGAGAGGCTACATGTTGAGAACAATGACCTATTTTTACAAATAGTGAAAATGGTTAGTGAGTTTGATCCAATAATGCAAGAGCACATTCGGCGGGCTAAAGCACGCGAGATTCAGTATATATATCTTGACAAAACAATTCAAAATGAGTTGATACAATGTTGGCAAATGAGGTGAGAAGTTTAATTGTGAAGAAAGTTCAGCATGCAAAATATTTCACAGTTACACTTGATTGTACTCCAGATGCTAGTAAAGATGAGCAAATGTCTTTAATATTACGATGTGTTGACGATTCGGCAAACTTACCTACAGTCGAAGCATATTGGATTGAATTTTTGAAGGTAGATGACACAACAGAACTTGGACTTGCAATCGAGCTTCAACAGGTTTTAACCAAACTTAATCTTGATGTCAATGATATTAGAAGACAATGGTATGACAACGGATCTAACATAAGTGAGAAGCACAAAGGTGTGCAAAGAAGAGTCCTTAAGGTGAATCCCCGAGCTTTCTATATTCCATGTGGCACTCATAGTCTGAATCTAACATTATGCGATATGGTGACCTGTTGTTCTAAAGGTGTATCATTTTTTGGAGTGATACAACGCATCTACACATTGTTCTCCTCTTCTACCAAACTATAGAAAATTTTCAAAGATAATGTACAAGGCTTGACAGTGAAACCATTGTCACAAATACGTTGGGAAAGTTATGTTGACAGTGTGAAGCCTATAATGGAGCAAACTGTACAAATAAGAGATGCATTACTTGATTTGGCAGAAAGTAACAAACATGCTAAAGTAAGGAGTGAAGCCGAGTTGTTAGCAACAAATGAACTTCAGAGTTTTGAGTTCTTGCTTGCATTGATTATCTGGTACAGGTTGTTGCATGCAGTTAATATTGTGAGTAAATTTCTTCAAATCGAAAATATGGATATTGATCATGCTATCGACCCCTTGCAAGGACTTGTTTCATTTCTTGAAAAATATAGAAAAACAAGATTTGCTATTGCCATGGATGAAGCGACAAAGAAGGTAAACGAAATGGGAATTGAAGCTGTATTTCGAGAAAAACATATAATTCGAAGAAAAAACAATTTAATGAAAGCGAAAGTAAAGAAATAAAGCAATCGATTGAAGAATCTTTTAGAGTTAAATACTTTGTTTTTATAATAGATCAAGCTCTATCTTCTATGAGGACTCAATTTCAACAATACAAACAATATGACGACACTTTTGGATTTTTTGAAGATGTTAAGAGGTGAAATTCATTCAATTTTGATGAAATCTTGTATGAATCTTGAGAAATAATTAGAACATAACGGGTGTTCGGACATTAGTGGAGATAGTTTATTTTCGGAGATACTAGTCTTGCGGTGCTATATACCAAGTAAAGTAACGAGAGTAATTGAAGTGATACAATATTTAAAGACGTTGAATGTTTGTTTCCCAAATGATTATATTGCTTATAAAATCGTGTTGACCATACTGGTTACAGTTGTATCTACAGAAAGAAGTTTCTCCAAATTGAAGTTGATCAAGACTTACCTCCGATAAACTATCTCACAAGAAAGATTGAATGGATTGACTATGTTATCAATAGAGAAAGATATTGTTGAACAATTAAATTATTCAGATTTGATTAATGTTTTTGCCTCTAAAACAACGAGACAAATAATATTTAACTGATTGTTTGAACTCTTGTCGATTTTGTTACTTTATAATATAAATATTTTGTTCTTTATATTTGTTTATTTTTTTACTTTTCAGTGTTAAATTAGCAATACGTTACATAATGAACTGTTGGATTTTGCATTTACGTTGATCTTGGGGGCCCCAATTTTGGGAGTTCGCCTCGGGCCCCCGAAAATCGCAGGATCGGCCCTGATAGGCGGCACTATGCTTAATCAAAGCCAATAGTCTCACTTTCGAAATAAGATTTTTAGTTTGACTCGTACGATCATCAACTTCTTGACCGAACAAATTTTGAAGTTAACAATTAATCTCTCACAAAACTAGAATATAATGCACAATTTCTTTCTCTCTGTCTGTTTCTTTCTGCTTCAGTGAGACTTCCATTCACTTCCTTCTGGCTTGAATAACTTTCCATGGGACGGTGTGCATGTGATCAATAATATGCATATTATTTTATAACCTACTCCCTCAAATATGACAACTTTTATTTGCCCTTGATTTTCATCCTTTTTTCTTTTATTTCTTTAATTTGAGTCAAATTCCCAATAATATATCTCAAATTCTGAAAGAGTTTATGAATCTAAATTCTCTCCAAGCTTAAAAATAGATTTTGAAAGAAAATATTTGAAATGTCATACGTTCATGAAAAACATGAAAGTAATGTACAACATTAGGCCATGTTTGGTATAAATTAAAATCAGATTTTTAATAGATTTTGATAAAAGTTGATAAAATGAGTGGTTGAAAAGTTGTGGACCCCATGAAATATATGGTTAAAATTAATTGTTGACTTTGACTAAAGATTAGAATCAGATTTTAATCTGAACCAAATAGGGGCTAATATTGAAATACATTCCAACTTCCGTACTCCTTAATGAATAATTCTATTTGTACCGAATGAGGGTTATCGAAAATGTGTCACCCTCTCACATGCAAGCGGAGCCCGCATGAATTAAAAATCTCAAGTGTGTGGTCTCCACTCCTTATGTGAGTGCAGGTAAAAGATTAAGTAAAAATTTTATGCATGTAGCATTGTCCCTCCTTAATAATCATGATGACATACAAGAGAGATAGAAATCAAGTTAATAAAAACAAAAAACCTCTAAATTAATGGCCCATTGTAAATACAATTTCGTACTATTTTAGTTGAGAAGTCATATCGTTTTGACAAAATAATTACTTTTTTTTTGTCTTCGAAGTCCTTTATATATGCTAGATTTGAGGGCAATCATACAAACTAAACGTGAATGCTTTCACACTAATAAGGGTGTGTTTGAGTTACACTGTTTTAGAAGAATGTATTCTAGAATAGTAGATTGATAGAGAATGTGTGATTGAAAAAGAATGAAAAGTTATTATGTGATAGAAAATATTATTTTTTTGAAAAATATATAGTTGAAAATGAGTAATTTTAATGTGTACCAAAAATGTGAGGTTGAAAAAGAATGAAAGTTATTGATGTGATGAAAAATATTATTTTATTGAAGAATGTGTGGTTGAAAATGAGTAGATGAGAATGAAAATTTTAATATGTACCAAACATAGGCTAAATCTATTCGTCACCTTTGAAAAAACATGTATATTTGACCTTAAGATTTCTTTAAAAATAAATAAAAATTAGGACGCAATAATTAAATTAGAATTCTTTCATGAATAGTTATTGAAGTGATGAAAAATATTATTTTATTAAAGAATGTGTGGTTGAAAATGAGTAATTTTAATGTGTACCAAAAATATGTGGTTGAAAAAGAATGAAAAATTATTGATGTGATGGAAAATACTATTTTATTGAAGAATGTGTGGTTGAAAATGAGTAGAAGAATGAGAATAAAAATGAAAATTTTAATATATACCAAACAGGGGCTAAATCTATTCATCGCCTTCGAAAAAAA
The DNA here is from genome assembly GCA_019097785.1 of Fraxinus excelsior. Lineage (NCBI taxonomy): Eukaryota > Viridiplantae > Streptophyta > Magnoliopsida > Lamiales > Oleaceae > Fraxinus > Fraxinus excelsior. Next base: position 7,264,006 of record CM032624.1, read on the forward strand.
ACATGTATCTTCGACCTTAAAATTTAAAAAAATAAAAATAAAAATTAGGAGGCAATAATTAAATTAGAATTCTTTCACGGATAAATCTCGGTAGTGGTCGGCAACCTTTTGTAAGCTTAGCGCTCATGTCTCCGACCTACTATTTACTGCAACTAATGAAAAACGTTTATTTGAACATATGGTCAAGTAACATTCACGTTTATGTTTTCTTCCATTGAATTTTTGGCTTCCTTATGGCTTTCATGCATGTCGACAATGCATTTGAAGGGTTGAAAAAAATTAATAACTGCACTGAAAGAATATTCGATCGAGAAAATAGTTTCAACGATTACATGTCCAAGTAACATGACATTCACATTTATATTTTCTACTATTTGATTGTTGATTTTTTATTACTTTTATGCATGTGGACATAGTATTTGAAAGACTCAAAACACTTTCATAGCTGCACTAAAAGAGTATCCAATCAAGAACATAGGGTCCGTTTGATTACAAAGGTGGAAAATGGGTGGAAAGAAAATGTTTTACAGAGAAAATATATTCCTAGAAATTGTTTTATTGGGTATTGTAATTAAGCGTGTTTGATTGGTATAATTTTCCACCCGAAATTTTTTTAAAAGTTTGGATCTTTTTGTTTACGTTTGACTTTATTTTACATGAAAATTGTCCATTAAAATGATTTTTTATTTTTTTTATTTTTTACAATTGGTTATGAAATTTGTTAACATTGCCAAAAAGTAAAAAAAATATGCTCAAAAACTATTTTTTTTTCATTAAAATTTAGTGTTCGTTTGATTTCGTTTTACATGAAAATTGTCCATTAAAGTGAATTTTTTTTAGAATTGGTTATGAAATTTGTTAACATTGCCAAAAAAAATGGAATTTCATTTCCCACCAAAAAGGTGGGAAAACCAATTAAGAAAATGTGCACGTGTGTGACAAAAGTGGAAATACAATTCCATGAAAAATTATTGTTATCAAACACGACATTTTGTGGAAAATGGAATTTCCATGTAATTAATTGGTTATCAAACGGTGCCATGGTTCTTGGTGTCACATAGTCCATTTAATATTTCAATAAATGTATTACGTAAGCAAAGACATGAGTATCAATGTTTTAAAAAATTAGACATGAGTACAACAAATGGTAGGTTGAAGACATTGGTTCAACACTTGCTATTGATTGGGGACACATTGTAGATTGTACAATTTACCCTACCTTTTCCTATATTCATTAACTCTTTTCTTTCTATTCAGCATGCGTTCGCTTATTTCCTACGATAAAAAGTGTTAAAAATATAGCGTAAAATGTTTTTAGCTAAGTATCATGTCGTGTACCTCATTGCGCTTACTTTTGTTCCAAAGTGACCCCCCAATCTTTTTATTGTTTCAATTTTACTCATTCAATTAAGATTTTAGTTTTTCTAACGAAATGTTCGAGGTGGATGACAGTAAGTTGACATGGCATCAACATGGAGACCTTCCAAATCAAAACATTCCATTAGAAAACTAATGGGTTTCAACTGAATGATAAAATTGAAACAAAAAGAAAATTAATTGGACCATTTTGAAACAAAATAAAATTCAAAAGACTAACACGAAATTCGCTATAAGTTGAGTGGTAACTGTCTTTTACACCCCCAATCCCTAAACAAAGAGAAAAAGAAGAATGGACCTGCACCGTGCCACCAATTGATTAAAAAAAAAGGCTCCATTCACATAGAAGTTTTGGCAGTAAATTTAAATGCAGTATATATCAAAATGACAGTAATTCGATTAAGCACTAAGCAACCATGGTACATAAAAGGAATAAAAAACAGTTTCAGAAAAGCATCGAGACAAAATAATAACAACCGTTTTTAAGGATAGATATCGAGTTTCTGCATGCGGACTTCTCTCTTTGAACTACTATATAATTCATTCACTAGGAAAAACCATAAAAAATCGATACGCTATGCCACCTCCTCGACCACCATTTCTTCAGCTATGGACAATCCTCGATGCAACAGTCGAGGAGAAAATATTGCTATGAGCAATGGATATTTTCGTAAACAGGTGAGAAAATCATCTTTGCTGATCCTTCCATCTTCATCCACATCAAAAAAACTAAAGAGGCCCTGAATCTGCAAAGCTCAAATGTGTAACAATCTTTCTATAAAATGGTGGGAGAAAATTGAAAACGTAAAAAGAAAAAGAAAGAACTGCCAATCACCAAGAAAGCCACTAGGCACTCAAACAAAAATGTTGGCAACTAATAGTCTTTAAATTGACCTCTCACACATTTTAATTCATGTCCAACATTTGTCGATGTTAATTATAGGCCTTAAACTTTTACTAGAAGTCCGACTTAGTTTCAACTCCAAAAATTTGGGAAAGGAGATGATGATTCTATGTTAAGAATTGGAAGGAGAAGTGCGCATTTGCAATTAGACAATATGCACAAGTAATCATCTTTAAAAGGCAACATCAGAATATAAAATCATTTAGTTAGGATCTTGGATTTCTTCAATAATATTTCTAAAGTATGTACCTCTTCGTCGTTCAAGTATGGAATTGCCAATGTAATTGAATCTTGTAACTGTTACAAAAGCAAGAGAGGTCATGAGAAGGCTAATTGGCTACCAGGGACATAGATAGAGGAGTCAATAAAGTCGGGCTGCCCAGACAGGAAAAAGCCTGGACCTCTCCCAGCCCGTTTGACACCTCTAGAAATATAGCAGGGAAAATGAAGAAATACCTCTTGCTTCAAAATGTAATTCTTCTCATCACTGTCGCATATACTAAATGCTTGTTCACACGCATGCTGAAATAAGGGGTGCTTCAAGATATGGGCCGATCCAAGCAGGAACTGACATGCATACATTTTTATTCGTAAGAAAGGTTTCATTTAGTTAATTAATGAACACAAATAGCACCCTCCAAGAACTGAGTTTGATCCGACAAGGGAGCCCAAGGGATACATCCACCACATTAACGCAAAAATATACACTTCTGTTGGATAAAAAGAAGAGAAAGTTCGGCTTAATTGCAAGTAAATTTCTGTTCCCAAAGATGTTTCAAGTTTGGATGGGTTACTATTTCTTGTGATTTGTAAGTTAAAAAACAATAACTTATTTTCACTTTGAGGTAGGGATTACTGGCAGAATATGTAACTTACTGGGATTATCTCATCATACTTCAACTGGTTACTATAAAAAGATAAGATCCAAAAAATTTACCTATGGAGCTTGGTGAAAATTCTAAATTAAAATGAAAATGAAGTGCAAGCAAGAGAGAGTCAGCATTCGGTAATTCATATATGAATGAAAAGCCAAATGCAAAACCACAATTCACCTGTTCAAACAGATATTGTTCAGAAAATTGTTTTTAATTTGATTTTTGACAATTGATCAACTTGAACTTAATTTCATCGAGCAAGAAATTAGGCCGCAGGCCCACAATAGTATGTTTCTTATTTTCCATTTTTATTAATTCACTTTATTCAGGGTATTTTGGCAGCTCTAAAAGATTTCAAATTCAAGAACTTAGGTGTCTAACAATAATACAATACTGACACACATATACAGGCTCGCCCATCCTTTTACAGTCTATGAACATGTAAATTAACAATAAGTTTCTAAATGGATGATTGAACGAGGGTGGATGCTGATACCTGTTTGAATGTTATTTTACCAATCTTCCGCGTATCAACAAACCCAAATATCTGAACAATCAGGGAATTGAGAGATGAAATTAATTAGTAAAAGTGAAATCCCAAATAGAGTCCAACCATTTGATACGACTGATGAACAAGGGTAAACTGTAAGCCTAGACAGAGAACATGTCGACTCTTTGTTCCTATTGAAGAATATCTTATTTCCTTTCAGTAATAATGGTTAAATTTAATAATAACCTCTGTACTGAAGTCCATTTAGATAAAATCAATACTCGTTCTCACCAAAGAGCACCTATAATTCTTCGGAAGGTAAAAAAGGTAAAACTGCAAGAAATGTAAAATATTGTTGCAGGAAGAAAATGCATAAAATCTTCAAATGAATATAGAAAGAATGAAAACGTGAACTAAGGTACAAAACATGCTAAGCTCAACTTTCCATGCATCAGACCTAGTGATAATATTTACAGTTACATAATGTGAAAACCGGCACTAAAGTTGCCTTTCCTGGACATGATCACATTACCGTGTCCACAGCTCTTCACATTTTTTTGCCTTTACTCTCACAACTTGTCTCTCATTGATGACGTGTTGTAAAATTGTATACAAAACCAATTTGCCAGTACAATAGGGAATAGAATTATGTGCAAGGTCACAGGAACTGAAAAACAATCAGTGGCTAACCTTTTCAGAAAGACCACATGGCTTGAGTCTTAATACCCTGAGGAAGTCATGGAATTCAACATGTCCACTGTGAAGAGAATGGAATCCAGTCAGAAGCGCATTTTCATCATTGCACAATAGACCATAAAATTCAAAACATTGATGGAAAACAACCGGATGTTCAAGAAGAAATGAGTATTAGTCTTGTCAGTGAATTATCGAGCATAGTGAGTTATTAACCAGTGAATATTGCATAAGAAATTTGTGGTCCTAAAAACAGAAACTATAAAGTGATAATTCTGAGCCCAAGTTCTATTACATACATATATAGCAAGTCATGTGCAATGTGAAGTCTGAAAGAAATGAGAAAACCATGATCCCCTCCCCACTAAACAGGAATTTAAGATATTAAAAGGAAAAAGAGAATGGGATATAGATTGAGTTGAGAACTACAGTACAAACATATAACAGAGATACAGAAAGGATAGCCATGCCGGCTTAGCAACAATGATCAGGAGCAGGTTCATAAACTTTCCCTAAAATAAAGCTGAAATTTTCTGCATTTTAGAAATTTCCAGCCAATTGTAAGAAAAGAAGGCTGAAAACCAACAATATCTAAATATATATCATACCCGTGACCTGTGTGCCATGTATTAAATGACAATGATAGATCAAAGACCGTGCATCAAGGTAACCGGTGGGGGGGTGGGGGTGGGGGTGGGGGAAGAGATGTAAAGAACAAGGCAAGTGACACTAGAGCCCCATTATCCAAAATTCATTTTTTCTCAAACTCATTTTCAACCCCACATTCTTCCAATAAAATAATTTACACGTAAACCCAAAACATTTTGCTATCTTTTAACCACATTCTCGAAAAAAAAAAAAATTCACTAAGGGTGTGTTTGATTGCCAATAATTTTCCATGGAAAATGTCTTTTTTCCATCCAAATCCTTAATTTTGTGCTGTTTGATTGAAATTATTTTCCATGGAAAATATTTTGCTACTTTTTATCACGTGACTAGATTTTCCAAGAAAACAGGGAAAATATTTTTTTGGGGTTGAGGTAGATTTTATTTTCTAGGGAATTGGTAAAACTGAACCCACTAAACACGTTACCCTCTCTCTCTCGTCAATTTTATCCCTCACGAGGATTTCTTCAACCTTCCCTTCCCCATTCGACACTCTGCTTCGATTGCTTCGATCGTTCTGCTGAAGAATGGGAAAATGCAAATGATTCAATATTACCCTTGCCGAAGAAAGTGAGCAAGATTCTAGTTGCTGGTAGTCAAGCTGGCAACTAGAAGAGCCATCAAGAATTCATGAGTGATGCACGATCTAACAACAATGGTCCTTCCAAATAGCTGCAGTTTAGGGTCTGATTTTAAGAGTTTTTGACAGTGAACTAGCTTTGGCTGTTGTTTAGTGCTACAAATCTCTTTTGAGCAATGTATAAAGTCTATTTGATCAGCAGTAATGTGGGTGAAGATTTGAATTGGCTTTGTACAGGCTTTGTGAAGAGATTTTACACAACATGTGAAGTGCATTATTTAGAAGGGTTCAGTTACAAGTAAACTTGGAAACAGAGTGCATATGATGGACCTTGTTAATTTTGTAGCAGCAGGTTTTTTTGATTAATTAATCATGTCTGCTCATTCATATGGTTGGTACTAGTGAAACAGAGTTTAACATGATAGCATATTCTCAGAGTTCCAAATGAAAAACTGAAGAGAGTGCTTGGATAATTTAACAACCATATATAAAAGTATGATATCTATGTTGGTTTGAATTGCTACTTTTTTACAATAGATATTTTTTGGTTTTTTTTTTAAATTTGTTTTAGTTGATCCGTACAGACAAACTCTGTTCATTATTCATTGAATTGATTATTTGGTTATCTAATAATTGGTTAATGTTTTAAGGTTTTCACTTGATCAAAAATTGGTTAATGTTTTAAGGTTTTCACTTGATCAAAAATTGTGGAGGGTACCAAATCTTTTGAGACAGCGGATATGAAATCTACTGAACCCCATAAATAAAAGTGTAATTGCACCTAATTGTGTGTTTTTATGGATTTCTTTCATGATCCGAGCCACCTCAATATAATATTTAACGATTTGTTCAAGTGTTTGTTATGTATTAAATTCATCTTGCATTCGAATTATATTTGTGTAGAGATTGAAGGCATTATTGAACAATACTTCTAAAAATTGATAGAATAATTTTCATAGAAAAGTTAAAATTTTCATGAAAAAAGTGACAAATTCCTTGAAAAATAATGACTATCAAACAACAAAAGTCAGAAAAAATGATTATATCCATGAAAAATAATGACTATCAAACACCAAAAGATGGAAAAAGACAATATTTTTAAGGTTGAAAATTAAGTCAATCAAACACATTTAATTGTCATTTTCCATGCAAATAATTTCTAGGCAATTCAATTGCCTAGAATTTATTTTCTTTCCATGCAAATTCCATGCTTGCAATCAAACACACCCTAATACAAAACTCATTTCCCCAAAAATGGGGCTCCAAACAGTATGTAAGTATGAGCTGTTTCAATCAGAAATCCACCATAGTAATGAAAGTATTCCAACATACCTGGAGTCAGGATTCATTGACAGAAATACATCTAAGAAGTCAACAGCTTCCAAATTCTGTAAATGAAGTGACTGAAAAAAAGAGACATAACTAGAGTAATTATACCCCAATGGCCAATTAAGCCTCCGCTTGGGAAGAAATTATAAACGGTTTAATCTATAAATAGATAGAAATGAGTGGTAGTAGTACTTGTGGTTCCACAGGTATGTGTCGTTGAAGATGAAGTTCAAACATTTTCAAATGATTTATAAATTTTGCCAAACGGAGTTTAAGTGATTAAGAATATCACATGAGAAAGTAACAAGTAGTTTTTAGAAGGGCAGGATGTGAAGATGTTTGATCAATTTTTGGCCCAAAACTTGCCCCGTTATAAAAAGAGGTCAATAGAAAATTCTTATGATTCAAAAAATAAAATCAAGTTTGAGCAATATGCAACAATTTACGCAGCAAAGTTTAAAACATTTAACGAATGAGACAATATAAAAAGTTTGTTTCACTCTTAAAATCCAGCTCAAAAATCTTTATAAAAAATTTCTTTTCGGGTGAAATATTGATAATTAATTTCCATTTTTGTACCAATTAGAACTTGGTGCAATAGCAACAAGAGCTTTTGGAGAGTTCCTTTCTTGTCTCAGTAGCTTTAATTGACAGGAAAGGAAACAGTAACTTGCGTAGTTATTAAAATCACATTCACAAAATTTAAATTTGAATAGCATGGCAACCAAAGCTAACAGCTTCAACCTAATTCTAAAGTCTACAAAATACAACCGCAAAAATCACGAAGCATTTCTAACTTACTGATTCCGCCCAGGCCATTTCAACCATATATTGTGAGGGTTTTTCCTGACAAAACAAAATTTTAATATTGCATCAGAACGAATATTCTAAAATAACTTAGGGCCTGTTTGGCAAAGCTTCTACTTCTTGTAGAAGAATTTCATGAGGAAACTACCTTAATTAGTGTTTGGAAACTAATTTCTAAAAGAGGTTTCTCTTCCGAAAGAGCTTTTGCAAGCTTTCTCTAAAAGCACTTCTAACTAGAAGAAACACTTTTATAAAATTAACCAAACAAGTCCAAAAGCAGCTTTGGGTCTCAAAAACTCATTTTAACTTCTCAAAAGTCATGCCAAATAGACCCTTAAGATCCTAGAGGGAAGAACTTCAAATTCCAGAAATAAGGCAAGAGCTCCAGATCTGAATTTCATTGCAAATAAATCAACTAACTCTTTAGACTAAGGATAGAGTACAGAGATTCATTTAGCAATTTCCACTTATATACAATGTTCTTCTTATGCATTTTCAGTGGTGCGCAATTGTAACTTTAAGAAACACGGCATGCAAAGAGTAATTACACCATATACACGGCGTTTTTATTAACTTTCCATATTATATATTCTAAGTCCCGGTTTAGCTAAAATAGTCAATAAAAATCTAAGTCAAAATCAACAATTAATTTTAACAACACATTTTATGGGACCACAACTTCTATCAACTTTTCAACCACACATTTCATCAACTTTTATCAAAATCTACTAACAATCTGATTTTTAGTAAAAACAAACTGGGATTAAATGTCTTCTGATTTTGAAGGTGTATACAGCAACCAGCAAAGGAAGAAAAAGATCAAGATTTCTACATTCCACAAGGGTGAGAAGCGTACCAGTGTCTCATATACGACTAAAATACAAGATCCAAGAGCAGATATGGGAATAATATACATAATGTTGCTATTTTATCCTACAATATTATTATACTCATGCTATAATAGACAAAGAAACAAAACATGATGTAAAAGTCAATTGTAATATGATACTTCCACAATGCTATTTCCATTTAAGAACTTCAACAGAAGAATACATTATTGTTTAAAACTCAGTAATTCATTACATTTGCTGGTAACAAAAGCAACGAATAAAAACCTGTTTGAACTCTAATGCTTTTGTAAGAAGCATCAAATCTCCATACGAATGTGATGTTTGTACAACATTGAGACCACTTGCAATAACATGACTAGTCTGCATTAAATCATGTGCATGGCATAAGAGATGATGAATAAATAGATTTAGGTGGCATTCGATAGTAGATATGAAATATGAATCCATATGCCAAATTTATACATATCCAAAATCATGAGTAGAGAGCATCTATAAAGGATAATATCAAGTCCACAGAAAAACATTTATTTCTAAAGGGCAATAATAGTAGAGTTTAGCAGAGTCCTAAATATAGAGAAAATGGCATCTGGATGGAAAGTTAAACGTATATCCACCTCAGTATTGCATAAGAATATGAATGAGCAAATAGAATAGGAAGAGTTCCACTCGAGCCAGTTATAACTAACCTAATGAAATGCCAACACATGCAAGTGGAGAAGCCAAGCTATTCACTATAGGCAGATGGATCTACAAATTGTCAGTCCAGTAAACCGTAGAAGACATGCATATAGGGTGAATTTTTATAAAACGTGGAATCAAATTATTGAAGTCCATGAGCATGAACAGAAGAGATTGCATGCAAGTTTAAGAAACAAAGATTTGTTTCAGTTGTTATTCTAATTCCCGAACAGGAAAGTTCAGTACATCTCACTCAACAAGTAACATACCAAGTCCGTAGCATTTATAATCTAAAGATACTAAGATATACAAGGTCACACTTGACTCACCCTCTGAGCAAAATGGACTGCATTCTCCTTTCGATTTTCATGCGGTCGCACGAGAGGGAGATATTCAACCTGTGTAGTTTCATAAAAGTTTAATGCAATTTCTTCAGATCAATGTAAAGGTATAAGTACTAAATTCATCAGGATGCCTTAGAAATGCATTAGCGAATGAGTGCCTCAAGAATTGCAAAGAATTAATGCTATCCTCAATCAAGAAAACTGGAATCGATTATGTTTGGGTGCAGCGTGTTAAGGACGGTCTTATCATTATTATATCCTCAAATAAATAACACAGATTTAAGTATAAAATTCATTTTTCCATTTTAATACTGGGCCACTATTTGAGTGTAATCTTACTTGTTAGAAAAGATTACCAATATATACACACACGTTTCAAACTCAAATGCTTATCTAGAGAGGTGAACTAAATCAGTAGATGAAACATAGAATTTGATGAAAAGGAAGAGAATTCAACTACACAGAAAGTTATATCTATAATGATCTATAGTTTATGTTTTTCATAAGAAACCCCATCCATGAGACATGTACAATTATACATAACTTGAGAGGGAAGTAATAATGGGTTTTTGGACTATTCTTGGGCCCATAGAAGACTAGGGGCATGTTAAAACCTTCGTACTTTGAGAACTATGATTAAATGAAACAAATTGAATTGTTCATCAGGGGCACATACAAGCATACAAACACCCACCCAGAGACAGTTGTACCATACCTCCATGAAATTGTGGAATTGGGTGAACATTCTGAACATCAACTTCGCCAGAGAAATATTACCCCTAAGCAAATGCATCAATGTATGAAGTAAAGCTTCTTGGGAACTAGTAAGGCACATTCAGAGAGCATAGTTGGCAAAAGCAAAAGGAGGACCATACCAGGATTGGTCAAAGTGTACATGGGGATAACGGACAATGACTGGCTGGATAGGATAACCAGGGATGAATGCACCAAGTTGGAAGGAAATAAGTACTCTTCCATTGGTTGTCGTTCCCTCGGGAAATAAAAGCACTTGAGGAAACTGATCGGAAGAAGCCTTTCTCTGTATTTATATCCTTGAAAGCATATTTCTGTATCAATTAGCTAATACATTGATAAACATTTTAAAGCTTGAAATTCATTTCCGACCTGGAAGAGTTACAAATTTTGCAAAACAAGACAAGACATGCATTCCTTAATTTTCTTTTCCGATTTCAGTTCTAAAAAAACAATACAATAATCAAGCATTGTACCACACACATTGCAGAAATGTGTCTCACAAGCACATGGATAGATTTAAGCTAAGTATCAATTGCAGTTACATTCTCACTTTCACAAACAAGTGGCATTCGTAATGACTAATTACTGAGATGACAGGAAATTAGATGAGAAGAAAGCATCAAGAAGCAAATAAAAGTCAACATGTGCATCATATATTAAGTTTTCATCTAGAGAATCATTCTCATTTATGTTGTACAAAAGGAAAGCAAAATGGTAGATACACCAACAGATATTTGATACCTTTATTTCATTAACAGCATGCTTCCTGGATGATTGTGAGAATCTATCAACATATATCACCTACAAAGCAAATAAGAGACATCATAATTGACATGTTAATTTCAAGAATGCATTAGAAGTTGGGATTGGAAATAGGTAACTTGGTAAAAAAGGTGAATGTTTCCCAACCCCCCGAAAAAAAAGGAGTAAAGAAAAAACAAGTAAAAGGGATCATAAACTTGAGTTTCACCTGCATTGCTCTGATGATGGTTCCAACAAAAGGCATAGAATCATGTGCCTCAGACGCAACAATGGTTGGAAACAATTCATAGAAAAAGAAAATAGGTTCAACATATGATACATGATTCGATACAACTATTGGAGCGATCTCCCTTGGAGCAGGTTTTCCTCTTCGTTTTATCCAATGGTAGCTGCAGCATCAAAATGCAAAAGGAAGACAGGAATAAGATTCTTACTCAAATCAGACTGTTTGCAGGAAAAGACACATCAACCAAAGAAACTTTATAAACTTTCATAACCCCTTTACCCCACACGAATGCTTTCATGTCCTTTCCTGGACATCCCAAATGAATGTCCACTTTCGTGGCAAAATGGGGCTTCCTTTCATTACAGTTAACCAAATCACTTGTATTCTCACTCCCAAACTTGAAAACTTAGAACTGGTATATAATTCAAAGTCAGAAATAGAATATAGAATTCATGAACTACAAAAATAAAACTTTTCATCTTACTCAAATCAGACTGTTTGCAGGAAAAGAAACATCAACCAAAGAAACTTTATAAACTTTTATAACCCCTTTACCCCACATGAAGCTTTCATGTCCTTTCCTGGACATCCCAAATGAATGTCCACTTTCATGGCAAAATGGGATTTCCTTCCATTACAGTTAACCAAATCACTTATATTCTCACACTTCCAAAATTAAAAACTTAGAACTGGTATATAATTCGAAGTCAGAAATAGACTATAGAATTCAGGAACTACAAAACTAAACTTTTCATCTTTTGCCTACATAATCACGCCAGTCAAACCAAGTGGAGCATATTCCATTCATTCCAAACAATCCATCGCAGCTTAAACAAATCTGTATAATTCAGTCTTCCTGCCTGCTTACAGGAAAACCCCTTACTTAAATACAGCCACCAAGTCCTGCCTACTTACGCCTGCTCGCCAAAGTGGAGAGTCCCGCTCACAAACTCATTTTGCATTTCAGAGAAGCTAGAGACTAAAGATTTTAGGCTAAATAGTACTTATCTGACTAGTGCCATGCTGAAGTGGTTATAAATAGGAATTCATTAATTAATCTTTATTTTTGTTTAATTAGTTGATAAATGTGAAAGTTGGATTGAAGAGAGGTCCCCCTATAGCGTCTTCACACAATGAAAAATAATCCTATTGTTTGTTGAACAAATTTTGGGCAGAAAACTGGCTCATAGAATGGTTAGAACACATCAATCTACACACTGTCTTTTGAGCTGTAATTTTCCTTTTGGAAGGGAGCATAACTTGACGGGATTGAGATATCCTCCCAGCCAACAAATCATATTCCTCAACTCAACCTTTACAAGTCTCTAACTAAAAGAAGAAATTACAGCTCTACAACCAATGTGCAATAGAATAAAAACCATCTCGTTCTTCAAACTCAACAGGGTTGATATGATGTGAGCTAGGTCATGCATAGATGTTTCGTTCTTTTCTCTTTCCAATCCTTCTCCTACTCTATAGAAATTCATAAGTCGAACTCCAGAAACCCATCTCTCATTTACCCTCACCTCCCAAAACCTTCCCAGTGCACTAGTACGCACTTATGTTTTTCCCTTTTCTTTTTTAACCTTTTGTCTTCAGGTTTATTCAAATGCTGAGAATTGAAAACGAAAATTTTATCTTTGAACTTATGAATTGCTTAGTTTAAAGAAACTTTCAAAATGACGTCTTTTTTTCGTTTTCTCTAGCTATTTTGGTCCTTAGATAAATTCCTCATTATGTCCAAATTAAGTAGATTAAACCAAAATATCACACACTGCTCTTTTTGTCAAACAGAACATTCAGTTTTGAATTCCAAAAGAAGCACTAAACCTAACTTTTCATGAAGAACGTGTATTTACTATTTACACTAAAACATTGTTCACCTTACCCTAGAACAGTCTTTTTTATTTCCAACATTCACCCATTGATTTTTTTTTTATTTTTTTTTTTTTGGCCAAGCTTAGACAAATTACTCGTTCTACTATTCAAATTGGTAAATTTAACCGAAATGTCACTCACAGCTCTTTTCACTCAAAACAGAAGTCGGAACATCCAATTTCGAATTCAAACAAATATGCACCAGAAATAGATTTTCCATGGTTAACATACTATTATACTACTTCCAAAACTCGAGTTACCCGAACGAGAAGAGTATGAAACGGGAGCAATAACGGGTGACCCACAGGACCCGGCAGCGCCATCTGGGCATGGGATTCTGCCTATCCGTCCAGCCATGGAGCGCAAAAACCGTGGCGACGTATCCCACCACTAGGCACAGTCCAAAGAGCAGTAGCCGGGCCAAAGCAATGGGCAGACAAACGACAATCTTTAACCACTCGTAGAGACCCTCTATCCTCGGCGTGTGGTTCCTAAACGGGTCGATGGTGCTGGATTCGGGCACCTCAAACTCGTGATCCACCCCGAGAAAAGCGAACGGGTTAAGCTGATGGTTAGATTGGTCTTCGTGGGAGTTTGAAATGTCGAGAATTACGTGGCGAGGGGTAGGTGTGGATAAGAGAGGGGTTGTGAGAGACTGGTCTGACGCCATTTTAAGTGTGTGCAATGTATGTGAGAGAGATAGACATATATATAGGTTAGAGAGAGGGTGAGACAGGTGTCGTTCCACGTGTGGTTTCTTTATTTACTATGTGGGTCCCCATGTAGTTAGTCGACATTGGGGGCGACCTTTTATAATTTGTTTGAACTCTATTATTTGAAGAAGAAAAAATTGATTTTAAAACGTATTTTTTGAAAAATATGTGATTAAAAAGTAAAGAAAACTTTTAGATTTATGTATAACATTATTTTATTCAGATAATGCGTGATTGATAAAAATAGAAATAAAAATGAATTAAAATTTGACACCCTTTAATTTTCCTTTCTCTTTCTCATTCTTTATTTCAACCACACATTCTTCAAATCAAATAATATTACACACAAATCAAAAACTTTTCATCACTTTTCCACTACACATTCTCATATCAATCACTATTTAAAAATTTTTATTCTCCTAAAAATGGGTTTCAAACAGGGGCTTAATATCATGGCCACGTGCTAATATGAGATGTTTTTATGAAACGAAATTTTGCATCTACGGTCCCCAAAAATTAGCTCTTGGTTTCCTATTAATTTTTATTTTTTTATTTTTTTGCCATTCAGCTTCTCAAACTGTCAATTTTGGTGCTGGTGGCCCAATTGGCCGGAACCGTTCAAGATTACTTATAAAGTCAAACTGTCAATTTTGGTGATAGGCAGTCCAATTGGTCAGAAATCGTTCAAGATTTCTTGTAAAGTGTCGCATGCCATGCACATGATCACTAACTAGAAAGGCATTCTTGTCAACAATGGCGGACCCAGCACTCGACGAGCCCCAACGACCGCGTGTGCTGGATCTGTCGAGAAGAATCTGTTTTTTTTTTTTTTACTTCTAATGAACGTTTTAAATTATAAACCTAGTAATTTATTTTATTTCACAACATTCCTTGTAGTTTAGTTGATTGGAGCTCCTTTTTTCATATAGGAAGTCTCGATTTCGAATCCCTTTCCACCGCTATTATTGTGAAAGTTTTTTAATTCTTTAATTTGTACAAAAAATTAAATGGGATAAGGAGGGAAGATTCGAAATCGTGACCACGATTTTGGATATTAAGGATTTGACCATTATGGCACTCATTGAATTGGATATTAATTTTACAAGAATAATATATGTTACATTTTAGAGGGTTTAATACAATTCTAAAAATTTGAACACGTGATATTCCTTTGAATTATACAAAACTTGGCTACAATATCATTTGATGAATATTGATAATTTTTACACAAAATTATATATGTTTAAGTTTAAACAAAATAATTATTATATTTAAATTTTAGATCTTGTTTGATTCTTTTTTTTTTTTATCAAAATACATTCTTTTTCTTCTTTCAACCGCACATTTTTCAATAAAATAATATTAGATTAAAATTCAAAACTTTTCCTTATTTTTAACCACATGTTATCCATTAGATCACTATTCCAAAATACACTTTTTGCACAAAAAAGGGGGGGCATCAAACGGGGCTCTTAATATTTTATTGTCGACAACGGTCGAGGATCCATGATCGCCCATGTTGACTCAAAATCTTGGGTCCGTTACTACTTGTCAACCTAGCATGTTTCTAAAAAAGGAAAGAAAATAGCAGTATATTGTCAAGGTGGACCCTAGACCAAAGCCAACGAGGCAATAAGAAATGTTAAAACAAATTCATAATGAGTTGTTGTCCCAAGTCAGGAAAAACAATGTGAATTCTGTATATAATATCGCCACTCAAATCACAGCATAGCGCGAAGCAAGCGACGGTCTCCCTCTTTGAGAGCTCGAAAGCCAAACTGGGTGGTTAGCAAACGGCCTAAAGAGCTACGTCCCTTCACGAAGACATGCTAAGTTTGAAGTGTATCTCTTCGACCACAACTCCCCATCTTCTATAAATAAGATCTCTTGGAAAACCAGATTCATTCCATATCATATTCATTATTTGTTTTGCATCAAAACACTTTATCAAAATGGTTTCTCTTGAATCAAAAAGCATGGTCTTGATAGAGAGAAAATTCTATTTCAAGGTCGTTGGTCTATGTAATTTGGAGTACTCCTGTTGCGGGATATGGTCGTTGCATCTTGAAAGATGATTGCAAAAAATCATTAATGCTAATGCGGGTCAAATTCGTTTGAAAGAGAAAGAGTTTAACTCTTACTTTGACCAATTAATATAGGGTGCATTTCTTATTTTCTGATTTCAAGTTCTTTTAACTTTGTTTAGATTCCATGTAATGTTTTATTTGATTCTTTCCGCAAATAAGAAATTGTCGACTTATGGTTAATTTCATGTTTTGGTTATAACAACCAAATTGTTTTTTTATCTCTAATAATTGAATTCAAGTTTTCATAACTATTATTGTAAAGCTGATCGATTTGAGACAAAAATATCGGTACCAAAAGACTCGAAATTTACGATCAATGAAAATCGAGATACTTTGGATTCATATGAAAGTCGAGATGCTTCGAAAGCCGAGCTTTCACGTCAAATCGAGTATTCATTTAAGATATTAGACTAAGATGTTTTGGATTCATATGTAAAGGTAAAATGCTTTACTCCTTAGCAATGAATTACTAAAAGCTCAAAAGATGAATTTTTATTCTCTAGAAAAATTATTTCATAAAAATGCTTGCATAAAAATTATTTTTTAAAAGATAAGTTCAAATTGATATTTAAATTTTTTACAAGTATCACTTATTTTGAAAAATTAAGTGAAAACGTCATTCAAAAGTCTACATTTTTCAAAACAATTAAGAAAGAAAAATTCGGAAAAAAATTGTCCAAGCGGACATCCGGCTGGTTCAACAGTTGAATTTTTAACCGTTCTCAATTTTGATACACGATGGCTAATTTGGTTGTCCAATTCGTATGCGGACGTCCATATTGGTCGTTCGATTGGTCATAAATTTTTAACGTTTTAACTGTTATAAATATCATTTCAATTTGCATTCAATAAAACATTTTTGAGAGCATTTAAGTGGGATATTCTCGAGCAAGACTATATTGATTTTACGTCTTATTTATTTTTATCAAATCATTTACTTTGAACAAACTTTTGATTAAATTAACTTTTAAAAATCATTCAACTCAACAAAGTTTTTCTCACTTAATACTCAAGTCTCATTCATTACTATTTATTAAAGTGATCGTATAATTTATTAGGAGAGAAATTTCAAATTGTAAAATCAATTTCCTTTAAGTTTGTGGGTCGTGTTGATATCTCATAAAGTTTAACATTGTATAAGGATCGATACTTTTATTTGTAAGCCACTGAAAGCGTTGTAAATAATTGGATTGCACCGTAAGCCAATCAATATAGTGAAAAGACATTGCTTGTGTCAGAGGGCTTGGTGAGAGAGGACATAAATTATTGTTTTTTTTTTTTTTATCAAACCTTCATAATTATATCGTTTGTATCAGCTCTCTCATTTACTTATCGCATTTACATTTGTGCTTATTATTTGAATTTATCTATTAAGTTTTTACTTGCTTGAATTTATATTAATTTTTCAAAAAAAAAAAAATTAATAATCAATCCACCCTCTCTTGGTTAGTCATTTTTGGGCTATCAGAAATCACTTCTCCTTGCTTTTTCGATTTCAATAAGTCAAAATTCGATTCGATTTCATACACATGGAAATGTATGTTATTAGTGTATAATTTATGTACGTTAATTTTCCCAACATATTGTCACCCGAATCTGATTTTCATTAGATTTGTCTTTACAATTTATGGTAGATAAAAATACTTATTTATTTATCTTTCGAAAATATATTCATTCATATTCTTTTGACTATCATTTTCAAATTTGGGCAGATTAGGTTGATGGATGATCAAGGACCATCCTCATATGTAAAGTATCTGAAATACGTTCATGAAAGGTGAAAGATCAGTGTATAAATTGATGACTACGGTGGTTGACGGATGATTTTGGTGGTGACGGTGACATTTTGATGAACGAGATTCATTTTTTGGCTTTTTTATTTTTATCTTTCCTTTTTTTAAATTTTTTTTTTTGAAATTTTTATATAAGTAATTGTAAAGAGAGTAGTGCTACATGTACCAAATCAATAGAGGGCTGCCACTTATCGATTATGTAAAACTTTAGATAAAGAATTATGTACATAAAGATTTTCCTTGTAAAGAATACCCCACCATAAGTAGTCATTCACAGAACATATAACACTAAAAGTGTGTTTGATTGACATGAAAAAAAATTTCTAAAATTTTTTTTTTTTCTTGTTTTGAGTAAAACAAAAACCCACTCTCCACAAAGAAAATGTTTTCCTTAAAAAAAGGAAAATTGGGTATATTTTCAAAAGTTGGAAAATATTTTTAATGGAAAAAAAATAACAATCAAACACTTCAAAATATGAATTTGGATGAAAAAATGATATTTTTTATGGAAAATAAATACAATCAAACCCACACTAACGTATCTTGATTGTTTTCCATCAAATCAGACTTTCTTGGACCAAAATTGATAGTTGAGGAGCTAAATGTCAAGAAAAATGGAGATTATATTATCACTACAAAATTTGTTTATTACACCACAATTTTAAATAGTGAAAATTACAGGAAACCATACTTTTCAAAATTCATATTCAAGAATCGTGTGGGAAGTTTAATCTTTCAAAAATTTATATATATACAGATTTTTATATTTAATTAATTATTAATAATAATATTATAAAACTAAAAATTAATTTATATACATCCACCCCACCTTAAATCCCTCCAAGTAGTGCTACATGTACCTACTCTTTTACTTAATCTTTCACACACTCCACACGTGGCGGCCCCCAGCCGACCTTCCAATAGAGGGCCGCCACGTGTGGAGTGTGTGAAAGATTAGGTAAAACTTTTTGTACACATAGCATTTTTCAATCCCTAATTTCTTAGTTTCAGGCTTTCAGCATAATTTCTTTGTCTCGTCTTCTCACTCCCTGTCTTCTTTATCCGTCTTCTCGTCGACGACGCCGCCGTTGTGCGCAACGCCATCGACGCTTCCTCCCCTCCTCTCTTTCTCTCTCTCTCTCCATTCTCCATTTCGAAAGGTACTGACCCGAGAAACGAAAAGTAGGACCACTGGTTGTGTAGGACTCTTTCTGTTTCTACTTCTGGGCCGAGTTTTCGAGGTCGGATCTGAGACTGCTACTCAGCGTCTTGTTGACATGCCCTGGTTTGGTGGAAGAAGTGAGTCATTCTTGTTGATGGGTTTTGATTTCTAAACCAAAAATTGGAGCTTGTTTTGAAATGGGTCGTTTTGTTCATGGATTTTGCTGCGCAGAAACTTCTGGTAAATGTGTGCGCATTGGGTTTTCTTGATGTTTTCTGTAGTTCATCTGAAAGTTCAAAGGATTTGATGAAGTCTTAATTTGGGTTCCTACTTTGATACTGATATAAGACTACTTTTTTTTTTTTGAGGGATTCTAATTCTCTCTCTCTCTGTCTGTTTAATTGGTTAAAAAATTGTGTGTAGTTGACAATTATTTTATCAGAGGCGAGGTGCTTTCAATTTTTTTATTTGAATGCTGAGTTATTGTTTTTTCATATAGATAGCCTAAATCGACTGCAATTGGGGATGTTTATTTGAAGAATATAGGAACAAAGAGCACATAACTTGGCGTTTTCTTGTTCTTACGTATCACTTTTTATTTATCCACTCTCACCTTCATTTTGTCCAGGACATTGGTTTTATTGATTGGGTTTCTTGTTTTCCGATTAATAGAAATTCTTTTAGGGATTATGTTGCTCTGAATTGAAAGAGAGTTTCTTTTCTCTTGAGGTGGCTAGAAAATTGTGATTGTGACTCAATCAAGCTGTGACCAATAAAAGTTTTGATTTTTTCAATATGTGACCTATAAAAAATTAATTTGTGATTGAAAAAAAAGGAAAAGTTATTGATGTGACATATTGTTAAACTGTGACCTTCAAATTCGATAATTTGTGACCAATAAAAAAATTGTGACTTGTGACCGAAAAATAATACGCGACATATTATTTTAATTAGCTGTGACCTATAAAATATGTGATTTATGACCAAAAATAATGCGTGATCAATTAATTTGAGAATGTCACCAATAAAATAAATGAGTTGTTACCAATAAAATTTTGAATTTGTCATCGATGAAAATATGCGACCTAAAAATTGTTACTGTGACTCACAATTTATTAAGTTGTAATCGAGTTGTGATCAATAAAAATGTTGATTTTGTGATTGATGAATAAGTCGTGACCAATAAATTTTTTTTATTTGTGACCATAAAATAAGTTGACCAATAATTTGATAAATTGTGATCGATTTGTAATGAATAAAAGAGTTGCTAAGGTCACATGTTCGAGTTCACTAGTCACAGTTATTTTGAATAGGTTACAAATCAATATAGACGGGCCACGGATCAGTATGATCAATTATTTTGATAGTTAACTGTGGCTAATTAATTTGTCATTAAGGTCACAAATCTTTGTCACACGTTTGAGTTCACAAGTCACATTCATTTTTTATAGGTCACAAATCAATATTAACAGATCACGTGTGTTTGTAGAGTTACAGTTCAAATTTAACGGACACATTTTATATTACTAGTCACAAACAACAATCAAGAGGTCAAAAATTGTGACAACAATAAAAAATGGCGGAGTTGTCGTCGGAATATTTGTAGGAGTTGGAACAATCGCCGAAATAATCACCGAATCGGAGCAGTAGCCGGAACGTCACCGAAATAGTCGCCGAAATCGATGTAGTCATCGGAACGGTCACCAGAACAATAAGATCGGTGGAGGTAGTGTAGGTTAATATATATATATATGTGTGTGTGTGTGTGTGTGTGTGTGTGTGTGTGTGTGTGTGTGTGTGTGTGTGTGTGTGTGTGTGTGTGTGTGTGTGTGTCAAATATTTGATTTTAGAAATTTAAAAGTTGTTTTCTTATTTTTGAAATAGTATATAGTAAAAATATGAGAAATGAATTTTTCCCTTTTAAATATTTGTTTTATCTACTTAAATAGTGTTAAGTAAAATTACATAAAGAAACATTCTATTAAATATTTTTTGAACTAATTTTTTGTTGTTTCCACCACTAAAGTCAAACTTGTCTTTTTTCCTTCGTCGATCTTTTCTTTTCCCTCACTATACTTGATTTTCTTCTCTTTCGATGGTGGATTGTTTATTTTATTTATTGACTTTGTGATGTATGTAGAACTTGATGATTATTAGTAATTATGATAATTAATTCGTGGTAGATATGGTTAGGGTGGGCAGCGAAAGTTGCCAGTTCGACCTTAAAATCACCTAGAAGGGGTGAATAGGTGAATAACATGCAGTTAGAAACTACCAATTAAAAGCAATAATTCACTTTTTAATTATTCTAAATGTTTAGTCAATCAAGTCAAGTTATCATATCTTGAATTACCATAATAATAAATAAATCAGTAAATAACACAAAAATTTGTTGATGGGGAAACCTTTAATTGAGTAAAAACTCCGAGATCAAGTTAGTAACTTCCGCTATAGATAATAAGAATTTACAGTATGATCCAACCTAGAAAACCTTGTAGACTCGTCGATCTAATTTCTGTAATCTTCAAAAACCATTGGAACATGCTTCACTCTCACATACTCACAATCTTCTAAAATTGTCTGTCTCATGTGGACACCAAGAACATCTTGTTCTTGTGCTTTTCATGTGCTTCTGACCTAACCTCCCTCAATTTTCAACAACCTCTGAAAGTTATTGAAAAAGTAACTTCTTGATTATATTTAGGAAGCTGATGTTTTGGATTATTTGAATTTGATATTTTTCTCAACTTATGGTTGACTAATCTCAAGAATAGAAAGTTCAATCTCAATGTTTGAATATGTTTTTGAATTTTGGAATGATCTTAT
Source organism: Fraxinus excelsior (assembly GCA_019097785.1). NCBI lineage: Eukaryota > Viridiplantae > Streptophyta > Magnoliopsida > Lamiales > Oleaceae > Fraxinus > Fraxinus excelsior. The sequence continues at coordinate 7,285,803 of CM032624.1, forward strand.
GAGGATGTATTATAGCGATCAATCGCACATGAAAACGTAACGAGTATTTATAATATAAGATATTTGGATAGTGATATATAGAATTCTTGAAAATCACAAACTAGGGTTTTTGAAAAAATACAGCCGCTTAAGCATTGGGCTAACAACAGACGAGCGATAGGTGTGTCTGATGATTTGCATGATTTCATACATTTTATCACTTCTTGACTTTAAACTTTAGTCCAATTTTATTTGTTTTTGTCAGTTTTAGACTTCATTGTGGTCATTTAAATATTATTTCAAATTAGAAGAAAAGGAAGACCCAAATATTAGCAGCCCACCTTGTTGGAAAATAAAGCCCAATTTCTATGATGGCCCAACAATCGGCTCATCAGGAGGTTGCCTAGAGTTGACGGACTCTCTCATCTAAATGAAGATACATCCGAAGAGGAATGCTACTGGAAGAGGCGGTTGTGGGGATGACAACAAGACTGATTTTAAAAAGAGAATAGAAATCATGAGAAAAGAAGAAGATAGGGGAATTTGAAATCAAAGAAAAAAAAGGTGGCTGGAATTAAAAGAGGAGGCTGCAGCTTTAAAAAAAAGAGCTGCTTTGGTGATATATACCTACGCACAGAAGAAGCCGGCAACTGGGGGAGAATTTAAAAAAAGAAAAAGCAAACTGGAAAAATTAAGGGCTGTGAGAGAGAGAGAGAGCAAAGCAGGAAGACCCAAATTTAACTTAAATTGCACTTCATTATTAATATATTAATGTTAGATATTATTTTCTATAAGTTTAAAATATTTTAATTTAACAAAGGAAATTATTTTAACATATTTATTTTTAAATTTTAGTGTTGGGACTAATTGTAGGACAATGAATCTAATTAGTAAAGATAGATTTACTTTGAATTATTTTTATATATTTATTGCACTCGGTTCGACCTCAATTGAATTCCCACGGACTTCACGTCGGAATTATTCTCGATTGTGGACAAAAACCCTTCATCTCCATTTTCAGATATCGGAATTATCAAATCCGCAGACTTTTCGTATAAATCATATGATTAATGCTCATGTTTAGTTGTTTAATTAATAAAAAAGATTAAAATTCTTCTAACACTAATTAGCAATATTATAGTATTATATTAAATGTTTAGTAAGTATTATTTTTAAAATATTAAATGATTTTATGATATAGTAAAAAATCTATTTTTTTATAATATAGAAAAAACTATTTTTTAAAATAAAAATATATTTAATGTCTTAAAATAATATTAAAAATACGAAACGCATTATGACGCTTATTCTTCGCATTGATACGCCTAAACTTGTGATTCTTGATTCTCGACATCGACATCTCGCAACGCATTACGCCTTTTAGAACATTATTAATAAATGAATGGGAAATGCAAAAAGTTTTGTACTACTACATTTTAGTCACTAGGAAAAAATGAAACTAAAAAAAATGGATGTGAAGATTATCAATTTAAAAATGCTAATAATTATTTGGTAAGGTACATTGAACTCAATGAATAAAAAATATTTATTTATTTAGTTTTGTATTATAATGTTATCTATTATTTTATTATGTACAAAAGTTTCATGATTAAGTGCAAAATTTAATATAATATAATAGTACGAAACACAAACTTATACATTTTAATTTAGAATTTAACACTATTCAAATTAAAATTAATATATCACAATGTGTAATTATTTATTAATTACATAAACATTACATCATTAATTATTTAATGAACCAAAAAAATTATATATAAATTAAGCAAACGTGCATTGCACGTTGCTTATACCTAGTTTTATTGAAAAATGTGTTGTTGAAAAGAAGAGAGAATTTTTTTATTTTTTTTTTTGAAAATAATGTGATGCGATAAATATATTTGTGGGGACAATTACTGTTCTCATCAAATTAAAATACAATGTGGTATAATGAGTTGCAATATACCCATCCAAGAAAAAGTGAGTGGGATCCAAGTGTTACAAGCATTAATGTTTGAGGGCCATGATGACAAATTTCCTGATTGTGAAATGCGTGCTATTTGTTTAGCCAATATTTGATTTTACTAAAAATTTAAAAATCAAATTTTTAGTAAAAAATAATAAAAATTGATGAAATATGTGTTCAAAAAATTGTTGATTCCATAAAATATATGGTCAAAATTAATTAGTCTATGTTTGGCCCCATTTTTTTAAAACTCATTTTCAATCGTACATTCTCATACAAAATAATTTTACACACTAACAAAAATATTTTTCTTATTTTTTAACCATACATTCTCCAATAAAATACTATTCTAAAATACATTTTCACTTAAAAATGGGGCTCAAATAGGAGCTTATAGACATTCACTTATATTTCTAGTAACTTTTTAAGTCGAACCAACCCTTGGCTTATTTTTTTTTTTTTCAAATGCATTTTTAACAAATAATTATAGGAGCCATGATTTTTATCAATTTTATAGAATTTGGAATAGTGATTTTCTGAAAAATATGTGGTTGAAAAATAAGAAGTTTTTTCTTTTTTTTTTTTTAAATTTCCTTGTAAAATTATTTTATTAAACGAATATATAGTTGAAAATAAATTTGAAAAAGGAAAAAATTGCATTTCAAAAGTCAAATTATTTCAAAATTCAAGTTTTAATTCTAATTATATATTTATATATAATTAATTGGAATGAATTATCCCCGCCTCAACCACTCCCACCTAATTAATAATATTTTACGAACCCCGTCCCACCTATACATTTTTTTTTTCAAATGAAAACTTTACTCAAGATTACACCCCACCCCGGAACCACACCCATCCCAATCGACTCACCCATGCAACCCCACCTGTAAAAAAAATTTAAAAATTGAAAACTTTTCTCGATATTACACTGTAACCACACCATACCATACACTACCCTAGCCTACTCCACCCTATCCCCATGGAATCACCTCGGATTTGTGACTAACTGTGTTGTCTGTAACCTGATTTTTTGTGATTAGATCTGTGACCAAATTCATTTGCAGTATAACTGTTTGTGATCGTCTAATTTGTGACTATACATAATCAAGTCAGGTGTTATCTCTGGCTATCTGTGATCAAATTTATCTTTAGCGTGATTAATTGTAACCAAATTTATCTTGAATGTGACTGTTTGTGACCATATTAATCTTAATTGTGACGATATGTGATTAAGTCAGAATCGATCATAATTAACACAAAATTAGTCACGATCAACCACAATAAACACATTATTAGTCACATAGGGTACCACAGATAAATCTGTACATACCGTAGACCAGCACCACAATCCACCACCACCACCACCATCATTACCATCTTCAACTCAAATCCACGACAATGAATTCCCAACAAGAACATAAAATTCCCAATTGATGTTTAACTAAAACTTTTCTCTGCAACACGACTACCACCTTCAACTTAAATCCATGATCATAGATAGTACAATAATCTCAAATCCACAACAACAATAATCCCCACCATCACTTCCACCAACACCTTCAACAAATACCAACAGCCAGCATTACCAATATCACTGCACCACCGCCACCAAATGTAGATTAGCACAACTGCATATTCGCACCACCCACTGATCCACCATTGACACCAATCAAATATCGTGCCACCTCACCACGTTGCCGCCAGTAGCACCACTACTGTCAACACCACCATTACCAAAATCTCAGCTACCAAGTCCTAAAGCAACTCCACCTTCACCACAAGTTTTTCCCTACCACCACAAATGTACTCACCTCTAACACCATCCTACTCACTTCCGCCACCAGTCTGCTCCCCACCCAGTGCCTAAATTCCCAAATCTTCCACCTATAGTACAATCACCACCACAAAAATCGGCTCAAATCAGGCTGATTAATTGGACCACCATAAGTTGCAACCACGCTGGTAACAAAAAAGAAAATCTGTCAAAGCTTGAGAATCATGTGGCTCCAACGTTGGAAATACAACTTCGTCAATTTTCCCTTTTGAGACAAAGAGCACTAAAACCGGACACTTAGTCCAACACGGTAAATCCATGTTTGATTTAGTTATTAAGCTCTTGTTTGAGCCCCATTTTTTAGTAATACATTTTATTTTTCAAAGGGAGAATTACCCAAAACCCAACCTTTTAAGTATACATTTCAAATATCAAATATTAAAACTTTTATTTTCACAAATCAAGGGTTAATTCATTTTTAAAATATTAATAATAATATTGTCACCACAAACAAATATGTACATACCGTAAACCAACACCACAATCCCACCACCATTACCTCTAATGCATCACCACTACCCCTTTAGCTCAAATCCTTGACAATGAATTCCCAACTGATGTTTAACTAAAACTTTTCTTTACACCACGACCACCACATTTAACTTAAATCTACGACCATAAATACTACTTTCACCTCAGATCCACAACAACAATAATCACCACCATCACTTCTACCAACACCTTCGTCAAACACCAACCACCAGCACCACCGACATCGTCGCACCACCACCACCACCAAATGTAGATTAGCACAATTGCAGATTAACACTACCCACAGATCCACCACCGACACCAATCAAATGTCGTGCTACCTCACCCCGTCACTGCCAATACCACCACCACCACCACTAAAATCTCAGCCATTAAGTCCTAAACCAACTCTACCTTCACCACCAGTTTTTTCCCCACCATCATAAATGTAATCACCTCTACCACACCATACTCACCTTTGCCACCAGTCTCCTCCCCACCCCAACACCTAAATTCCCACCTCCTCCACCTCCAGTACATTTACCACCACAAAAATCGACTCGACCCATTCTTAATTGGACCACCAGAAGTTGCAACCGCCCTGGAAATGGAAAACAACTTCGTCAATTTTCCCTTTGAGACAAATATCACTAAAAATTGACATTTAGTCCAACACAGTAAACCCATATTTGATTTAGTTTATTAAGCCCTTGGTTGAGCCTCATTTTCTAGTAATACATTTGTCTTCAAAGGGAAAATTACCCAAAAGCCTACATTTTAAGTATATATTTCAAATATCAAATCCTAAAACTCTTCTTTTCACAAATCAAAGGTTGATTCATCTTTTAAATATTAATAATAATATTATAAATTAAAATTTAATCCAAATATTCAATCCAAAATATCATTTCTAACCATGTCTTCTCTCATCTCTCTCTCTCTCCACCTAACCCACATCTTTTCTATATTTCGACGTCGAGCTATTCGTGAAGCCATTGAATGGAGTACTAGCCACCATCTTCAAATGTCGCTTCTATTGGAGCTGCACGATTCTCACAATTTGAAGGAGTTGATTTTTGTTTCCAATGCGGTTGGAGCTTCTGGTGGTTCGATTAATCAACCTAGTTCAAGCTGATTTTGTCGATGGTGACTGTACTGTAGGTAGATGATGTGGGAATTTAGATGTCGCAGGTGGGGAGGAGATTGGTGGTGAATGTGAGTATGGTAGTGGTAGAGGTGAGTACATTTGTGGCGGTAGGGAAAAAACTATTGGTGAAGGTGGAGCTGGTTTAGGACTTGGTGACTGAGATTTTGGTAGTGGTGGTATTGGCAGTAATGGTGGTGCTGGCGACAACGGGGTAAGGTGGTACGACATTTTGATTGGTGTCGAGGTAGCTTTGTGGGTGGAGTAAATCCGCAGTTGTGTTGATTTACTTTTGGTAGTGGTGGTTGGTGTTCGTTGAAGGTGTTAGTGGAAGAGATGGTGGTTATGATTGTTATCGTAGGTTTGAGGTGAAGGTAGTATCTATGTGTTAACCTATGATTTAATATAGCTCCACTTGTTTTAATTATAACAAACAATACACTTATATTTCTAACAAGTTTTATTTTTTGAGTTTTTCATAAATATATTCTCTTAAGCATTCAAATAGTCAAATCATCATCCATTAAAGAACAAGCAATCAAATGAGACTCGAAGAAAATAAGAACAAGAACTTTGAAGTTTAAAGCTTATAAATAGTTTATCGGAACTCAAATGTAAATGTATTAATTCTTCGATTCTTAGCAAGTGCATAAAGCTCAAATTATTTTCATAATCCATACTTGCATAAAAATACTTTTCATTCACAATATGAAATAGATTTTGAAAAAGCAATTTAAAAAATAAAAAATAAAAAAATTGGTCAACCGAAAATCCAATTGTCAGAATCTTGTAATGGCTATATTCAAAAAAATTGGTCAACCGAACTTACCTGAAAGTGTCTCTTTTTACTCTATAAATATCAATTTCTTTTGCATTCAATTCTACTAACTTACAATATATTTTTTTAAGAGCTATTTATTGAAAATCATTGAGATTACTTGAGTCTAAATTCTATTTCATTTATTACAAAAGAATTTCTTGATTGATTCAACATATTTCATTCATCTTATCAAGAATTCTATTTTACAAATAACTTTTCACAACTTCATCTATTCTTCATTCTTGATAAAAGCTTTCTTTACCAACACTTTGATTTAAGTGTAAATCTTTCTTCATACTTAACTTGTATTATTTGTTAAGAGAGATTATTGGTTTGAAAACTTGGATACAAAAACTCAAACTATTTCATTATCAATTATTCATCAATTTTTTTCATAGACACTTGAGCTTTATTGCTTGCCATCTATTGAAGCGGTTATTCTAACTCTCTAAATACTTGACTCAATTATATCATTTGTTAAAAGAGTTCTTTCAATTGTAAAATTATCATTTATACTTTGGTGATTTCGAGAGCCTTGTGAAAACTTGATTATTGTTAAGGATAGATGCTCCTTGTTGTAAGTCACCTAATGATAAGTGTTCCTTATTTTAAGTTAATTAAGGATAAGCGCTCCTTATTGTAAGACACTTAAGGACAAGTGCTCATTGTTTGTAAATTACCATTTTAGTGTATTTGGTCTTGCTCATGATGGAGAGCTTGACAATGAGAACGTAGAACACATTGTGTATCGAACCCCATTAAATTGGTTTGTTATCTTTACATTATTACACTTTACTTTACATTATCATTTATATTGAGCCATATCCTTACTTGAATTAAGTTATTGAACTTTCATATTTAATTATAGTATTATACTTTGCAATCATATCCTGTGTATTGAATTGTTTTGAGATTAAGTGTTGAGAAAGTTTCAAAAATCAATTCACCCTCATCTTAGTTAGTTATTCTTGGGTTATCACTATGGTCTTGGATTTAAGTTGAAGGTGGTGGTCTTGGTGTAGAGAAAAGTCTTATTTATGCCTCCGTTTGACACACATTAAAATTTTCATTTTCATTCTTCTAATCATTTTCAATCACACATTTTTCAATAAAATAATATTTTACATCACATCAATAACTTTTCCTTCTTTTTCAACCACTCATTTTCTATCAATCTACTATTTCAAAATACATTCTTCCAAAATAATGTGGTTCAAACACACCTTAAACATCAGTTGAGAATTTTACATTCTTGTTGAGAATTCATTGTCATGGATTTGAGTTGGATGTGGTAGTGGCGATACATTGGATGTGACGGTAGTGGACTATGATGCTGGTCTACGGTATGTATAGATTTGTTTGTGGCGACCCTCTGTCACCAATAATGTGTTATTGTGATTGGTTATGACTAATTTTGATTAATTGTGACTTAATCACATATCGTCACAGTTAAGATTAATCTGCCACAAACAGTCACAATGAAGACAAATCTAATCACAGATAATACATGTTACTGACTTGGTTACGTAGTCACAAATTGAACAATAACAAACATTCACACTGAAGATATATTTGTCTCAGATACGATCACAAGAAATCTGATCATAGATAAAACAGTTAAATCACAAATTTGAGGTGATTCCATTGGGGTAGGGCGGGTGGGATTGGGTAGGGTAGAGCGTGGTTCCGATGGTGGGGTGTAATATCGAGAAAAAAATTCATTTTTTTAGGGTTAATACCCTAAATAGTCACCGAACTTTGTCAAAAGTTTCCAAGAGGTCATCGAACTTCAAAACTTCCCTAAATAGTCACTGAACTTTGCAATAAGTTCCTAGATAGTCACTGAACTTCAAAACTACCCTAAATAGTCACCGAACTTTGCTAAAACTCCCTTAGATAGTCACTCAACTTTGCAAAAAGTTCATAATGGGTCACTGAATCATTGATGTATGGGCTTCGAATTTGCAAAGTTCGGTGACCATCTAGGGGAGTTTTAGCAAAGTTCGGTGACTATTTAGGGTAGTTTTGAAGTTCAGTGACTATCTAGGAACTTATTGCAAAGTTTAGTGACGATTTAGGGAAAGTTTGAAGTTCGGTGACCTCGTGGGAACTTTTGGCAAAGTTTGGTGATTATTTAGGGTATTAACCCTTTTTTTTACGAGTGGATGGGGTGGGAGTCCGTGAAATATTATTAAATTTGGTGGGGGTGGGGATAATTAATTTCAAATAATTATATATATAATTGAATTTTGATATAATTTGACAAATTTATTTTGTTGAAATGTAATTCTTATAGGGATAATTAGGTCCATTACGGTAAAAAAAAGAATGAATTAGAATAATACACTTAAACTTAATTATATATCTAATTACCGTATTAATTACGCCTCAAATCCATCCGGAAACACAGGCAATAAATCATTCCCTCATGTCTAGATTTTTCTCTCTTTTAAAAAATGAAAAAAAAATACTCTTGAAGTTTATAGAGGACGGTGGCTGGGAATTTCTCAAAAAAAGTGACTTAATCTCGTGTATGTGCTTCTGCAGTTGGAAGCTGTGCGCCGGAACTCGAGGAGGCAAAAAAAGATGTAATTGAATGGGAGAAAAAGCTGAAATTCAAAGAAGAAACAGCAGCAGCAGCCATGGCAGCAAGAGATGCCATTGAGAAATCATTAAAATTGGCAAATATGAGGGCGTCTAGGCTGAGAGATAGAGTCGAAGAGCTGACTCATCAACTCAAAGAGCTAGACTCCCAAGAAACCTCAAGAATGGGCCTAACTTGACCGAGATATGTATGTTGGCCATGGCAATGGCTCGGCTTGGATTTTGTCGGCTCACGTCCTTCTGCAACCCTACACCAAAGTGCAAATGAAATGGAACTTTCTGAACCCCTTCTTTGATTATCTCTCTCTTAATGTTTTTTCCTTCCTTTCTCTTTGTATTTTTTGTACTTGAGAATTGATACGGTTTAGTTTGTTAGCATATTTGTTCTCCAAATGTTGTTAGGTATTAGTTGTACTTTACTACAAACCATGAAAAATGAAAGGGGTACTTACATAAATACCCTTAAAATTATGAATGTTTTGAAAAATCATGTGAAACATATTTAGGAAGTAAAAAATACTGTGTAAAATTAAAAAAAAGTGACAAATGTTACTTTTTTTATAAAAATTGTCACTTTTTTGCCTTTTTAAAAAAAGTGATACAAACTTAAAAAAAGTGATAAAACTCAAAAAAGTGACACTCAAAAAATGATGCAAAACTCAAAAAAGTGACACTCAAAAAAAAAGTGACACATACTAAACAGTGACACAAACTCAAAAAAGTGACATACACATACTAAAAAATGACACAAAAAAAAGTGACAAACATAAAAAAAAGTGACAAATAACACAATTTTACCACATTTCACTTTAGGAAGATAGAAGACAAAAAAAACTTGTCAAATTTTGTCAATAAAAAAGCTTCCACCATTTGGACATTTCATCAAACACATGGTGGACATATTTGAAAGCATCATTGAATAACATAAACTCAAAAAAAAGTGACAAAACTAAAAAAAAAAAGTGACTCAAAAAGTAATACAACTCAAAAAAATGACACAAACTCAAAAAAAAAATGACAAAACTAAAAAAAAGTGACACGCACATACCAGAACGGTTCCATAATTATATTTGGACCCGAATGTTTCATTTATTAAATGGATACTTACAAAAATACCTTTAAAATTTGAAGTGTTTTGAAAAAACATATGAAAGGTTTTTAGGAAGTAAAAAATATTGTGTGTAAAATGAAAAGGTGACACAGTGTCACTTTTTATATAAAAATTGTCACTTTTTTAAAAAAAGTAACACAAACTCAAAAAGTGACAAAATTAAAAAAAAAATGACAAAATACTAATCAAAATCTATGTTATTCAAAAAAGTGATAGAAATTTTTAAAAAGTAACAAACAATTAAAAATGAAAAAAATTTAGAAAAGTGGCAGAAAAAAGTGACAAACACTCAAAAAAGTTACAAACACACAAAAAAATCGATAAAATTGTCACTTTTTAAAAAGAAAGTGACACAATGTATCTTTTAAAAGTTTAGTGTCACAAGTGAAATGAAGATATTGCAGCAATGTAGCCCCTTAACTATGTCAACTGCAATTCGACTCCGTAATTCCCAAACACTAATGTGCTAGTGTAGAGGTAAAATTTATATGCTAGTTAATAAATTTACTTTATCGAATACTTGTCACTTTGTTTGGAATAGAAAAGTGATAGAATTATATTCTCATTGCAGCAAACACTTTGAATGGATCAATTGAATTGAATCAAAGAATTATAAATTGAATGCAAGATTAAAATAAGGTTTGAATTCGTATATTTAAATTTTGAAAAACACACACTTATATATCTAATTAATTGCTCTAATAAGATATCACGACTTTTTCAGGAAAAAGTGACAAAATATAACTTTTCACATTTTCATTTTTGCAAACACCCTGAATGCATCAACTGAATCCAAGAGCAGCATCCCCAACACACAGGCCACTGTTTCCACCATCTCTACAATTTTAATTGTAAACTCCACCACCTTCAAACACCCCAACCATAACAGCCTTTGAACAACAACAAGCACAAAGAAAAATCCAATCGATAGTAATTAGTTTTCTTAATTTCTTTTTGTACATCAGTAAAAAAAAAAAACAAATGTAGAAATGTTATGTCTTAGTTATTGATTTTGCTCTTGATAGTTACAATTCGAAAAAAAAAAAAAAAATTCACAGCAAAATAGAATCCAGTTCCCGTTCACAACAAAGTATTATAATGCAAATCTTGTTGGGGAATTAATTGAACCATCTTAAATTGATAGAATTGAGGAACTAATTGAACAAAAAAAAACCAAAAAACAAAACACAAAAAATCTATAATTTTTGTTCAGATTTGGGGAAGAAAACAAATTGAATGGTGAACATAAAATATTTTTCCTCGTCTGATTTTGAATGTCGAACAATAGATTTAACTATGTTCACCATAGATCTGTCAATATTAGGGCGAAAAACAATGAAGATAGAGCACAAATTCATCCAAAATTGCAGGATTAGAGAGTGTAGCGAAGTTGGCCGAGTCATGGTTGGGAGGAGCACAGTTGATAAGGAAGGTTTCTCTTTGGAAATTTTATGGAATGGAGAATCTAATTTGAGCTTTATGTTTTGGAAGTTTACGGCGTATTAATTACATGTTTAAATGTTTTAATTAGTTAATACGGTAGTATTCAAAATTCTTAATTTTGGGGAGTAGTGAACCTAATTTCCCCATTCTTGTATGCAGTTGTTATGTGCGGTTCCCGTCTCAAAATCTCAAGGCCCAATTCTGATGAACCCACTGTATGTGGGCTTGGCAGATTAGGCATGCAGGGCCCAACAAGAAAGTCGTTCTACGACAGCGTACTTCGAATCTCTGTATACTGTGTGGGAGGGAGTGGGAGCTCCACAACTCTTCATCAATGGCGGCCTTAGAAGAAGCCAAGCTTGAAAATTTTCTGCAGTGGCTACAGGTACTTCAACAAAAATTTAGGAAGTCAATTTTCATTTTAATAATTTACTCTTTTTCTTATTAACAATTTTTCTAATGTGAAAAAATTGACAAAGGCATTTGAATTCAGGTGAATGAAGTGGAACTACGGGGTTGCAAGATCAAATACTGCGATTCCAGTAAAGGATTTGGAATTTTCTCGTCTCATGACGTCCCTAATGGTGAACAATTGTGTTTTTATTTTTATTCTTTGAAATTGTTACTGACCTTTGTGAATGTTTATATACTCTGTTTGATTGAGAAGAAATTTGTGAAGGAACAGGTATTAAATAACTGAATCCCATTAAATTGAAGTGATTTATAACTTAAAACTTTCAATCTTTTTGTGGTTTTTACAATTTTGTTTTTCTATTTTAATTTGAACGAAGGAGTAATCCATCAGCAATACATTTATCCCTATGTCCCTTGAATGAATGCGACGATTAAAAGGAAGGAAGCACTACTCAGCTTTAGTTTTCATAATATAACAAGTTGGAAAGGCTCATTATATGTGAAGGGAAGTAATTTTTAAGCATATTTTTCTGGATTAGGAACTACTGGCCAGTTTTGTCAAACTTATACCAATTGAAATCAAATGCATTTTGACATAGAACAGCACATCCTTGATGTACTTAGGGTGATAAAGATTAGTTTGCTTTGTCCCATTATTTTGTTCGAATAAAGATTACATATTCTGATAACCATTAATTAAACTATCACTATTTGTCTGGTTAGCAAAATTGGTCTAATATTTTCTTTTGTGGGTTATCAAAAACGATTAAGAAGTTCGATTATTTGTTGGTTGCAAATAAATCCAGGGATTCTACTGGTGGTCCCACTTCATTTGGCGATAACTCCTACAAGGATACTACAAGATCCTTTATTGGGACCTGAATGTAAGGCAATGCTCGAGGAAGGAAAAGTAGATGACAGATTCTTGATAATGTTATTTCTAACTGTAGAACGTCTGCGGAAGAACTCTTCTTGGAAGCCGTATGTAAAACATAGATTTAATACCTTTTTTGGAAGGAATTTTTTTGTATAAATTGTTAACTGTTATGACTATATTTCCAGGTATCTTGATTTGCTCCCAACTACGTTTGGGAATCCTCTTTGGTTCTCTGATGATGAGCTTTTAGAGCTGAAGGGAACAACACTGTATAGGGCAACCGAACTACAGGTACAGTATCTGATATGGATGACATATTTTATTTGGATTGCTTTGAATTTTGAATTTCTATTTGCGTTTTGGTTTCTGCAACGATCTAATTTTGGATTCAGTTAGCTGTCAAGATCACATTTTTTAGTATATTGAGCAGTCTTGATAGTGTTGCATTGTACTTGCATAGATTTTAATCCATTACATTCCCAAAAATGAACGAAAAAGACTTGAACTTTGCATACTTGCTATTTCATATTCATCATCGAGCACATGCGATTGAAGACAGATCTATGTTACAGAAGAAAAGCTTGCAGTCTCTGTTCGATGACAAAGTGAAGAAATTAGCAAACAAGCTATTGGCTCTTGATGGAAATCCAGAAAGGTGTGTTATAACTATAAAATAATTTCCTGAAAGGCATTGCACGCACAAGTTCACTCCATTTCTGCATAATTGGTTAATGCTGTGTAAGATTCTGTAAGGAGGTTACATTATCCTAATCTTTATCCACTGAACCAAACACAACACGAGGTGGATATTTGTAATCAATCCTCCATGTATGGTTCTTGTCTGGGCTAAGTCTAATTTTTGACTTTGTATGAAATTCCGATATCCGATATCTGATTCATTGTTGAATTGTTCAGTAACATACTTTTCATATTTATTATGTGTACTGGAACTAGTTAGATTTCTGATTTCGTTACATTCATTTTCCATCTACTGATTTGGTTTTTGCAGAGAAGTGACATTTGAAGACTTCCTATGGTATGCATCTTTCTCAGACTAGTTGCTTGTTCGTATCGTTAATGTGCATCTATTTCCAAAGACTATCGGGAAAATTGCAAAGCTGAGATAGGTTGCTGATTTTGTGCATCTAGGGCAAATTCCATTTTCTGGACTCGGGCACTGAATATTCCTTTTCCTCGTGCGTGTCTGTTCCCAAATATTCCAGAAGAGCATGACAGCATAAACAGCAGAGGTCCTGATGCATCCGCCAATGACATTTCTAGTGAGAAGTTTGTTTACGAAGAAAGTGGAAAAGGTGAGTGATTTCCATTCTTACCCCATACATCTTCGCTTTACTTTCATCTCAATCTCTCAGGTGCAAATTGCTGAGAGTTCATAGTTTTCTTTTTTTTAACCTTGCTGCTCTAATTTTGCTGAAATCAGCTGTACAGATAAACGAGCCTGAAAGCCAAGTTTCTGGAGTTGTATCCACTTCACCACAAGGAGAGACGATATGGGTTGAGGGTCTAGTGCCGGGCATAGACTTTTGCAACCACGGTAATCTGACTGCATTTGGCTTACTGAAATTTAGCTACTTGGAAATGTTATTTATTTTTGAAACCCCTTTTTCTTTTGGGTATGTTTGACTCACTGGCTTAGAATGCATAAGGATTATTTTAATCTTGTCTGGTGCATTTGGTGCAAATAAAACCCAGATTAAATTAATCCATGTTACTTATACTTTTGTATTACACAAGATGGACCATTTCAAAAGATGTGAGTTTAGGGCAGATCAGGCTTAATAAACCGTGCTGAAATCCTTCTATCTTGCTTCTCATTTCCTCATAAATACTCTTTCCTTCAATTGATCAGTGCAATTGTCCTCAACCCCTTCCTCCTCCCCACCCCCTATTGGTACACTAACGACACATGTTAAGGACATTTATTTCTTGATTATCTCTCTCTCACACACATATGTTATGTAGTATGTAGACACGATTTAAACAATACACGTGGTCCTTTCTATGAGGTTGTGGTCTTGGGAAAAAGTCTTGTATTCAAGTTTTTGATATCACCCGTTTAATAAAATTTTGGGCGTTTTGGGCATTGATGGAAAAAATGAGCCTTGTCCACATGTGTGAGAGGAAGTTGAAAACAAGATCTAAATGATAATATATGTGTCATTTTCTAACAAGTTAAGCTTTTAGATGAAATTGTTCAACAATATATAAAAAGAAAATTAATTAACAAAAATTCATGTTTTGAAAGTTTGGACTGTACAAAGTAGTAAAGTACAATAAATTATTCTAGCACGGTATAGCATCACACATAGTATAAAGATTTTTAAGTAGTTTGATATTTACTTTATATATAATAGACAAAATTAGATTATTCACGTTCTTATAAATTTTTATTTTAAAATGTACATACATTTTGTAATACATTATAGAACCAAACACCGTATTATGATAATGCGTTCTAATCTACCCTACTCCATTCCCCCTCTCCTCCAGTCCTACACTCCCTAATCCTATCCCGTGATTCAATAGTGTGCCAAACACACCTTTTACTTCTTCCTATATAATATTGTTCATGGACACATTAAGGAACTAGTTTTCTGATTTACTACAACTTCTGTACACATGAGCTATCAGTTAAATTGATTTTTAAGGAATGCATTATATTACTGTTGCATTCTGGACCTTTTCACTCCTTTTAAGTCTTTTGCTTATGCTGCTTCTGGAATCATTAGAAACAATGTAACTCATTCCTTGCTCTTTTCCTGAAATTTGTGAACTCTTACTTTGATTGTCCAGCAGTTTCTGGGTATATTTGTGATCCTTCACCATCAACAGTTTCTGAGATTTGCTATTGCTGGAAAACTGTAGACCATCTTCAGTTAACATCTATACTTGATACTGTCCCTTTTATTTTAGCTTTTGGAGTTTCTCATGTTGAGAAATTGAAGCTCTTCGTGTAAATAATCTTGAAGTTCTAATGTTTCAATATTGTCAATCAATGATATTGATTCCCTTTTAGTGTGGGATACCTTTTAATCATGCTTTCATCCATGCTATCCAAATTGAAAATTATGTATTCAAATTATACTGTTCTTCTTCTGCAATTTCGTTGTTTAGATACAAAGCCTGCAGCAACTTGGGAAGTTGATGGTATAGGATCAATAACTGGAATTCCTTTCTCAATGTACCTTCTCTCAGGTAGGATTCCTTCCTCGTGTCATTTACAGTTCTCTGTTACTCAAAGGTTAAGGTGATTGTCAGTTACTGATAAGCAACATCGTTTTTTTGGAACTTCTTTACCTGAGTTAATCAAAAAATGATTAAATTGTTTTTTAGAATTCAAAATTTACAAAAATTGCTCATTATCACCAGGAAACTGATTGTTCTCTAAGTTGCGACCTATTAAATACATTTAAAATGGTAATTTGTTTCATCTGTTTGGATAATTTATTCAAGTAATCATAAAATCATGAAAAATGAGCCTTAAATATAATTGTTTTGATAGAGTACCAATATATTTGGTTTCTCTGACCATTGATATTTTTTCTTCTTCAGCTGGGCAAAATCTTTCCCAAAGCGAGCAAGAGATATCAATCAGCTATGGTGACAAGGGAAATGAGGTGTTTTCATTTTTTTATTTGTTATACTCTAGATCACATAATTGCGACACATTATCACATGTTGCTTATTATATCTTGTCCAATAAAACCAACACGTTGGCTGGCGTCGTGTCGGTGTCAGTACTTCTTTGAAAATCGCGTGTTGGTGTGTTGTGTCTTACGCGTGTCCGCAATGATGAATAGTATCTTGTTTGCCGATCTCAGTCAAGTCATTTGATTGGTTAGTAATTCAGCAAACCAGAAGATCATAATCTGCTTTCTCGACATTTAACAATCATTTGAACTTTGTGCAGGAACTGCTATACCTTTACGGATTTGTCGTAAATGATAACCCGGACGACTTTCTCATGGTGATTTTACAATTGAAATTTTCCTGATAGTGATCCTTTTGAAAGTTTCTCAGAGACCCTTTTCCTAATTTGATTTTGTTCACAAGGCAATAGCTTTTGTTTGAATGTCAAATTATAAAAGTTAACTTGCACGTTGTTCATAAATGGCATTACAGGTTCATTATCCAGTAGATGCTATTCGAGAAGTTCCTTTTTCAGAGCCCAAACTGCAGCTTCTTGAAGCACAGGTCATCCACTACTGTGCCACATCGTACAATTCATACGGCAAGTTCTTCAGTGCTCGTATGTAGTACGTGTGTGTGTGCTTTTTGTTTGCGTAATATGAGCACCTTTGCATTTTAATCATTGGTGAGTAATGGTTTTGGTCTTTGCAGAAAGCCGAATTGAGGCGTCTCCTACCAAGAAGTTTGCTAAAACACGGTTTTTTCTCTCAAAGTACTGCACCAGGAGAAACTATTAAGGAGGCCACAAAGGATACGGTTTCCAGTTACAGCTGGAGTGGTTTACGCAAGATGCCCTCCTACGTTAGTAAACTTGTTTTCCCTGATGACTTCTTAACTGCCTTGAGAACAATAGCTATGAAGGAAAGCGATATTTATAAGGTTTCGTCGTTACTTGAGGAGGTGAGCTTTCTCATCAGCAAAATATAACTGTATCTTCAGCTGATTTCTTTTATTTTGATATTTTACTAATTAATTACCTAACCTTGTATTGGGTCGTGCTTTTGCTTGAGAAGAAGAATAGAATAATGTTTTTAACTAACTTTTTGTGTTAGTTTTTTAGTCAGTTGAATGTGGATCGCATACACATGCATGTTTGCAAAGAAAGTTTGAATCGATGTTATAGCTTTTACTATATGGATGAAAAAAATAAGTTCAGATACTCCTTTTATTGTTATTCATTTTTAAACGATATCAGAAAGTTGGAATTCCGTTATATTGGTTGCTTGGTGGTAGAGAAAAATTATTTTAGTTCTCATGTTTTCCAAATCACATGTCGTGATACTCATCATTGATTATCTCAATCAGATAAATTCGATCAACTTATTATAAAATTTCTTTCTTTCTTAAAGCTTGTTGGATCTGGAGGAGAGAGGCAACCATCTGAGACTGAAGTTCGATCCGCTATATGGGAGGTTTGCGGGGACTCCGGTGCTTTGCAGCTACTTGTTGATCTTATCAATATGAAGTAATCTTCAAACAACTTGGTGAACGTTATCACATCTAAACTAACACAGAATGATAATGTAAACTGTGTATATTAAAAGGATTAGAAAACACACCCTATGCCACCATTTTGATAATTTCCCTAACGCCCTTAGTCTTCTTTGTGCAATATATAATAATATAAATCATCAAGGAATGTTTGGTGTGAAGAGGAGTGGATAACACTTGACAATATTAAGGAAGAAAGAGTACTTAAAATCTTATCATGTCCTATCTGTTATAGCGTACCAAACATGGAGTCAATGTTTATGAGAAATATGATGCATTCCATTGATTTGCATAATCTAAACATTGTCTTCTTTTACTATTTTATGCATGCAAAAGGATGATGGAACTCGAAGAGGGTTCAGGGACAGAAGAGAGTGATGCCGGTCTACTTGAGAAGGCCCGATGCATGGAAAACCTTGAAGATTGCAGAAGGTACCATAAATACTGGTGCATGTTTTCCAGATGTTACATATTACTTCCAGGCTTCATAAAGGCCATGTAGCTCATTATTTTATCAGTATCATATATCTCTATCTGCTAACCTGGGTAATTGAGCAAACACTGTAACAAATGTACTTAGTTGTCTTGGTCTAGTGTATAGGGGTCATGATGGCTTTGAAATAGAATGGTTATGATATTAAACTAGTGGGTCATAAGCACTGGTGTTCAATGAACTCTAAGCAAAATTTCATATTTGTTACATACTTTATTTTGTTCTTTGGTCATTGAACTTAAACTTAGTTAAAATTTGGTCACTGATTTGAACATTTGTTACTCATCAAAGCTGACTTGGCAGTCTACGGTTACTGGATTGCAAAGTCAGGTTTTCAATTAGTCAAAGTAAAGAAACTGGACAAGGGACCAAATCGTAACAAAGTTCTGTGACCAATTTGAAACATAATGAAGTTTAAGTAAGCAACATGAAATTTCACTAAAATTTAACTCTTAAACCATGCTGTAGTTTCCTTGAGTCACTTTTATCATACTCAGTCTGAACTTCCTCCCAACAGCATAGACAAAATCTACTAAAGATGCAAATTTTATGTAAACAGGAATTTTCAGAACCTTTTTCTCGTGTTCTGGTAAATGATAATGTAGTGGACACTTAGACAGTTGAAGATATATATATATTGCCATGACTTTGATTCTGTTTTGCACTA
Organism: Fraxinus excelsior; assembly: GCA_019097785.1. NCBI lineage: Eukaryota > Viridiplantae > Streptophyta > Magnoliopsida > Lamiales > Oleaceae > Fraxinus > Fraxinus excelsior. The sequence goes on from CM032624.1 coordinate 7,304,831, forward strand.
TTGCTTCTTCTACCGGTTCTTGTCAACTTCAAATATGAAAATCACTATTGCTTCTTCTACTGGTTCTTGTCAACTTCAAACATGAAAATCACTATTGCTTCTTCTACCAGTTCTTGTCAACTTCAAATATGAAAATTGTCTTGTGGGATTTACCTGTATCATTTTAATTGATGCAGATATGGCACCAACTGCTCTAGTCAGCATCCTTTGATGAGTCGGAACAGGTGGTCGAGCATAGTATATCGACGAGGGCAGAAGCAGTTAACTCGTTTGTTCCTAAAAGAAGCAGAACATGCCTTGCAATTAGCACTGAGCGAGGGGAACTAGATTCTTCGCAGCCAAAAACAGGCTCATTCATCTTGTGTTTGACCTTATTCAACTGTGTACTTTCACATTACTCCCCAGAAAAAAAAAAATTGAAATGTGGAAAATCATATAGAAGTCAAGGAACCTGGCAAATGTATCCTTCTGGTTATGTTGTATCTGGGACGAAATTGACGATAATGAGTTGAACTTGGCATCGAGTTCATATTTAGTAGGTGCATTTTAGTTATTATTTTGGGAAAAGTTTTGAGTAACTCAGTTGGGAAATGATTCAGTTTTTTATGGTTTGATTATGGGAAATGAAGATATGGATTTTCATTTGGTTTTTATCTCCATTTTAGATTGGAAATTTGAGTTCTACGTTCTTGTATTTACTATGTTGGATGTGGTTTCTGGTCATGCGGTAGTGTCGTGGGTTGTTTCGACACTACAGGTGGTGAATAGCTATGGACGGAGGCAAAGAAGCTAGTGGTTTTTGTGCAGTTTTTAGTTTTGAAAACATTACACTGTAATGAAGTTTAATGTTGCGTAAAGAGATTTAACAAATGGTGTAAGTTAAAATTTCAAAAAATTACATATACTATAACAAATTTAACATAAAATGTAAATTACAACCGTTGTAACTTGTTTAATGCAGGAATAAATAAATAAATAAATAATAATAATAATATATATAATCATTTATACGAGTTGGAACTGTTAATTATGATAAATGCGTTAACTATGAATATGATGTCGAAAATAGACAATTTTAGAGTCTACTATTATATAACCACTATTGTACTATTTAGGGGTGAACGCGGTTCGATTTGGACGGTTTGTGCCATGTTTTTAACTCAAACAATTTCATGTAGTTTGAAATTTTTTCAAACCAAACCAAATCATTTTATTTTTCGAACCAAACCATAATTTGTGGGTTGATTCAGTTTTAATCCGCGTTTTACCTATCGACGTTATAATAATATATTTAAAATAAGTTAACATATAAGTTTAAATGAGAACTAATAATGTTAAATTACATTCAAATTTCCCACGAAACCCGTGAATAAATTATTTTCAGAGTTGGTTGCTAAATAATATTAATAGAACAAATATATATTTCTTCATTTTTATTTATCTTTTCTTGTTTACCTTTCATGTTGTCGTATAGTGGTTGGTAAAGATAATCACATTCTGCTATAATAGTTTGGTTAAAACTCATTTCGCCCTACTAGTGAGATTAAAAATAAGGATTGAACATGATATGTAAATGTACAAAGAATAATAGAATTCAAGTTTATTGGAAATTGATTAATTTTATTTTCTAATGATTTTAAGAAAGTAGAATGTAGTAGTACTAATTAGGAAACTTTAACATTTTCACACAATCAATTTGCTCTATCCTTTGTTCTTTTTAAACCACAAACAAATTCATTAATCATCTAGGCACGCAAACAATCATTTTTTTAATCCAAATCACAATTCACAATTGTATAATAAGTTCCAAAAAAAAAAAAACAAATAAAAGAAAGAACAATGAAAAAAATGACTTGAATGAGAATCTAAAACTTATCAAGAGAGAAAGAGATTATTCAGGTAGAACATACTAACGAGCAAAAGGCGACTAGCTATTGAGAATCACATTTTGTTCAGCAGTGACATATAAGCTTCAAATGTTTGAAAAATTAGAGTTTAGGTTAGGGCTTTTGAAGTTGTGGGCGTGATTTGCTGTCATAGTTTTGTTATGATTTGGATTGTTGAAAATAAATGCTTTTTTTTTTTTCCTTTTATCTCCTATGATTTGTGATTACTTTTAGTTTAGATTAAATAAAGGGTCAGGACGTGTGTTGTGGACTTATAAAACCATCGGCCAATAATAATGAAATTAATTGATTGGGTTGGTTGTAATTTGAAACATAACCCAAACCATTTTGAAACGGTTTGGTTCGATTTTAGGGAAAAAATCGCGAGTTCACGTGGACCTGAACCAACGGTTTCAATTTCGTTTGCGATTTCGTGGTTTGTTTGTGCCGTCCTATGACTATTATATAACCGCTATTGTTTTGTATTATCAAATACTATTTTTTAATTACTTTTTCCAATGATTTATTTTCTTGGAAGTTAATCATATTACCTTTTAAAAAAATCTGATAGTTGAGTGTACTCAAAGTAGATATTCTATGTCAAGTTGGAGCCTTATGTGCTATAAAGATGAAGCTTCTTATTTTATAACGATGAAAAATTATAAGAATTTGTCAAAATAATTGTATTGTATTTTTTTTTCCTACCCTACACATGCACATAAGTTGACCTCATTTTATTTAAAAGAAACCAACATAATTTTGTCATAATGTAATTTTGTCCCAACATGCTATGATTAATGATATTGGGTTTCATCAATAATTCATAACAATCATGGCATCTTTTCAAATTTAAAAACATGATAGTTTTTTGAATTCTTTGAAGCAATACATACATGTATTGGGAGATAAAACTAGAGTCAATGGGAGAGTTGGCCTATGATCTTTGTTTGGTTAGACTATTTTGATACGATGATTTGGTTTTTGTTTGAACATATCTAGATTAAAAATTGTATATTGAATTGTCATTGTCACAAAAAGCCAAGTTAAGCGGAATTTAAATATTTTGTAAAACTACTTCTCAAGTCTCGATGGTCTAACCCTTCAAAGACCACACATTTCTCTATACGAGACATTGTGTTATGGATTAAAGGTCTAATATTGCACTATCGAAAGCAATATAACCAAAATAAAAGAATCAAAAGTGAGTAAAACGTACATTTGACAAAATTATAAATGATTTATAAAGATAAATAATGGTGGATCCCATAAAATATGTGAATCATAAAGACTAATACTTATAAATATTTGGTTGAAATTAATATTTGATTTTAATTAAAATTATAAATTACTTATAAATTTGTAATATAAATGATTCTTAACAAGAGAGTTACATACATTTACTGAAATCTCACTACAAGAAAGAAGAAGATTACAATCGGTGTCTACCTTTCGCTCTTTTAACATTGAAAGACTTGTCCTAATGAATAGAGGAAATTTTAGACCTACCACATATACTAATTACTCAGAGTTTGTTTGAGCCTCATTTGTTGTATAGAATACATTTTAGAATAGTCGATTGATGAATAACGTGTTTAAAAAATAAGAAAAAAAATTCAGTTTGCGTATAATATTATTTTATTGGAAAATGTGTGCTTGAGAAAAAAGAAAAAAAAAATATTTTGAAAAAAATGGGGATCAAACAAGGTGTCAATATATTCCTACAATATAAATAAATAATATTAATTAAGCTCGACCCGGTTCAACTGCATGTCGGGTTTTGCTAGCTATGTCAATGAGCCGAGCTCGAGTTGAAAAAAAAGCTCGGGCTCGGCTCGAGCTTTGTGCCGAGCCCGGTTAAAAAAAATAAGGCTCGGTCCGAGTCTGGCCGACCGGGCCGAGCCGACCCGAGCCGGCTCGATTTTTTTATTTTTTTTAATGTCAAATCTATATTTTTTATTTAAAAAATTAAAATTTGTGCAGTTTATACGTACTATAAATTATTGAAAAAAAAGCTTTTTTTGTGCCGGAATTTTTTTGGGCTTGAGCAGAGCTGAGCAGAGCCCAGCCAAAAAAATGAGCCTCTGCTCATTGTAATCGAGTCCGAGTTGGGCCCGGCTCGAGCTTTTTTCGAGCCGAGCTCGAGCCGACGAACTTTTTTGCCATCCCTATGTTTTGCAAGAGCTCGTCCATGAATCCACGGGCAAAGTGACAACTGATGCATCCGTAGCGTACTTCTACCATGTCAACTCTTCTCCTTGGTGACGTATAATATATAATAATTTAGAGTCGTGCTCCTTGGCCAGGGATTTTAATCCCGGGCCAATAAGCTTTTTCCAATAATTTAACTGAGTTTCAAATTCCACCAATCCCAACGGTCAAATCACTATTCTATCCCGTAATCTCAACCGTTAGTTTCTTTAACTTATGTTGACCTCAAAAAAGGGATCTGTCACCGAGCCAACAGGTGATACCTTCGAGTCTGTCCTTTCCTGCATAAACCACACAACGTCAGTCACACGTGGCCGTTCCCATAGGAGGCGGGGTTGGCCACGGGCACTCCGACGGTCAAGTCAGCGTAGGGTTGGCCGGAAATTATCCAATCGATCCCCAAGTTTTCACTCGGAGGCCGTTTCTCCTTGATCTTTTTGAAAGCAAGTGTTCATATAGAGAGATTAAAAGAGTGCGTACCCTCTTTTTGGCGTAAGGGTCTAGTATTTATACCGGGTGTAAGAGGAGGGGGGCCGTTGGATTGGGAGACACGTGTAGCTAGATTATTGGGGTCAGTCCCACCGTAGGCGTCAACTTGTCTTTCCATAGGTTGGCTGGCATTGAGTGCTTCTGGCTGATTTGACCGTTTGGGTCCTGCCACATACTGGCTGATTTGGCCGTTTGGTTCCTGCCACATATCCAATCAATCATGGACTTGACTGCAAAGATCTCTGTACGGGAGATCTTTGCCGGGACGCGGAGGGGCGCAGCGAAAAGGGGACCGGGTGCAAACAGCTCGTCCTCTGCGCAATCGCCTCGGCAGCTTGTGGCACGTCACCCAGAGACGACAGGTTGGAGTCCGAGCTGTTACTCAGTTCTTACTAGTAACAATAGTCCCCCAAGTCCTTGTACACGTATTTATATGTTATGAGGACTTTCAAGGCTGTGAACGGGGCGTGTGGGGAGGAGTGCGGGGCTCTTGGTTGGACCGGGCTTGAAATGGCCTATCATCCCCCGCGGCGGGCTGTTACGGAGCGAAGCTACCCCGTCGAGGCCATAGGAATCAGCAACTCTTGGGGGAGCTGTAGCAACTCTGCCATTCGCCCTTGCCGAGGAGACCAGGGTTGCAGAATCCGGGGGGCCGTTGCGGAACGAAGCTATCGTGCCGAGGCCATAGAGTTGGCAACTCTTGGGGGAGCTGTAGCAACTCTGTCATTCGCCCTGGCCGAGGAGACCAGGGTTGCAGAATCCGGGGGGCCGTTGCGGAACGAAGCTATCGTGCCGAGGCCATAGATTGGCAACTCCATGGGGGAGCTGTAGCAAATCTGCCATTCTGCCCTGTCCGAGGAGACCAGGTTGCAGAATCTAGGGGCCGTTGCGGAACGAAGCTATATCTTGCCGGGCCATAGAGTTGGCAACTCTTGGGGGAGCTGTAAGCAACTCTGCCATTCGCCCTGGCCAGGAGACCAGGGTTGCAGGAATCTGGGGGGCCTGTTGCGGAACGAATCTATCGTCCGAGGCCATAGAGTTTGCAACAGCCACCCCCCCCCCCCCCCCCCCCACACCCCCCCCCCCCCCCCCCCCCCCCCCCCCCCCTCTTGGGGGAGCTGTAGCAACTCTGCCATTCGCCCTGGCCGAGGAGACCAGGGTTGCAGAATCTGGGGGGCCGTTGCGGAACGAAGCTATCGTGCCGGGGCCATAGAGTTGGCAACTCTTGGGGGAGCTGTAGCAACTCTGCCATTCGCCCTGGCCGAGGAGACCAGGGTTGCAGAATCTGGGGGGGCGTTGCGGAACGAAGCTATCGTGCCGGGGCCATAGAGTTGGCAACTCTTGGGGGAGCTGTAGCAACTCTGCCATTCGCCCTGGCCGAGGAGACCAGGGTTGCAGGATCCGGGGGGCCGTTGCGGAACGAAGCTATCGTGCCGGGGCCATAGAGTTGGCAACTCTTGGGGGAGCTGTAGCAACTCTGCCATTCGCCCTGGCCGAGGAGACCAGGGTTGCAGAATCCGGGGGGCCGTTGCGGAACGAAGCTATCGTGCCGAGGCCATAGAAGGTAAGGTAGTCGACGGCTTCCGAAGAGACGATCTTGGTTATTGCGCCAATGATTTGAAAGCTTTTTGCCTTTCCAATGCCTGCAAAGGGGGCGTTTCTGCTGCTTCCGAGACACGCCTGTTTCGTCATAAATGGCAATGATAGCGACGGCTCCACGAATTTTGGGGTGACGCACTCTGGCTGTGCGTGGGGTTCACCGCTCCATCGTAGCCGTTGATTTCAGTGACTTTTCACTTCAACGGTGACCCTTTCACCTCAGCATCGAACGGCCTGGATGCTGCTTGGTTGATCTAACGGCTAGGGCCAGTCCTATGGTGCCTATAAAAGGCCCATTCGTTTCACTTTCAAGCTTTTACTTTTGCGAAAACCTCCCAAGGTATATTGAATCCCTGCATTCCGGAGAATTCACCAATTTCCGGCAACGTCTCTGTGAACACCGGCGTCAAACCGGCTCCCGGCGGTGTGTTAGGTAACTTTGCACATTTTCAGTTTCTTTCCCTTCTTTTTTCTCCGATTTTTCGACAGCGTTTGTGATGGCGAGTGAACAGTCGATAGTGAGGGGGAGTGGGGAGGAGCGAGGCGAGGAGAGTACCCTTAGGGAGCCCATATTAGTGTCTCCGGAGGAACTTAGCAAGGCCATTATGGCCGGAGAGAATATCTGGAGGCGACCCCCTTCCCCCGTAGATATGTCTGTCCAGTGGGGGGCCTCAAACTACCCTTCTACAGTCACCTCGGAACAGTTAGAGAGGTGCAGGACCGTGTGTAGGATTCCCCACACCATCGAAATGATCGTCCCCGAACCGCATGAGAGAGCTTGCTACCCTAGGCCCGGGTGTGTGGCGGTGAGTGATCATTTGCTTCGGGCCGGACTGAGGCTTCCTTTCCACCCCTTCTTTAGGTTAATACTTAGGTCCTATGGGGTGGCTCCGACCCAGTTCAATCCGAACTCTTGGTCCCAAATGGTGGGAACTTGGATGCTATGGCGCCGGGCCAGCATCGGGTCGGATATGCCCTTCAGTGTGTTCCACTCCCTATTCTTTCCGAAAAACGTAGCCGGGGGGGAGGAGAGTCGGGGCTGGTATTATCTCTCTCCTTGGGGGTCCCATTCTCCGTTCCTGCACGGGGTGCCTACCTCCATCAAAGGTTGGAAAAGCTCGTGGTTCTGGTTCTCTGGTAGGTGGGACACCATAGAGAGCGACCACATGGCGCCTCTGACAATCCCCACCACGTACTCTACTTACAGTAAGTCGTTTAACCGAACTGATTTACTTGGAACAGTTTTGCTCATGTTTTAATACTTCTGCTCCATGCAGGCTCCCTTCCGAAGTGCGAGATATCAGAGGAGGAGTGGGACATCATTGGCCAGATCTACCAAACTCCCCCGTCAGAAAGGAGTTATAAAGAGTTCATCGACAAGAACCACCACCTCGTCCTACACGGCCTTATGACGAGCCGAGGTAAATTATTTAGTCTCAGTTCTGTTGATCACGCTCCTGAGTCGAGGAAACTTATTGTTCCCTTTTTCGTGCAGAGGATTTTGTGAACAAAAGGCCTCCGAAGCCTGACCTCGCCTCCATTCGCCGCAGCGTGGCTGAGGCCAAAACTCTGCGGACGAGCTCAGCTGCTTACAAGAAGCAGTCAGAGCGCCTTCTCTCCCTCAGTCGGGCCGGGCAGCAGGCCACTGAGGAGAACGTGGCGGAGGAAGGTGCCTCCCTCGTTCAGAGGAGAAAGAAGCGAACTGGTCCATCCGGGGCTTCCTCATCTACACAAGCCGGTGTAGAAGTCACCGAGGACGTTCCGCCAGCTCCGCCAACTTCCCAGGCCATCGTGCCAATAACCGCCTATTTCACCGGCGAGCAGCCCCGGAAAAGGTTGAAGAAGTCTGCTGGGGCCCCGGCCAAGGAGAACCGAGGCAACTTCCTGGGGAGTAAGGAAGAGGACCTACCCGAGGCAGTTCTGGAAATGCTCCCACCCGAAACCGCCTCCGCTGTTCGAGTCCACAGTAAGTACTGGACCGAGGATTGGGCCAATCACGCCGCCTCGTGCGAGATTGAGGACCTGTTAGCTGCCAACAATGCTTGCGTCGCAAGGGCGTTAAGTATGGGAGCTTCGGCGGAGGATTTGGTCCGAGGCCTTCGAAAGAAAAATAATGAGTTGGAGGACCAGCTTAAGGCCCTGGGGTCTTGGGAGGCTGAGGTGGCCAAGGCCAAAAAGGAGACGGAGGAGGCTGAGGAGAGGTGGGTGACGGCCACCTCAAAATTGGACACCGCGGAGGTTCGCGTCAATCAATTGAAGAACGAGCTTCATGAGTCTGCCTCCCACGTGGCAGCTCTGACGAAAAGGATTGATGACGCCAATGAGCATCAACGGATAGCCTCCGCGGGGGCGATTGGCGAGGCGGAGGTTCAGAAGTACAAGGAGAACTTCCACACGACTCCGGAGTACGATGACTTCGCCAATTACTGGGCGTCCTGGGCTGCCAGGGAAGTGATGACGCGTCTGCGCGAAAAGCATCCGGAGCTAGACATCAACTTCCTGGAGGAGGAGTTCGGGGGGCCTACCGGAGGTCGCCCTGGTCCTGACGAGGAGGAGGGGGGAGAAGCTGGGGAAGGAGAAGAAGCAGAGGCAGAAGCCATAGTCCATGTAGACTAGCTTTGTATTTTGCACTTCTGTTTTTGTGGAGGCTTCGGCGGTTTTGTAATTTAATGATTTTTGTTTCAAGTGTTGTCACTTCTGCTTGTCTAGCCTTTCCATTTAGTTGGTTTTTTCAGAAGTAATTCGCCTCGTAAATGTTCAACCATTTAATAAAAATGGGATAAGTAAACCGCCTCGTAAATGTTCAACCATTTAATAAAAATGGGACAAGTAAATCGCCTCGTAAAATGTTCGACCATTTAATAAAAATGGGATAAGTAAACCGCCTCGTAAATGTTCAACCATTTAATAAAAATGGGACAAGTAATTCGCCTCGTAAATGTTCGACCATTTAATAAAAATGGGACAAGTAATTCGCCTCGTAAATGTTCGACCATTTAATAAAAATGGGACAAGTAAATCGCCTCGTAAAATGTTCGACCATTTAATAAAAATGGGATAAGTAATTCGCCTCTAATTAGATAGTGTGACCCCTTGGGGGGGTTTGCACCTCGGCAAGGGCTTGTTTTTAAGTTACGCGTTCCTGCTTTGGCAAAGGTGGCACCCGCACCGCCTCTGACTAAGCAGATCTTCCTTGGGGTGTGACCCCTTGGGGGGGCTTGCACTTCGTCAAGGGCTTGTTTTTAAGTTACGCGTTCCTGCTTTGGCAAAGGTGGCACCCGCACCGCCTCTGACTAAGCAGATCTTCCTTGGGGTGTGACCCCTTGGGGGGGCTTGCACCTCGTCAAGGGCTTGTGTTTTAAGTTTTGCTGGCTAGAACCGTGATAAGAACAACATTTTCTTCATTTGATAACAACATTTACATAGTCAACAGGCTTCTTACTGGTAGTACATTCTTAGATGTTCAATGTTCCAAGGATGAGGCGTAACCTTTCCTTCCAGGTTCTCAATTGCATAAGTACCGGGCCTGACTTCTCGGGTTACTCTGTAAGGGCCCTCCCAGTTTGGTCCCAGCGTTCCGGCGCCGGGGTCTTTGGTAGAGGGAAAAACTTTGCGGAGTACCAGGTCGCCGATGCGAAACATCCGTTTCTTTACCTTGGTGTTGTAGAAACGTGCCATTTTACGCTGGTAGGAAGCTAGTTTGACTTGCGAGCCGTCTCTCTTCTCTTCGAGCAAATCCAATCCCAATTGCCTCAGTTCATCATTTGTTACTTCATTGAAGTGGATGCGGCGGTGGGAAGGGACGCCGACCTCCACAGGACTCATGGCCTCGGCCCCGTAGGTCATGGAGAATGGGGTTTCCCCGGTGGCCGTTTTGCAAGTAGTTCTAATAGCCCAGAGGACCTGGGGGAGTTCGTCCACCCAGGCCCCCTTGGAGGCATCCAGCTTCCTTTTCAGGGTTAGCTTTATGGTTTTGTTGACCGCTTCCACCTGGCCATTCGCCTGAGGATGATGAGGTGAAGAAAAATGTTTTCTGATTCCGAGCTCTTCACATAGGTTTCGGATTTTCCGATTGTCGAACTGTTTGCCATTATCTGAGACCAGGGAGTGGGGTATGCCGAACCGGCATATGATGTTCTTCCACAGGAACTTCGATGTATTAGCTTCGGTGATCTTGGACAGGGGCTCTGCCTCCACCCACTTGGTGAAGTAGTCGATTGCTACTATGGCGAAGCGAGCGTTCGCTCTCCCTTTGGGGAGGGGGCCGATGAAATCCACTCCCCATTTGGCAAAAGGCCAGGGGCTCGAGACAACAGTGAGCTCCTGCGAGGGCCGTCTTTGTGTATGGGAAAAACGCTGGCATTTGTCACACTTACGCACGAATTCAATGGCTTCCTTTTTCAGGGTAGGCCAATAATATCCCTGCCGGAGTATTTTGTGCGCTAGCGCTGGTCCGCCGGAATGATTTCCGCAGATGCCTTCGTGTACCTCTCTTAGTATGTAGTTCGCCTCTGTTCCTCCCGTACACCTGAGGAGGGGCGAAGAGTAGCCACGCTTATACAGAACCTCATCGTGGATGATGAAATGGGCAGCTCTTCTCCGAAGCCTTTTAGCTTCGTTCTCATCATCTGGCACGGTCCCTTCTTTTAAATGGTCCAAGATAGGCAACATCCAGGCTGGCGTGTTTTCTACCCACATCAGCTCTTCGCCTCTCTTGATAGAGGGTTCAAGTAGGTGTTCAATCGGTACTACCTTTAGAAGTTCGGAATCCTTGCTGCTAGCCAATTTTGACAGGGCATCTGCATGGGTGTTCTCCTGACGAGGCACTTGAATCAACTCGAATTTTTCGAAGTCGGGCAAGAGCCCCATTACCAATTTCAGGTAGGCTTCCATGTGTTTGTCCCTGGCCGCAAAGCTCCCATTTACTTGGTTTACCACTAGCTGCGAGTCGCTGCTGACTGCGATTCTTTTTACACGCAGCTCTTTTGCCAACCGGAGTCCCGCCAGGAGGGCCTCGTATTCTGCTACATTGTTGGAGGCCCTGAACCCGAGCCTGACGGCGCAGTTTAGTTTATGCCCCTCCGGGCTTTCCAGCACCACTCCTGCCCCGGAGCCGGCTTCTCCTGAGGAGCCGTCGACAAAGAGGTTCCAGGTGGGCGGCTCTGCCGGCTCCATGTTCACTTCGACTTCTGGAGCCTTTGAAAATTCAGCGACGAAATCGGCTAGGGCTTGGCCTTTGACAGCTGCCCGGGGGGTGTAGGTTATGTCAAACTCGCTGAGTTCTACAGCCCATTTGAGCAACCTCCCCGAGGCGTCCGGTTTCTGCAAGACTTGCCTGAGCGGAAAGTTCGTCAGCACGCGGATGCCATGGGCCTGGAAGTAGGGTCTTAGCTTACGGGAAGCGGTGATTAAAGCCAGAGCTAACTTTTCCATACCCGGATAACGCTCTTCGGCGGGCAGCAGGGCTTTGCTTACGTAGTAGACTGGCAGCTGGTGCGCCTCCTCCTCTCTCACAAGGACCGAACTTACAGAGGCTTCAGCTACAGCCAAGTATAGCAGTAGGGGTTCTCCTTCCTTGGGTTTGCTGAGGAGGGGCGCGCGTCCCAGGTAGCTCTTCAATTCTTGGAACGCTTCTTCACACTCAGGGGTCCAGCTGAACGTTTTTCCTCCTTTCAGGACCTTGAAGAATGGCATGCATTTTTCAGTGGCCCTTGATATGAAGCGGTTAAGTGCAGCTATTCTACCAGTGAGTCGTTGTACCTCCTTGGGTTTCTGGGGGGACTTCATATTAATCAAAGCCTCGATTTTCTCTGGGTTGGCCTCGATTCCTCTTTGATTCACAATGTAGCCCAAGAACTTGCCTGAGGCCACGCCAAACGCGCATTTGAGGGGATTCAGCCTCATGTTGTATCTTCTCAAAATTTGGAAGGCCTCGTTTAGGTGTTCGATGTGTCTCTCGGTCTTGAGACTTTTCACCAGCATGTCGTCGACATAAACTTCCATGGACTTTCCGAGCTGGTTTGCGAACATTTTATTCACCAGCCTTTGGTAGGTAGCCCCGGCATTTTTCAGGCCGAAGGGCATTACTTTGTAGCAATAAAGTCCTTTGTCAGTAATGAAGGAGGTGCTATCCTCGTCGCCTGGGAACATGGGGATTTGATTGTACCCTGAATAGGCGTCCATGAAACTGAGCAATTCGTGTCCTGCTGTGGAATCTACCAATTGGTCGATCCGGGGGAGGGGGAAGCCGTCCTTTGGGCAGGCCTGATTGAGATTGGAGAAGTCAATGCAGACCCTCCATCTGCTGTTATGCTTCTTCACCAGGACGGGATTTGATATCCACTCCGGATACTTGGCCTCGCGGATGAAACCGCTGTTGATGAGTTTTTCTACCTCCTCTTTCAAGGCCTCGTACCTTTCGGCATTTAGAGCTCTTCTCTTTTGCCTATGAGGGGTGTGATTGGGGTTGATCTGCAAACGGTGGCAGCTGATTCCGGGGTCTATTCCAACCATATCCTCGTGCCGCCATGCGAATACGTCTGCATTCTTCTGCAGGAAGTCTCTTAGCCTCTCCTTAGTCCCCTCTTCCAACTCCTTTCCTATCTGCAGAACCTTTGCAGGATCTTGAGGGTCCAGTGAAAAGTTTTCCAGTTCCTCCATTGGGGCTGTCTGGGGCTCCGATTCAATTATTCGGGGATCTAGCTCCTCAAGGGATACGTTGGGTCTGACATCTGTCATCTCGACATCCAGCACCGCAGGCGATCCTTCAAGGGCTTCTGCCATTTCAGCATCCAGTACCATGTTAGCTCGGGGCTCTGCTTTCCTCAGGGAGTTGAGATAGCACTCTCTAGATCCCATTTGATCGCCCCGGAGTGTCGCGACCCCCTGATCCGTGGGGAATTTCATGCATAGGTGATGGATGGAAGTGACTGCCCACAGATCTTTCAGGGCTGGCCTTCCCAACACCCCGTGATACGCTGACCGACGGTCAACTACCAAAAATTCCATGAAGCGATGTGCCACCTGAGGCGGGGCCCCCATTTCGACTGCCAAGGTAATCTTGCCTCTGGGGATGATGCTGTCTCCGGTGAACCCATAGAGGGCGAGGCCATAGGCGTCAGTTCATGGTCTACCGCCATTTTATCAAAAGACGAGCCGAACAGGATGTTGACCGAACTGCCATTATCCACCAGCATTCGCTTAAGCCCATTGCGGGCTATTACAGCCCGAACCACTAGGGCGTCACAGTGGGGGTAGTGTACGCCTGTAGCATCTTCTGTGGTGAACGTTATGGGTTCCACGGTTCTGCCCTGGGTGGTTTGGCTTACTATATAGCTGGCCATTGGTGGAGTTTTTGCCTCCCTTGTGTAATTTCTTTGAGCGTTCCTTGATTCGCCTCCTATATGGGGCCCTCCAATTATGGTGTCAATTTCACGTATGGGGAAACGCTCGTTCGAGGTGGGTACATCCCTCCTAGGGCGTTGGCCCCCTCGGGGTCTTTCCCTGTCATTATCTCTGGTATCACGGGGCGAGTGTTGCCTTGTTTCTCCCCTCCTGGGGGTTGAACGCCTTGGAGTGATATTTTGACCTTGATCGTTTCTTGTGTTTCGAGGGGCGTTTGATGGCCGGTTGGCATCCCTGCAATCCTTTATGTCATGTCCATAGTAGCGGTGGAAAGTACAATAGGGCCGCAGGTCTTCTTGGAACCTATTGCTAGGTATCCCACCTCGCCCTCTATTCCTAGAGGTTGAAGGTCGTCTGGAGCCCCTGGCTGGGTTGCCCTCGTGGAATCCATCATTTTCATAGGCTAGGGTAGGCACTGCGTTTAACGTAGCGGTAGCCAATGCTTGTCCCGAGGTGGGAGCCACTGCATGTCCTGCCTGGGTCCACCGTTGACTTACCATTTGGGACGTGGGGCCTCTGCCCATCTGTCTCCTGGGTGGAGGGATCCCTTGGGCTGCCCTGTTTCGATGGTCAATCATTTCCTCGTTGACAATTTCGACTTTCATCATTTCCACCAGCTCATCGTACGTTGAGGGATTCTTACTTCGGACATCCCTCCAGAACAGCATATTCATATTCAATCCCCCTTTCAGAGCGGACAGAGCCTCTTTGTCGGTGACCTGTTCGCAGTAAGTTATCTCGTCAGTGAAGCGAGCTAGGTAGCTCTTCAGAGTTTCTCCTGCAGCTTGCCTCATGTCCTGCAAGCGCTGTATTGGCGCCTCTCCCTCCTTCCTAGACAGGTACTGGTTCAGAAATGCCTTTTTCAGGTCCGGCCAACTTCTGATGCTAAGAGGTGCTAGCCTACTGTACCAGGTGGAATGCCCTGCATTTCAGTGCTGGAGAGGCGCCCCTTAGGCTCATTTGCGTTTTGTACTTGTTGAGATGTTTCTCCGGGTCGCCCTTTCCCTCGTACTTCGGGATCTTCGGGGGAACAAAGTTATGTGGCATCGGGAAGGAACGAAGTTCCCTTGAAAAGGGCTGATTATCATCGTCGTCATCAAGCTCATATGATCTGCACGGTTCGTGATGGCCCTCCTCCTCCTCGGCGGTCTGGGGCGGATGTTGAGCTGCTGCTCCTCTGTTTCCCCAGTCTATAGCGCTTCGCCTCTCTCGCCTATTTCTAGGCGGAGGGACCTGAGCCTCCTGACTTTGGACATGTGACCGTTGTCGAACCTCTTGGGGGATATGCTGACCCCCGTTTCTAGGTGTTCGTCCGATTCGGTCGAAGACGCTAGCGGATCTTTGGGGCTGCTCCTCATAATCCGGGGGGAAATTGTTTTCTCCAGCCGAGGTGTCCCTGATAGGGGCAGCTGTGTAATTTGACGTGTCCATCTCTACCTCCCGCGCGGCAGGGGCGTCGTTCTGAGGCCCCGATTGGGTCCTTCTGCTTGGTCCTTCCCCAGACCGCCTATGTGCAAAATGCTGTCGACTCGGTTGAGCCGAATAGCTGTCTCGGTTTTGAGCTTGAGCAAGGAATTCTTGCATGGCTGCGTTCTGAGCCGCAATGTTCCGCATGTTTGTGGCCATAGTGGCTACTTCAGCCGCGAGTTGGGCGGTTCTGTTCCTTCTGCGATACCTGTGGTGGGGTCCCTGATGAGTGACATTTCGAGAGATCTCTTCTTCAGAGGCTTTTCTTGTCCTCCTTGGATTTACTTCTTCCTCACTGGAACTCATGGTTCGAGGCAGTAAGGCTTTTTCTCTTCTTGGCAAGTTGGAGTCCTACCGATCCTGCCGCCCTCCTTTTTCAAGGATTTCTTTGCCGGAAGTTCGACTAAGCTTTTTAGTGGGAAGTTGTCGTGGTTTGCATTACCCAGTTCCTTCCCACAGACGGCGCCAATCTGTTGACCTCAAAAAACGGATCTGTCACCGAGCCAACAGGTGATACCTTCGAGTCTGTCCTTTCCTGCATAAACCACACAACGTCAGTCACACGTGGCCGTTCCCATAGGAGGCGGGGTTGGCCACGGGCACTCCGACGGTCAAGTCAGCGTAGGGATGGCCGGAAATTATCCAATCGATCCCCAAGTTTTCACTCGGAGGCCGTTTCTCCTTGATCTTTTTGAAAGCAAGTGTTCATATAGAGAGATTAAAAGAGTGCGTACCCTCTTTTTGGCGTAAGGGTCTAGTATTTATACCGGGTGTAAGAGGAGGGGGGCCGTTGGATTGGGAGACACGTGTAGCTAGATTATTGGGGCCAGTCCCACCGTAGGCGTCAACTTGTCTTTCCATAGGTTGGCTGGCATTGAGTGCTTCTGGCTGATTTGACCGTTTGGGTCCTGCCACATACTGGCTGATTTGGCCGTTTGGGTCCTGCCACATATCCAATCAATCATGGACTTGACTGCAAAGATCTCTGTACGGGAGATCTTTGCCGGGACGCGGAGGGGCGAAGCGAAAAGGGGACCAGGTGCAAACAGCTCGTCCTATGCGCAATCGCCTCGGCAGCTTGTGGCACGTCACCCAGACAAAATAGGTTGGAGTCCGAGCTGTTACTCAGTTCTTACTAGTAACAACTTACACGATGTTTAAACCACAATGTAAAAACCTCAAAATAGTTTCATGAGAGAGGAGAGAGAGAGAGACAGAGAAACAATGGAGTAGTGACACGGCTCTGGAATTTTCAAATAGAGGGGTGGGTTGGTTCACAACCCCCACACATGGGTAGTTGGATAATTTTTTTAAGAATTTGTCTTCCTGTACAATAATTTGGTGTACATCCCCTCCACAATGAGCGGTCGCTTCCAAAAAAAGCGGACACCCCTATTGTGAGGGGCTATCAAATTAGGTAGGGCTGGACGTGGTTTCATTTGGTTCTGGTTCCAAGAGAATTGAATCGAACCATGAACCAATGTTTTTTTGATATTGGAGCCAAATAGTATTTTTTTTAAGATGCGGAATCGAACTGAACCGAACCATTTGGTTCTGGTTCGATTTTATCTGGTTCTAGTACTATTACTTGCACCATATCTATAAGTTACTAATATATATTTAAATAAAAATATAAGTATCAAACATTTAGCAAATTCAAATTATCAATAATCAAGATCATAAAAGTCCAAACTAACAAACAAAATATAAATCAATGAGTCATTGCGATAAGTTAATAATATCGAGTTCCATTTTTTTCATATGTCCAATTAATTCCTTTACATGAAGCCGTTAGACCTACATGAGAAAAATTAAAAATGAAAATGAAATATAAAGTTAAACTCGAAACTTATAGGCAGTGGTGGTGACAAAAATGACTAAGCCAAACAACTTAGCTCCTACCATCAGATAACCATTAACCATTTAATACTTCATTACTTATGTTGTAACTTTGTGAAATTCGACAAACATAATTCAAAATACACAATTAAAACAAAAAAAAAATAAAAAATTAAAACCATTTACAATTAATAAGATGTAAGGTAATAATATTTTTTAAAATAAATTTTACCAAATTCAATTTCTTCATAGAACTCCGTCTCCTCAATGCAAATTATGTTTTGAGTTGCACAAAAATACGAAAAAAAAGAAAGATGTCCAATATATTGTGATATTTTTTTCTATACATTACCCTTGATGGCTTAGAGGAATACTAAATTGGTGGCGACAAAGTTCAAGTTTTAGCATAGAAAAGATGCGTTGTTAAGGCTTGAGGGATTATGAATTTAGGAAAACGTCCAGGGACTTTGAGGATTTGAATTTGAAATAATGCATTGAAGTAATGCTTAACACACAAATATTAAATACAATTTAAGTTAATGGACTGAACACGTTTTATGGGCTGTACCAAAATAATGACTACTTGGTTGGCTTCAATTAATATAAAATCAAATTCATACAAAAAAATAAAATTGTAAATTAAGTTTGGTTCTCGATTTGGTTCTTGGTTCTAGAATTAGAACCGAGTCAAAACTATAACCAGATAGTTTTTTGTTCGAAAAACCAAAACTATAAAATTTTTTTGTAGAACCGAATCAAATCGCTTGGTTCTGTTCTGGTTTTGATTTGGTTTGATCTGGACATTTTGTCCACCCCTGAAATTAGGTGTACACTTTCAATGTACACCTAACATTTTCCTTTATTTTTTTAATCATAGTGGTGGGAGCCCACCACTGTAAGAGGTTGTCAACCTCTTTCTGTACAAATGGAAAACACTTTGATTTTTTTGAATGTAATCATATATACATATATATACATTTTATGCCAGTATTATAATTTTTTTTTAATCATAATGGGGCCACTAAAGGTGTCAAGACGGACGGGCCGACCAGACTCGTGAAAATCGGCTCGAGATCGCGGGTCAACCCGGGCCCGAGCGGGCGGTTCACGGGTCATGGAAGCGTGACCCGTGAAAAAAAAAATTAAAAAATTTTGAACAACTAAATTATAGTTAAGTAGGTGCCAAACTAATTGGGATATACTTATACTAGAAATATTTGATAATAGTAATTAAAAATGCATTTAGTTGTTATTTGTTTAAATTAAATTTAACTTTGCAAAGTTATAAATAATTCATGTAACATTAAATTTTAATTTTATGTAAACATTTCTTGGTATAAATATAAATTTATCATTTTGTTCCATTCTTAGTTTATATTTAACAAAAAAAATATTTTTTTGCTATAAATATAAAAAAATTCTATATTTTTATAATTTTATTTATACAATCATATGGGTCAACCTGGAACAAATCGCGACCCTGACCCGCATGGGCTCGACCCCGAATGGGTCAGCGGACGGGCCTCTGTTGTAGTCCAAAATTTGTGAACCGATCCGAAACCTGTAGCGGACGGACTTTTTTTTTTCACACGAATCGTTACTGGATTCATATGTTGACGGGCCGACCCGATTCGGACCATACGAACTGACACCTCCAAGGGCCACCACCCTGGGAGGTTGCCAATCTCTTCGCGTACAGATGGGAAAGCACTTTGATTTTTGAATGTCACCGTATATACATACATATACGTACATTTTATGCCAGTATAATACTCTAGAGAGAGAGAGTCAATAGTATAGTGACTAGTGAGACAGCTCTGACACACATTTTCTTCCTTCAGAGGCAAAAGGAGAAGCGTTTTGATTTTTGAATGTAACCGGGTATTCTCTCTTTCTAGCCATTCTGTGGTTGAGTTAAAGCTCGAACTCTCGAATGGTGAGCTATTTTGAAATTGAAAATCACTGGTCCACTCCAGATTCTTATCTGTTCATCATTCCTATAAGATTTTTTTTTAATCTTCTAATTTCATTAGGAAAGGAAACACCTTTCTTTGTTACCTTTGTTACTTGGGGGGTTACAGTTCCTCAAGGTCAAATTCTGGCTTACATTTGACAGCAAGATTTTTCAAAGTTCAAGTCTTTAAGTGCAGCCTTTTATAGCAAAGATTTTTAGAAGTTAAAATCTTTAAAGTAACCCTTTTTAGTAGAATTTATTGGTATCTCTTCAAAGATATTAGAGTGAAGAATTTATTTAAGAAGCCTATATTAGGTTGCTTTATTGGAGAAAACATGGTTTTACCTTCTTGTTTCTGAGTCTTTAAGGTTGATTATTGACTAAAAAATAAGAATTTTTATGATTGAATTTCAATGGAAGTCTAATTTATCATTAAGAGAACCATGGTTGTTTCTGATTGTGATTTTTGGTTGCAGAAGCAGTAGTGGTGTGTATTGCTGGCTGATAAAGTTCAGTTTCTGAGTGCTTTGAATGATAGGTAAAAGACAACCAGAAAGACTTGAGGTATTTATTTTTCTTTCTTTTGATTTTTTGGGTGTTTTAAATTTGGATTATTCTTTGTTGGGTTTTGGTCCCGCATCAACTTGAATACACTCCATTTGTATACAGCTGGAGATAGAGACCCCCATCTTCTTTTCAAAGCAAAGTCTTTTTTTTCCCCTTATACACCGAATCCCCATAAGGATGAATGGATGATGATCAAATTGGATTTTTTTTTCTTTCGAATATTGAATTTTTTTGTGACCCCAATAGGTAATGTAAATGTTGATCTTCTGAGAGAGTTAAAGAAATTATTAGGCACTCAGATTTTTATTTTTTTTTGTGAGAAAGCATTTGACACCAACGAGATGGCTACTATAACCGATTTTCACCATGTTTGAAACCAAAATGAAATTTCAGTGACTGATTCGGAACTATGAATTTTGCCTCGCCACATCATCAATCCTAATTAAAAAAAGAGTAATGCTATATGTACACACTAGGATAATCTCCAAGTGATGGGTGAAAATGATAAAACCAATTAAATGTGTGGATATGAGACTCATCTTATTGATCTTATCATTTAATGTCACGTCGTATGGCGTTACTTTTTAAAAAAAATGAAGGAATTAACTTCAAGAAATGTGCAATTCACGGGTTGGATAGTAAGTTATCTGGTTTTTTCTTGTTTGATGATTCTATCCCTTAAATTTGACACATGGCCTTATGTACCTTATAACATTTGCATATAACTATTTGATTTTCCTTATGTAAGAAGGGTATTCTGGCCATATTACAAATAGTTGACACTAGCTTTTACTGGACAGTATTAATAGCTGTTGGAAAGTTCCTTCTTTCACTTTCATCACCTGTCATTTACAGCTTCATTTTTAACTTTTTAAAATGTTTGCTTAGGCAGTAATTAAATATGAACTCTGCATTTTTATGATCTCATGATATAAAGCTTTCGGTCGACTCACGGGTGCTTCATTAGTAACTTAGTAATTATCTTGTCCCCTCCTATGCTTTATTTATTTGTTGTAGTGTTTGATGATTGTAACTGGTCCACGGCGTTAATATTTTGCGAGATTACAAAATCTGATAGGTATTTTAAAATTTTCCTTTGCTGGTCCACCACTTGGAAGGTTTGTTATTCCTCTTACATCCACTTCTCTGTTGTCGGATTAACCATTTTATGAATGCTAAGCTATTCTGTCTGTGAAAGTTAATTATTACATGGATAGTTCTCGAATTGAAATCATTGCAATCAATAGGTATTGTGATCCATCATCCATACACTCAGGGGCGGATCCAGGGTGGGGTTAAATATAAATATATATATATATATATATCTAGGGAAAAAGAATTCCACATTAAAAACTGTTGTTGCCAAAAAAATCTATGTAAATTTTCATTTTATATGGAAAATCTCAATATTTTACCGTCGTTCTCATCCAGTTTATTATATAAAGTTTTTGTTTCCCTATATTGCAGTTTTTGCTGGATCTTTGATCCTTCCCTATACTGAAATCATGGTTGAAGACGGTGGATGTGATGCTGCTATTGATGCCCTGTCGACTGAAGAATGGCTTTCTTGTGCACAGAGGCTTGTTCCAAGTGCTTTGGAGAAGGCAAAGGAGGCTAAAGGATTCCGTGGGAAGTGGAAGATGATAATATTAAAATTGGAACAAATGCCTTCCCAGTTGTCAGATTTGTCTAGCCACCCTTGCTTCTCAAAGAACGTGCTTTGTAAGGAGCAATTGCAAGCTGTCTCAAAGACATTGAATGATGCAATTCGTCTAGCCGGGTTGTGTGTGAAGGAGAAATATGAGGGGAAGCTTCAAATGCAAAGTGATCTAGATGCTTTGTTGGGGAAACTCGATTTGAATTTGCGTGATTGTGGGCTCATGACCAAAACTGGAGTGCTCGGTGAGGTAACTTTGCCATCAGCAGTAGCAAGAACTTCGCCCGAACCGGAGGCAGGAATTCATAGCAATATAAGAGAGTTGCTTGCCCGTCTTCAGATTGGACATTTAGAGGCTAAACAAAAAGCTCTTGATAAACTCTTAGAAGTCATGAAAGAGGACGACAAGCATATATTGGCTATTTTGGGAAGAAGTAATGTTGCGGCTTTAGTACAATTGCTCACAGCTACTTCTCCTCGAATAAGAGAAAAAACAGTCACTGTTATCTGTTCGCTTGTAGAATCTGGAAGTTGTGAGAATTGGCTTGTTTCAGAAGGTGTTCTTCCACCCCTTATAAAACTTGTGGAATCTGGTAGTGCCTTGGGTAAAGAGAAGGCAATGATTTCTCTCCAGAGGTTGTCCACATCAGCTGAAACAGCCCGTTCAATAGTCATGCATGGTGGGGTCGGGCCTCTGATCAACATCTGTCGAACCGGCGATTCCGTTTCACAAGCAGCTGCTGCTTGTACCTTAAAGAATATATCTGCTGTGCCTGAGGTTCGTCAGGCACTTGTGGACGAAGGAATTGTAAAGGTAACTATTGATCTTCTTGAATCTGGAACTCTGATGGGATCGAAGGAGTATGCAGCCGAATGCTTGCAATATCTCACTTCAAGTAACAAGGATCTTCGGATGTCTGTTATTTCTGAAGGTGGCCTAAGAAGCCTGCTGGCATATTTGGATGGTCCGTTGCCTCAAGAATCTGCAGTTGGGGCATTGAGAAATTTGGTTGGCTCAATCTCAATGGACGTTTTGGTTACGCTAGGTCTTCTCCCAAGGTTGGTTCGCGTGCTTAAATCGGGCTCGCTTGGTACGCAGCAGGCTGCGGCATCAGCAATCTGTCAAATCTGCAGCTCAACTGAAATGAAAAGATTAGTGGGTGAATCCGAATGCATTCCTCTTCTCATTAAGATGTTGGAGGCTAAATTGAATAACACGAGGGAGGCTGCTGCACAAGCAATTTATAGCCTGATGTCTGATTCCCAGAATTGTCGAGAAGTTAAAAAAGATGACAAAAGTGTGCCGAATTTGGTAGCACTGCTCGATCCAAGTCCTCAAAACACGGCAAAAAAATATGCTGTTTCCTGTCTTATGTTGCTCTCCTCGAGCAAAAAATGTAAAAAGCTGATGATTTCATACGGTGCCATCGGCTATCTCAAGAAGCTGACAGAAATGGAGATCCTGGGCGCCAAGAAACTACTCGAGCGTTTGGAAAGAGGCATGTTGAAAAGCTTGTTCAGCAGACAGTAGGAGGAGAATTCAATGATACAGTACAATGCTGGTATAATTCTGTGACATTGTCTAAATGAATCAAAATAGGGATCAACGCTATGCTCTCTGATGCATAAGCTATCACATCTATGCAATCCATGTCTTATTGCGTACTCTGAGAAGATCAATATATGTATTCTACAAGTAGCAAACTTCCAGTTTTATGAACATTTATACATGTAAATTGTTATGGCTCTCTTCGTAAAGCCATGATAAATACCGTTGCCTATTTGCACCGCCGGAGCCAAGGGAAGACATGTTTTTCTTAGACAGAAGGAAAAAAAAAAATCTATAATGGTGGGAATTTGGGGAAACTCGGGACATTCTAAGAACAAAATAGAGTGAGAAGCTAGAGACAAGAAAAAGAATGAAGTCAATCAGACTTGAGGATCGAGAAGAGACAAACGATAAATAATCAAATTACACAATGTATGACCTTATGATTAATAAGTATCACATCATGTCACTTTGCACTAGAGACCTTCAATTCACATCTATCAAAATAAATTACAGTAAAAGCGGTGGTTAATATTAGTTCAACAAGTTCTCATAAGCACGTTGTAAGTTTTGTCAAAGATAATTTATTAAAAAAAATTAAATTACACAGCTTTGTCAAATATAATTTATTAAAAAAGAAAAAAAGTTAAATTACACCGCATGTAACTTTTCTTTTGAAAAAGTGAAGCGTCATATCATTCAATAATGCAAAATAAAAGGATTAATAGCTTTATTTATTAAATTTAAAAGGATTATGTTGGGAAATACTGGCACAATGATGGATTGGCTTTTATTGAGAATGGGCTGAATGTGGATTAAATGGGCTGAAGATATTGCATTGGGCTGGAACTTATTATTACTTGGAACCTGTTCTATTTATTAAAGGGAAAAACGTGTTTCTTCTTTGGAGTTCAGCTGATGCGTTTTTTTGTTAAGTGGAGGACTTATGTGAATTCTTTATAAAGTCAAAAGGGCTGGGCACTCAAGGGTAGAACACATGAAATCAGAATTCCTATTCTCTCAGCACTCCATTTTCTCTCTTCGAACTCTCTGCCCCTTCTCTACAGATTTCAAGTTTGTGGACTTTAAATCAAAGATTCTTTTGTTAATTAATTGTTGTATAGTCTTAGTGCATTTCTTGAGTGATTTGTAGTAAGCTATTGGTTTGTATCATTGTGTGGATACCGTGTTGATTGGAGAGAGAGGGGTCTCGAAATCTTTGATGAATCTTGTGTGATTCTTGTGAAGTGCCGATTGTAAAGAAGAACGGTCTTTATCCTTGGTTAATAGAAGTGATTTCTTCCGGTTGATGGAAGCTCAAAAGGGGATTAGGATTTTTAATCCGAACCTCTTGCCTTATGGCGAAATCTCTCGTGTTCATTTTCTATTTTCAGTTTCTTGCATTTTATTTTGTTGATTGAAAGTTTAATTTTGGGCTAATTTGGAGTATTGTATCTCTACAGTAGTATCAGAGCTTTGGTCGTGATTCTTGGGTCTCATGCAGACAGTAACCGGTTTCTTTCTTTTTTTGATTCAAGTGGTGATTTAATTTCTTGAAATCCTAACTTAGGACCTTTGGTGAGTTCGTTCCAATTTACATATTGAGTACACTGATTTGTTGCTTATACCATTATTGTGAATCTGAAAAATGTTTCTGTATATGCTTTTCAGTACTGTATATTGCAATTGTGATTATTAGTGCTATATCTTGTAAATTGTTAAATGAATTGTTGAGGTTCTTGCATGACATTAAATCTGTAAATCCCTGAACTGAGAATATACATTCTGCTGGTTGTATAATTCATGTTTTTGTCTCTGAAGTGTTGACATCTGAATAATTACTCACTATGTATATTGCCGATATGCTGTGCCTGACCTGCATTGATTAGCCATACATTCAAACTTTCATTATGTCTTCTTCTAAATTTGAATTGGAAGTTTTTAATGGCAAATGAGACTTTAGTCTTTGACGCTAGAAAATGAAAGCTCTTTTACTTTAACAAAAATGTGCAAAAGCCATTGATGAGTCATGGCCTACTCATATGGATTCTAGTAAAATTACTGAACAAGATGAAATTGCATGGAGTTCGATTTTTCTGCATTTGTCTGATAATGTGATTAGAGAAGTAGGAGAAACAGAAACTGCTGCTGAGTTGTGGAAGAAATTGGAGGCTACTTATTTGAATAAAACTATGTCAAATAAGGTTTATCTCCTAAAACAATTTTTTGATTTTAAACTTGATCCATCACTTGACCTTGAATCTAATATTGATAGATTCAATCGATTAACCCGCGACCTAACCAACTATGACGAGAAACTCTCAAGTGGACAGATGGATGTGGTTCTATTAAATTCAATAGGTGATAAGTATAAAGACGTTAAAAATGCTATTGAATATGGCAGAGACACTCTAACTATTGATGTTATCATTAATGCCCTTAGAACTAAATAGTTAGAGTTAAAATCTGATCGGAAAGAGTCTTCAAGTGGTCTAAATTTGATGGTTAAGTCTAAGTTTAATCCTAGAAACAATTTCAATAAGAAATTTGGACATAAGAAAATAGGAAATCAAAAGGATAAAATGAAAATCAAAGGTAAAAAATGTTTTTACTGTCAAGAGAAGGTCATTTTATCAAGGATTGTCCTAAGAGGCTCAGTGATAATAGAAACAAGACTAAAATGAATGGGAATGCAGCATTAGCCTACAATAATGAAACTGATATAGATGAAGTCTATGTTGCTGCTGCCCATCAACCTAGCCAAGAGTGGATTCTTGACTCAGGTTGTACCTATCACATGTGTCCTAACAAAGAATGGTTTTGTGATTTTGAAAATGTAAATGGTGGTCAAGTTTTAATGGGTAATCATATGACATGTCAAGTTAAGGGCATAGGAACCATCACTTTAAGAGTAAATGATAATAATGTGCTTGTCTTAGAAAAGACTAGATATGTTCCTGACCTTCAAAGAAATTTAATTTCTTTAGGGGTGTTAGATGACCTAAATTATGACATTATGATTAATGTGGGATACATTAAAATCTTGAGGAATTCACACTTGATAGTGGAAGCTCCCAAGAGACATGGACTTTACATTTTGCAAACTCAAAACATTTTTGACTCCACTTCAGCAGCACTTTTTGTTTCTAATGATAAATCACAAATATGACACGAGATTGGGTCATATTAGTGATAAAGGGTTGCAGATTTTGAAAAAACAAGGTGCCTTTGGAAAAGATAACATTGAAAAACTCAGTTTTTGTGATTATTGCATCTTAGAAAAGCATAATAGATTACCATTATTGCCTGGAATGCATAAATCTGTGTCTATTCTTGAATACTTACATGTTGATCTTTGGGGACCAGCTAATGTGCCTACTCATACTGGTTTTAAATATTTCTTGTTAATCATTGATGATTTTTCTAGAAAGAATTGGTTGTTTCTGTTGAAATCTAATACATTTACTGCTTTTAAAGATTGGATGACTTTGATTGAAAATCAAACTGATAAAAGAGTAAAAGTATTAAGAATGGATAATGGACTTGAATTTTGCAATTATGAGTTTGATGATTTATGTAAATTGCATGATATATTGAGACAAAGAACTGTTACACACACTCCACAGCAAAATGGCTTGGCTGAAAGAATGAATAGAACTTTACTTGAAAAAGTTAGATGCATGCTTTTAAGTTCTGCTCTTCCCAAGCTATTTTGGGGAGAAGCTGCAAAGACTGCTAGTTATCTTATTAATAGAAGTCCTGCTAGTGCTATACATTTTAAGACCCCTGAAGAAGTGTGGAATGGTAGACCTGTTGACCTTAGCAATTTAAGAGTGTTTGGGTGTGCAGCCTTTGCACATCAATATGAAGGGGAAATTAGATCATAGGGCTCTTAAATGTGTTGTCTTGGGTTATGGTGAAGGGGTAAAAGGGTTAGACTATGGGTGAGAGAAACCAAATGGTATAAGATCATAATAAGTAGAAATGTGGTGTTTAATGAAGATGATCTACCTTGTTTGAAAAATGATAATAGTTCTGGACCTTTAAATTAGACTGATAGCATAGAGAGAGAGACTGACATTGAGGTAGAGCAAGTTGATGATGATAATCAATCACCTAATATTCAAACTGGAGAGGTTGAAGTTGAGGTTGATGTTGAATCACATAGGAATGATGAGATTGAATATTTTGATAATGATTTAGAGACAAATCAAACTTTAGGTAATTATCAACTAGCTCGTGATAGGCAAAGAAGACAAATTAGACCACCTGTGAGGTTTGATGATGAAGTGTCTTTGCTTACTGTTCAAAGTTTTATTGAGAGTGAACCTGTTTCATATGATGAGGCTATAAGTAGCAAATATTCCAAGCATTGGCTTGAAGCAATGCAAGATGAGATGGAATCTCTTAAGAAGAATAAAACATGGGTGTTGACTAGTAGACCTAAAGGGAAAAAGGGTTGTGGATTGTAAATGGGTTTTTAAGATAAAAAAGGGGGAACAAAGTGAGAATGACATTAGATACAAAGCTAGACTTGTGGCTAAGGGCTTTACTCAAAAGGAAGGAATATATTTTAATGAAATTTTTTCTCCAGTTGTAAAATTTACAACTGTTAGAGTGATTCTAGCCTTAGCAGCTCAGTTTAATTGGGAATTGGATCAATTGGATGTCAAAACTGCATTTTTAAATGGAGATCTTGATGAAACTATTTACATGGAACAACCAAAAGGTTTTGAAATGAATAAAAATTCTGACCTTGTATGCCTTCTTAAGAAATTCATATATGGTTTAAAACAAGCTCCAAGACAATGGTACAAGAGATTTGATACATTTGTACTTGGACTTGGTTTTAAAAGAAGTAATTTTGATACATGTTTTTATTGCAAAGGAAATGGTGGTAAAAATTCACTCTATCTTCTTCTTTATGTTGATGACATGATTTTAGCTAGTCATGACATAAAAGAAATAGAGTTAATTAAAACCAAATTGAAATCTGAATTTGAAATGAAGGATTTAGGTCCTGTTCGAAAAATTTTGGGTATCGAAATTAAAAGGAATAGAAAGGAAGGCATACTTAGTCTAAGGCCTTGTTTGAAACCCATTTTGTGTAAAATAGAAATTTTGGAATAGTGATTGATGTGAGAATGTGTGGTGAAAAAATGATGAAAAGTTTTTGATTTGTATATAATATTATTTTATTTGAAAAATGTGTGGTTGAAATGAAGAATGAGAAATAGAAATTAATGGGTGTCAAACGAGGGCTAAGTAAAAAATCTTATGTTGAGAAATTGTTGGAAAAATTTTCTATGAGTGATACTAAAAGTGTGAGTTTACCTTTAGCAAATCACTTTAAACTTTCAAGTGATCAATCTCCCAAATTTGAAACTGAGTTCAAAAGAATGGCAAGAGTGCCTTATTCTAATGCAGTTGGGTTTGTTATGTATCTAATGGTTTGTTCTAAACCTGATTTGGCTTTCTCTATAAGCGTGTTGAGTAGATTTATGTCAAATCCTGATGTAAAGTGGCTTCTTAGATACATTAAGGGAATTTGTGACTTGGGGATTCATTACAAGAAACAGTCTGATGGTGTTATCTTGAGGGGTTACACTGATTCTGACTATGCAGGCGATAGGGATAATAGAAAGTCTATTTCTACTTATGTGTAATTCATGCATTAGTTGGAAATCTCAATTACAGAAAATTGTTGCATTATTTTCAACTGAGGCTGAATACATAGCTGCAACTGATGCTATAAAAGAAGGTATTTGGTTGAAGGGACTTTTAAATGAATTTGACTTTGTAAAAGATGTTTTATTTTCTGATAGTCAATCTGCTATATATTTGAGTAGAAATCCTGTTTTACATAATAGATCTAAACATGTTGATGTGAAATTTCATTTCATTAGAGATATTATCTCACAGGGTGTTGTGAAACTTGAGAAAATCTCTACTCATTTTAATTTTGCTGATATTGGAACTAAAGTACTACCTTTAAATAAGTTTTTGGAATGTTTAAAGTTGCTTAACATTGATACTTGTTGATTTGTGTATCAGGTAATAAGGGTAAATGATGCCATAATGGAGAAATCACTATAAATGAAACTGAGATCATTGTACCACTGTGGAGATTGTTGGGAAATAATGGCACAATGATGGATTGACTTTTATTGAAAATGGGCTGAATGTGGATTAAATGGGTTGAAGATATTGCATTGGGCTGGAACTTATTATTACTTGGAACTTGTTCTGTTTATTAAAGGGAAAAACGTGTTTCATCTTTGGAGTTCAGCTGATGCATTTTTTGTTAAGTGGAGGACTTATGTGAATTCTTTATAAAGTCAAAGGGGCTCGGCACTCAAGGGTAGAACACGCGAAATCAGAATTCCTATTCTCTCAGCACTCCATTTTCTCTCTTCGAACTCTCTGGCCCTTCTCTACAGATTTCAAGTTTGTGGACTTTAAATCAAAGATTCTTTTGTTAATTAATTGTTGTATAGTCTTAGTGCATTTCTTGAGTGATTTGTAGTAAGCTATTGGTTTGTATCATTGTGTGGATACCGTGTTGAGTGGAGAGTGAGGGGTCTCGAAATCTTTGATGAATCTTGCGTGATTCTTGTGAAGTGCCTATTGTAAAGAAGAACAGTCTTTATCCTTGGTTAATAGAAGTGATTTTTTCCGGTTGGCGGAAGCTCAAAAAGGGATTATGATTTTTAATCCGAACCTCTTGCCTTATGGCGAAATCTCTCGTGTTCATTTTCTATTTTCATTTTCTTGCATTTTATTTTGTTGATTGAATGTTTAATTTTGGGCTAATTTGGAGTATTGTATCTCTACAGATTAATATTATAAAACCCTAGAAACGTTTTCACTTGTGATATATAATATCTATTGAAAAACGCAGAAAATCTCTTATTTGATTTTTTTTGTGCGAAAAACCTTCCTTCCGTCAAGAACCATTAGATTTGCTGTTAAAAACAGTAAAAACTGTCAAAATTAAAAAGGCATAATTGCAATTTAAATACTCAACTTTTTGTTTTTTTACAAATTAAATTCATTTTTTTATACCTGTCACCTACGAACCCAAATCTTTATAGTATTTTCCACCTCAATACTATGGGTTCTTCGCTTCTGAATTGAAAACGTCAACTCCTAATTCTAGATGCCTAACTCAACGGGAGGATCAACTTTCCGTGGGGGCCCAGACTGAGTCCTTCGCTGACGTCCGAAGCCTATCACAAACTGAACCGTGTTAAATCCAATGATAAGAGATATTGCATCATCGACCCTCAATTTATTGCAGGCGTAACAAATTGACCGATAATCTTTTAAAAGGAGCAAATTTGTCTTCAACCTAACGTCATAGCTGTAGAGTCGGCATATAATTACGGAAACCCTCCAAGTCTTTGAAAAACATTTCGTGATGTTCATCCATTCAACTTATGAAGTAAACTTTTGTTCCCAAATTGAATTAGTAATCCTAAATTTGCAACAAGATATGTTTAATGTTTTAGTAAGTTACATTTGACAATTTAATAAATTTAGCCCTTGTTTGGTATAAATTAAAATTTTCATTTTCATTCTTCTACTCATTTTCAGTCACACATTTTTCAATAAAATAATATTTTCCATCATATCAATAATTTTTCTTTTTTTTTTCAACCACACATTCTGCATCAATCTACCATTTTTGACAGTATTTATCAAAATCGAACTACACCAGTTATAGGATATAAATTGAGAAACAATTCTAATATCAGGCAGAAATTTGAAAACTAGTAAACTACCACCAAATCGTGCAGCTTCTTTCCAAAACCAACATATTTACTCCTTTAATTTTTAATATTTTATCACTAGTTCATTACGTATTTGACACTTTCGACCCTTGATCAATTTTTTTTTTAGGTCGACACCTAAATTGACTTTAAAATGTCGGTTATTGGAGGCTAGTTGTATAATTATATTGAGATATTGAGAATCAATTTGTTATTATTTGAAGATAGAGGACCGATTTACTACTTAAACAATAAGTTCAGACCAACTCTGCAATATATCTTCGATTGAAGTCAAATTTCTCCAATTAATATATAATTTTCCCCTTTTTCTTTCAGAAAAATCCAAAAAGAAAAATATAAAAAAGCCTTTATCACTCGGCCTCTATCTTTATGTTCATCGTACAACATTGATAAATATATATATACACATTCAGAGAGAGAGAGAGAGAGAGAGAGAGAGAGAGAGAGAGAATTGTGAAGTTCGAGACAATAGCTACGGCACAATCCCCGGTAATAACAACTACTATTTATAGATGTTATGCTCGCTCATGTATTTGGTTTCATTTTTGTAAAACCGTAGATTTTTCTCCGGATTGTTATAGATCTACTCAGGTACGAAAATGATTGTTTTGTCGATTCTTATTGTTTAATTTTGTATTGGAAATGATGTAATTATTTTGGTGATTTTCGCTTTGTGCTGAACTTAATTAATTGTCGCGACTGAGGATTTCATAAAAGAGTTGGAGATTTGAAGTTCGAAAATTTATGTCGCTGTACCTTTTGTTTCTCTCTAGATTGATTCAGTGATTGTGTGTTTGTTATTTGAAGGATATAGGCTGATTGATTATTATTTTCATTTTTTTTTTTATAACCGTGGATATCCGGACGAGCTTGCGCGCACCTCAACTAATCGCATGAGGCCTGAAATTTACAACCGGATACTCACCTCATAGGCCTGACGGACACGAACCGGTGACCATTGATGAGCAAATCCAAGGCCGACAAATCGAGCAATCCCTCAGGGTTGGCTAATTGATTGATTATAGAATAAATAACCTAGAAAAAAACGAATTTGCAAGTGTTGGTGATGTATGGAATGTAAAAGTTATTTTTTTTTTCTTTTTCCAATGAAATGGAATAATAAGAGTTTAAAAGCTATGTTTCTGAGAATTAATATATTATGTTACTGATAGTTGATACTAAATAGATGTGATTACAATCTAACAAGTAAAATTGAAAGAACTCTTGCTGAATTTTAGCTGAAACCTATTAGTGGTATAGAAGGATAACAAAAGACGGTGTTGAATTAATCTAAGGCACTATTAGATCTGCTACTTCATCCATTATCGGCATCTTCCGTTCAAAGTTTCACATTAAAAGCAAATATATGATTGTCGCCGCAGACATCAAGCGTGATGGCGTGATCCTTTACGTGTTTTTTTTTTTAAATCTTTCTTAGTTCAGGTTATGCTTCTCTTATCTATTTGCTTTACTACAACTTCATTACTTGATCAAAATGCTTCGTGCAACTGATAAGGAAAGGAAAAACTGAGAAAAGACAATAAAATATAAAATGTTAGTATGTGTCACAGCAGAGGATAAATTGAAAATCTTAAATTAACTAACATCAACGGTCAAAGAACTAAAGATGTGGTGGAAAAGATTGTCTAATGAAAGGAATCCAAGAAAACAAATCTATAATGCTGAGTTGTTGCCCCAAGGATGGAGTCATCAAAATAAATTTGATGAGCGGAGTATTGAAAGGGACGTGGATTTCTGTAAAAAAATTGGTTATAAGGAAAGAGTAAAAGCAGAAGTTTAATTTGAATATGTCATGGATCCTTTGATATTGCTGTAGAATTGATTGAAAATCAGGTATAATATGGGGATAGGGGAAAAATATAATTGTGCACCGTGGGCCAAAGCAATATAATCCTTCTACCAATGTCACATTATTTGGTCCTCCATTAGAGAAAAGTTGTCACTACACTGAAGGCACTTCATCCATTTTCTAATGGTCTATGGCATCATCCTTGCAATCTGATGTGGTAATGCCACTCTCATGTGCTGGCTTTGTTGACATCTTTCACATCAATGTTGGGGTTTTTTTGGAGTTTGGAAGCTGAAAGGTAAATCTTGAAGAGCTCTGAAGATGGCTTGCAGCTCTAAGTCCTGCATAATGTGTAGTTCCTTGCACTTGGGTTTTGTGCTCAGATATGAATTGCAGCAGCATCATAGTTCATAATGTAATTTGTAACCCTAGATATGTTGAAGAGAGCCTATTACATTATTCTTACTTTTTGAGGTACAATTGGGTTTGGTCATAACGATTATTTAATGTTTGCAAAATCGTGCAGACATATCGTTTCTTTTATGTTGAAATTATCTGCCTGGGGGTGAACTATTCAATTTTGCTGAATGGAATCAGTTGGTATCTTGACCTTTCAGGTTGACCAAGATAAAATATGAGTACATTGGATGTAGCTAGAACGGAGCTTGCTCTTGCGGTTTTGTATCTGAACAAAGCCGAAGCCAGGGACAAGATATGCAGGGCAATCCAATATGGTTCAAAATTTGTCAGCAATGGAAAGCCAGGCACAGCCCAAAATGTCGACAAATCCACCAGCTTGGCACGAAAAGTGTTCCGTCTGTTTAAGGTAAGCTTTACTTGTATGTTTCCACATGTTGTTGTGAGGCATGTCTGTTTTACATGGAATATTCTTGTGGTTTCTGAAGATATTTTAAGCTTCATATCAAATTCTTTCCCATCCTTGTTTCCTTGTTATGTGTATTCATGTGGGAAGAATGGAGCTTTTATATGCAGTACCCTGGAATACAAAGAGCTGTTATGATCATCTTTATGTTCTTGACAAGTTTTTATCTTTCTTCATTTTGCAGTTTATAAATGATCTGCATGCTCTTATTAGTCCAACTGCTTCGGGAACTCCACTTCCTCTGATTTTGTTGGGAAAGGTATAACATCTTAATTGTGGAATTCTACTCATTCCTCCTCTCACGCTCACTCTCTTTCCTTTCTTGGTCTTGACGTGTTCAGTTGGTGTTTGTTTCAGTCTAAAAATGCATTATTGTCCACGTTCTTGTTTCTTGATCAAATTGTGTGGCTTGGCAGGACTGGCATATACAAGGTATGCTTTGAATTTCTCTTCTCTAGTCTGACAATAGTTTGTAAAGTGATTATACAATATGTAAGCTAGAGAGCTCTAAATAATCATTTTTATGCAGAACAAAGAAAAAACGGAACTAATTGGAAGGATATCCCTTTTCTGTTGGATGGGCTCTTCAATTTGTACCACTCTTGTCGAGGTATGACGCACTGGTGACATAATTTTACCGTAATAAGTGTTTACAAGTTAGAACCATGTATTTATGTCTGGTGTATTTGTGTGTGACGGCAGATTGCGGAACTTGGGAGGCTTTCAGCTTCAATGAAGAAGTTAGAGAAGGAACTTAAGAACACGAATAAATACAAGGTCTGCTTATTGTTCACCTGCTAAACTAATTGGCAGTTCTTAACCTTTATTTCATCTGGATGATATAGGATATATGGTGGTTTATTTTTGTTGCATTTCCATTGCAGAATGAGCAGTACCGCAGCAAGCTTCAAAAGTCAAATGAGAGATCTCTAGCCTTGGTTAAAGCAGGCATGGATATTGTTGTTGCAGCTGGGTTGCTTCAATTGGCACCCAACAAGGTCACTCCTCGTGTAACAGGTGCCTTCGGATTTGGTAGCTCGCTCATCTCTTGTTATCAGGTACCTGCCAATTTCTATTTAATGTTTTGTTGTCATTTTCAAGTAAATGACTGAGGGCATGTTTGGCTATGCTTAAAAAGTTTACTTATAACTAAATAAGTTTGTTTCAAAATAAAGATTTTTGTAATTGATCAAAGTTGGAAATTATTTAGTTACTTATTTTGATGGTCAAGTCAAGAGTTATATATATATATATTTTGTTTTTTTGGTAATTCGAAGTAGGAAAAAGTAAGTTATCCAATTGTATTTGGAAACACATTTCACTTTTTAAAGCTTAGCCAAACACACTCAAATGCCAAATTACCATCTTATGAGGACCAATTGCTTTAAAAACATGAAAACTTCAATGTTCAAACTTGTCATGCCATTTTAATTAATTTTTAGGCTAGTTAGAACGAAGATTACCGATAACTAGGGAGTTTTTTTGGGGGCAGTTAGAATGTAGTAATATTTCCAGGAACAATTATAATATATTCACGTATACAAGTTCACAAATTACATTATTGGATGGCAAAAGTCTCGGGGAGGGTTTATCTGCCACCTTGCAAGTTGGAATAGTATGTTTGCTTACAGTTGCTCTGAGTTTTGATTACAAAATACTTATCTTGCAGTTGCTTCCATCACCAGTGAAGGCCAAGACACCCTGAGCCTGAAGGATAAACCTGCTCAACAAGCCTTAGTGTAGCTAAATTAATTATATTTTCAGCAATATGCTGACAAGTTGGGTATGGTTTAAGATTTCACTTTGTTTTAACCCAACTGCTGTCATTGTTTATTTTGCCTCATATTACTCTAATAATACGTGGCATCTCATTTTAGTTATGTGTTCATGATTTGCATTTCTTGCTGATTACTCACCACATAGTGTGATCGCACCCCACCCACCAAATCCCTAGCTCTCTTCCTTAGTGCAACTGTCCTATTCTTACCATGGGAATAGCTATCTTTCTTTTTGTTTTTTTGTTTTATATATTCTATACTTTAGGAAATATACTTAGAAAGAGATCGTTGGTGTACCCTGGGTTTGCCAGATTTGACGTAGATAGCTAAGAATTTGTTGTGTGAGTTTGGCATGAGCGAAAATCTTTATATTGGTTCAGTCTTGATTATGTTGATCAAGATTAAGGCATTGCGTCAGTGTTCCATTCCATGGACCGTTACACCCTGTCACACTTGCGAAGCACGAAGAATAGCTAAATCCCGAGGCGCTCAAATTCATGAAGAGATGGTATTACCTTGGCAATTGGGGTTTTTGGATTTTCAGTTTGTGGGATGGGATACGTAGTCGGTGAGAACCTCCTATTTGCCAACTAATAAACTTCTACCTCTTATTATAGTGTGCACTTTCGGGGCTCAAGAAGGAAGTGTGAGCTTAATGTAAATAGCTAAAACATATCTTGCTTTACAGTGTGAGAAAGCAAGATTGGAGCAGGTTATAGATATGCCCACAAAGGGTTATAATATGTTTTTTTTCCTCAAAGGTTAAAAATGTTCATGAATGATGTCATGGTTAAGATTGCTCGTATCACCGCTAAGAGCCAGTGTTCTAAAATGAGCGCAAAATCAAACTTATATCACCTCTAGAAGGTAAGCGCATCTCCAATGTAACTGTAGATTGATTAAAAAATTGTCACCAGTAAAAAATAATGGTTGTCAAGAAGATCCTTCTCTTTAATGTAAGTTGACGGCGACTTTGTCAACCTTGTGTGTCATAAAAAATAATAAATACTATGTTAATATCCAGAAGTTCAGTTAGACGGAGTGACCAAGTAAAATTAATTTTTTTTTTTTTTTTTGAGATTATAATATTTAGGCGTGGTTATGTTTCTATTAAGAAAATAAAGGACAATTCATCCGGCTACCTGAAGGTTTCGTTTCATTGATCTTCTCCGGGCAAACAGGTATTTCATACATTATACATAATAATTTTTCGGTGGTGGGTCATCGTCGTAGGCCTCATTTGCATCTTTAAACAACGCGAGATTGAGCTTGATGTTTGTTGAATTCTCCGACCATGTTAAATAAGGATATGCACAGGGCCGGACCCACATGGGGTCAAATGACCCCACAATTTTTTATGTTTTTTGAGTTAATGGTACGTAGTTCTAAATATTTTTAAATTCTTATTTTTGACCCCACAAGACAAATGATCTAGGTCCGTCCCTGGATATGCATTAACCAAAAAATATGATGTCGTCCCATTAGATAATTTCAGCGATGGGAATACCTTGTTCGAAATCTCATCCTTAAGTTCCCTCTTGAAGGTGGGAAAATTGATTCCAGTACATCTATAGCCACCAGCGTCCCAACTTTGATTTTATGAATGTTATGTGAAACTAAGGACTTCTTGATCTGCATATCAGTTACAATAATAACCCACATTTTCCAAGTGACATCCATACCTTTGACTGCAGAGGCTATTTAACTGATGTCATCACCTTTTTCCTAGCTCGTTCATCCTCCATGTTTCTTTGCTTGTTCCTTCTTTGCCTTTTACCATTCATTCCTTGTTTGGCTTGGAAAACTTTTATGGCATGATTCGCATTTATTTCGTCTTCGTCGGCTTGATCTTCCCTTTCACTTTTCTCTTGGCCGTCCTCCTTTTTCTTGCCTCTTTTTTTCTTCGTAAAGTTCAATCTCGTTAAAAGTTAGTAATATTCTACGTGAACGAAGTAAATGAAGTCTAATTTTTAAGATTGAATTCTATATCTTAAAATCTGAATTAGCTTTAGTATGCTATTAATCTTTTCTTTATTCACCTATGTAGTTGCTGTCATTCTCTTTATTTCTTGTTAGAATTTGGGTATGACTCGAATTCTTTGTTGGAGTAATTGAAGAATTCTAATTGAAGTATACGTCAAGAAGAATTTAGTTTGGAATGTTGTTGGAGTCATATGTCAAGTTGAAGTTCTATTTTGGAAGCTCATTGAGAATTGTAATTTGTTTTGGACTTGATTTTTAAGTATTCTACTTCATCAACAACTCTATTACGAGAATTTTGACATCTCCTATATATTCACTATAAATACTAGACTCTTCTATACAATTTTATAAGTGTAAGATTTATAATTGCTAGCTTTTATGATCCATTGTAATTTTCTCTCTTCTCCATTACTCTTGGGTGCAATAAAATCTTATAATTTTTCTGCTATATTCTTGTTTTCTTTTATTCTTTTGTTCTTGATCAAATACTTTATTATTTTGTCAAATAATTTCAACATCTCAATCCGATGATTGTTTTCACAACAAGTGGTATCAATCCTAACATTTCTCTATTCGTATATATTTAATTAAGACAAATTAAGCTCTTGTTTGGTACATATTAAAATTTTTATTTTCATTATTCTACTCATTTTCAACCACATATTCTTCAATGAAATAATATCTTTCATCACATCAATAATTTTTCATTCTTTTTCAATTACACATTCTCTATCAATCTACTATTCCAAAACATATTCTTTCAAAATAATATGGCTCAAACACACCCTAAATAAAAATAATAATTTAGTCAAAATCCCACAATACGGTTACCGACAACTCTAACGTGACGTGGATTCTTAACTCAACTAAATAGAATTAGAACATAGTTTTGGCATGACTTTTGCCTTCAAAATTCCTAACTATTGAAACCCTATTTAGGTATCATTAGGTTTTTTTACAATAAAAGTATTGACTGTCTTTACCTTTTTTTTATTTTTTTTTTCTTTTACTCTCTCCTCATTCTTTATCTTTTTCCGTAGTTTTATAATAATAACCATGCTACATTTACATCATTGGTAATTTGGTACACATCCCTAGGAGTGGGCGTGGGTTGGGTTGGGTCGGTTTTTCCCCCAACCCATACCCAACCCAACATGGTCGGTTTGGCATAAATTCAACCCAACCCAACCCATGTAAAGATTGAAACCCAACCCAACCCAACCCAACCAAATGTCGGTCGGGTTGGTCGGGTTAGGTTGGGAGTTGAGACGACCTATCAACAAACATTAAAGTCACCAAAGTACTAAATTTAAAACAACATTAATATAGCGTGTTAAAGAGAGATGTATTGGAAGAGAGATTTTATCCAAAATCACAACCAATGTTGATGATTTGGTGAGACGACGCTCGCCGCGTGAGAGAGATGATGAAAGATATGTTAGAGTTTTTTTTTTGTCTTTCACTTTTTTTTTTGACCGGGTTTCTCACTTTTATTCTGTTTTAGTTTGACAAAAATTTTTAGTTTTTTAATTAGCGGTTCGGGTTGGGTGGTTTTTGTCGGGTTGGATGGGTTAACCGACAACCCGACCCAACCCGACCAACTTAACCTTGCAAATCAACCCAACCCAAGAAAAAAATGGCAAAAACCGACCCAACCCGCTCGAGTTGGGTTGGGTCGGACGGGTTGGGCGGGTTTTTGCCCACCCCTACACATCCCTCTCATATGTGTGTGGGTCCAATTGTGGGCCCCTTGGACCCCACACACATGTGAAAGGGATGTGTACAAAGATGTGGCTTTTCCCTTATAACAAAACTTTGTTATTTGAAAAAAGCCTCAAGTGGAAATTTCTTATCGAAATCATTCAAATGTTGACGTGGCAAAATTTGTTTCGCCTATTTTTTTTGTTTTTCATCTTTTTATGGTTCAACACTGTGTGTTGCCCGTCCAAATTTTCAGTATGTAGCATGATTGAACTCGATTTTTGTCTGCACGAAAAATCACCCCTATTTCTCTCTCCTTTCTCCCCCACCTTCCTTACCCACCCCCAGCCTCATCTCCACCATCAAAATTTTCCAAAAAATCAGTACATACAAATATATACATACAGGGTCATCAAGATATGGAAAAAACCTCGTCAAGAACGATAGAAATCACTGTAATTTCCGGCGAAGACCTGCGCGTAAATCGGAGGCAACAGGTGAAGAAAAACACTTTTGTGATCGTTCAAACCCTCTCATCAAGAACAACAAAAATGGATACAGATGGAGGAAGCTACCCAGTATGGAATGAAAAGCTTGTTATGGAATTACCCATGCATGCACGTTTTATTAATGTGGAAGTTCAGTGCAAGGCTTTTTCCGGTGGAAATAAACTCATTGGAACTGCGAGAGTTCCGGTTTCGGATTTTTCTGGCGGGTATCTTCCCGAGAATTATCTGAGTTTTTTGAGTTATAGGTTGAGGGATAGGAATGGGGAGAAGAATGGGATTATTAATCTTTCTGTGAAGGTGATAGGGCCGGAAAATACGAGCTGGGCCGCCAGTTATCCGAGGCCGTGGACGAAGGTTCCGGTCGATAACAAGGTTTCCGGTGGGACCGTGGTGGGTATTCCAGTGCCATATAGTTATTGAGAGAAGGATTTTTCTTTGCTTTTTTTGGTAAAAAAATATATGTAAATAGCTTGACGGCTTGACCCTTCATTTATTTTTGAAACTATTGACAGATTGACTTATTCATGATAAGTGTATTCTATTGC
Source organism: Fraxinus excelsior (assembly GCA_019097785.1). Lineage (NCBI taxonomy): Eukaryota > Viridiplantae > Streptophyta > Magnoliopsida > Lamiales > Oleaceae > Fraxinus > Fraxinus excelsior. The sequence continues at coordinate 7,344,452 of CM032624.1, forward strand.
AGTAATAATTCATATTTGTAAACAAGTCAACTATATTAGATAGGGTAATTAGCACGAAACGTCTTCATCTTTCACTGTCATCGTGGAAAATATTCGTACATTTCATTGAGCAAAATATCATTTTCACCCATTTTCTCAATTAAAAATTGTGAAATGACGAATATACGTTTCTCTTTAAATAAAACAAAAATAAAAATAAAATTTTAATTACAACCATAGTCCCAAATTTTTTAAAAAGCATAAATGAGTTTCGAATAGATTATTAAAAAGGTAATTAGTACATAATGTCTCTATCTTTTACCGTTATTGCGAAAATCATCATTACCTTTCATTTTTTAGTATTTTCACTCTTAATTATATAATTGATTTTGCAGACCATCATTTTCATCTAATTTTTCAATAAAGAACTGTAAAATAATAAATATACTATCCTATTTAAATAAAAAAAATTAATTTCTAATTTTTTAATATTTTATTTGGTGCTCGTTTGCACTCTTTAATTTTTTAGTTTTTAAATAAATTTATTTGGGACTCATTTGCACTTTTTCAAAAATAAAAATAAAAATTGGGACTATAGTTGCTATTAATTCTTTAATTTCTTTATTTAAATAGGAGGGTATATTGGTTATTTTATAAATTCTTTTATTGAGAAATTGGATAGATAAAAATAATGATTTACGCAATAAATGTGTAACTAATGGTGAAATTACCAAAAAAAAAAAAAAGAAAGGTATGGACGTTTTTCGCAAAGACATGGACATTATGTGCTAATTACCCTTTTAATAATTTATTTGGGATTTATTTGCACTTTTAAAAAAGGTTGGACTATGATTGCAGTTAGTTTTTTCTTTTACATTTTGTTTTTAAAGAGAAATGTATATTTATCATTTCACAATTTTTAATTGAAAATGGATGAAAGGGACATTTGCACAATGAACGATGGAAATAATGGTGAAAATACCAAAAAACAAAAGGTAAGAAAGATTCCCACAATAATAGTTAAAAATAGAGATGCTATGTGCTAATGGTACTATTTGATATTAAGCTCATCTTTGATGTCGTGAAAAAGAGTTTTAAGGAAAAATGAGTTTTGAAATGAGTAATCATATTTAGTCACATTGAGGTTATAACTTTAGTCCGAGTGGATTATTGTGACATTAAATAATATGTAAAATTAAATATCTATCATCTAGCGCCTCCTACGTTGGTCAGTGTGGCTATATAACATTACTTTTTTGGAGTATTACTTTTTGGAGATTGTATAATTAAAAAATGGTGTAAAATATTTCATTGTAAGAGCGTGCGATTAAAAATGAGTTTTAGCGAAAAAAAAAAAAAAAGAGTTTTTGAACAATGATAAATGAACAAGGACTAAGATTTAGGGATGACAACATGGTGGGTATGGGACGAGTCGCCCATTCTCACCCCGTCCCGTCTGGTATTTTTGTTACTTTACCTCATTCTCATACCCGGTTAAAGCGGGACGAGACGAGATCGGGGCGGGGCGGGGCGAAGTATTATTTTTGTTCAATAAAAAACTTAAATTTGAATTTAACTTTAAATGGAACGAGTAGCGGGGCGGGGACTATATTTCCCCTACCCACTTCGTGGTAATGACCATCGTCACGTTTATTCGATTAGGCGGGTAATCCCCGCACCATTCAGGACGGGGCCCCTGAGTATTGGGGTGAACGAATTTTTTTGTCATCTCTACTAAAATTTTATATGAACAATCTAGCCACTTTTTTACCTAGACCTATTTAAATTCGTAAAATTTGAAACTTGATCGTCTAATCACCTTTTTTTACGCACAAACTCGCTTAGGCTCGTAAACACTTGATCTGATCATACTTTACACTTATCAGTTAGTTATGCCATGTTAAACACTTCATATCATTTATAATACGAACACCTTTAATTTAGTTGGACCCACTCTTAATTATCATAACATAATCCTTTCATATTCCAATAAATTATAGTTTAAGAAATTTCCAAGTAGAGCCATCGTCCACCGTGCTCCACCACCATCTTCCACTACTATTTTACCATTAGAAAACAGGGAAAATATACAGCAACCCGTAGTGCCGTATGACTTGGGCTGCACTTTGAAACCCAAAAAAAAAAAAAAAAATTTAATAATATGCACCAATTGTAGTTTCTTATTGAATTGAAAAATATTGATTATACAAAGAGTGCACTTTCAAGTTTCAAGACATTGAAATGTGTAGCAAAACCGCACATACACTAAAAGAAGAAAAAGAACTATGTACTGATATACTGTTTCAAGTCCACGAACAAATGGCAGTGTTGTATTGCCGGGAAGTATGGACGACGACCACCACCACTCAGAAATATCGATTATACTTCTTCACAACCACTTTGATTGCCATTTTTAAGAATGTCGAACTTGCAGAGAGGACACGTGGCGTTCATGTACAGCCATTTGTCTATACAGGCAGAGTGAAAATGGTGACGACAAGGGAGTTCACGCAGTTCAGTTCCATCGTCGTAGGCACAAAGGCAAATACAGCATTCCTGAAATCCAATGCAGAGATGATTATCAAGAAACTTTATTTGATTAGTAATGAGAAAATTTGACTAACTGTTCTTAAACATTGATGTGTTTGATGAATTCATGCTAGCAAGTTAAAGATTGGTAACTGGGTAAGAAATAATCCAAATAAACACTTAAATCGAGCTCCCATGGCCAGAGTTAGAGCATGTTAGACTGAACGTAAAAAGTTCTCTCACAAGTACAAGTTTGCATTCAAACAAATAAATATATATTTTTATTTTGATAGGCTAAAGTTGGAATTAAATAAGCTATTTTACTTATTTTGCCAATAAGATAGAGTAACTTTCAAAAGAAGTAACTTAATTTATTTTAAAGTAACAAAAAAGTACATATACAAACATGTTTGGAACATAAAGTTACTCCATAATTCTCGTTGTAAAGAACAATATGAAGAAAGAAAACAAATCTTAAATGAATTTGCAAACTTTCGATACACGTGAAGTATCAAAACTCTAATTGAACATACCGCATATTCTAGAGGAAGAACGTGCTCAACAGGTGGTGAATCAGTGTCACATTCGGTCATCATTCCTCCAAATGATTCTTGAATCTCACCACTTTCTTTGTCAAAATCACTAAATCTCCGGAATTTGTATTTAGGCAGTCTTTCAATGTCTTCCTTTGACGCTCCTTCCTATTGCCATAAAGAAACAAGTGCCAAATTAATAAATTACTACAGGAGCACCAAGAGGAAAATGCTGTGCTAAATAAGCAAATTTGTAAGGAGAGAGTAATTGATACATGACACAACCTCCAACACAGAATCACGGAGTACAGACACCTTCCGGACTTTTTGTTCATTTCTTAAAATATAACTATATGTCTCATTATCACGAAAGCATAATTAGAACATTTTATTGGAGATAAACATGAAAATATAAATCAAAATCATAAAAGAACTACTGTCATCAATGGAAGTGACAATCCAACTTAAAAGTGTCAATAATCAAAATAACTCGGACAGAACACATGCATCTTTAATTCACTGCCACTTTTTGATCGGTGATCTCGGATTCTAATAGAATGTATGTCATGGTACCATATAGAATTTCCTGGACCTTTCATAAATCATATAGGACAGACAGATTCACTTGTTATTTAGAAAGAAGTGGAAGCAAGTGATGTCAAAAGCGAAATAGGGACATTCTCTATTTCATTTTAACATAGCGAATAGCGGAAGTAGGAGCAAAGGGAAAGAGAGGAAGAAAAAGTAACCCTTTGGTCCACATACTGGAAGACAAAAGTAAGGCTGGGGGAAATATAACGATAGTTTTATACACTATCATACCTTTTAACATCATCATGTATCCACATTAATTCTACTGCATCAGGGTTTTTATATGTTAAATATAATTAAAATTATTCGACAGATATGTCAATTAAAAACTGGCGCGATAAAACATAAATAAACTACACAAAAAGCTTTAAAAAACCATATAAAATGCCAAATTTTATTTCTTTACCACTGGGGCACACTAGGCCCCAGTTTGGCTTATATAAAATAGATTGTCAATAGATTTTGATAAAAGTTGATAGAATGTGTGACTGAAAAGTTGTGGGCCCCATGAAATGTGTGATTAAAATTAATTGTCAACTTTTGACTTAGATTTTAATGAGCTTTTTTCGCTGAACCAACAAGGACTAGATTTCAAATCGAAACACACGAGAGGCATGGATGGGAGTTATATAAATTTACAAATAAATAGATATAAAAACAAAGGGAGAAGTTTTTCCACATTTGATCCTTGAAGAACAGGAATTAATTTATTATTTTTTCCCATATGCCTGAAAGATCCCATATTCTCAAAATTTCATTGGTAAAGTGCCTAAAATATGACTTACATCACAATATTTCAACTACTTAAAATGGATGAAGAAGAGAGGAAGCTATCCGCATTATCCATATTAACTCTCACATTGCTTGTCCCAGGAGCGGCACTCACCCCACAAAAATATCCATTGCATATATACATACACATATATAGTAAAAATCAATATAGAAGTTGCTCCATGCTATTGGTATCATCAAGCGGCATGGCGTGGTCTGCTTTTTACTTCATGAAAGATCTAGATAGGTATACAAATTATTTCCAATCCCCTCCCCCCTGGCACAGGGAAAAGGGACAATAAAATCCCAGGAGGTTTATGTTGAAATATAGGAACGAGGGAAATTTCAGATGATTGAGGGTAATAAATCGAGATGTCTTTGTCACTGCTAACCTGAACATATCAAGATCATAATTATTCAATGAACACTAGTACAATCTGAGTTGAGTTTCTATGGAAATCAAGCACATCATAATTCCACGAGATGCAAATGCACCTGAACTGCACTCTGGGCACTGTCAGCAAAGAAGTTCAACAACCACACACAGAAAGAAAATAATGCATTTCATTTTTATTGGCAAATTACAGGTATAGGTAAGAGATTCTAAAATTATAGCTACCTGATCTGCTACTGCATATAAGATTGCAATAATACACGGTAGACAGCAGCACACTGCAATTCCAATGACACATGCCACAGCAATGCATATAACAACAAAGAACACATCGAAAGCCAGAAATGTAATACAAAGCCTGCAAAACAAAACCCCATGCATGGATAATTAACAAAGGAGAGGAAAAACAAATTGATATTGAGGCCTCAACAGAAGAGGATATGTTTGGAACTTTGGACAAACCAGTAAAGTTGTGGAGAATCATGAGTCAAACTTTGGCCACCAGCAGTTACCCAGTAGAAACCAATTATCCACCAAATAAATGAGAACATTGTATTTGCAGACTCCAGTTGTTTAGCAACGCTGCAATAAATTTGTAGGAAGAGGTCATTAATTATCTATTTCTTCAGCTCAGACTTGTGATATAAGACCTTCATAGTTTAATGCTTGCCCCATGCAGATCTAATAGATTTAAAAATTAGAATATTCCTTACATATGCAAAATGGACAGATACCAGTAACACATAACATATCAGAGATGTTGAATTCTATGGGGGGAAGTCAAGGCCAAAGAACAAAAGGCTAAGCACAAGACAAATCTATGACTCAGACTTGGTGACCAAATATGCAAGCTAGATACCACCATAAAGGTCACTCTGTGTCGACACAGATTTATCACTCAGACCAGCACGCGGAGACAAGAAAAAAATAAATAATACATTCTCCAACACTGAACATTATAAATAAATTTATTTTAGCTCATAAAGCTATTATATCATTAAATGAAAAAAAAATAATAATAATAACTAGTCCTTTTGAAGCAGAGATGCATTTCATTTGGCATGTCATGTTGGTGTCCCTCCATGCCTTCCTCAAGAAAGTAACTATTAAAAGATTCAAGTAGTAATCTCTGTTTTCTAGAAATTAAGAGTTCCACGTGTCCGCACAAGAATTTTGAGACACAACTAGTTTCGCTTTCTCCTATTGGAATTCGCTATACTTTACATAGCTATAATATACTAGAGATAAGTCATTACACACCAAAATTTCTCTTCCATTTGATTGCATAAACAAGTCAGAAATCATTACTTCAGCAATGTACCTATATAGATCCAACAGGCTTATGTGGTTAGACACCAAATTTACTGAAAAAATCATTCCAACAACATGAAGTCAAAGGTCTGTTTACTGTGTACACACTTGAATTCATAGCTAATATTGTATTAAATGGATAGGAATTCATCAAGCCACTTAATAACATTAAACTTCAAAATCCATGATATTCCCAAGCATCCAATTCAAATGTGGTGGGTGGCTTGACTTTTGCAGAGTTATTCACCCATTTTTCTGTCTGCCAATTATACCCATTTTATTGCTACAGACAAAATTATTTAAAATAGCTAAAAAGAATGACTTTGATCGCAAAACTCAAGACAAAATTCTGTCTACCAATATGAATACTAATTCGAGAAAAATACAAAGAATTTATATGACTATGTATACCTAGTTTCATCATCATTTTGGCAGCCCTCGGAAGCATAATCGCCAGACTCCACCTCATCACTTCCTGAATACCTAACGCTACCCCTTGAGCTCCCCTCTAAATTTCGCTGTAAATACCTCTTCTTATACTCAATCCAGACACACACCATGTGAAAAACGCACTGAAGATCATATCCCAAAATCCACAGCCTCAAAGGCATTGAAGGAGATTCTTTCCGGCTCATGATCATCACAGTAATCGATACAATCACAAACGCCAGGTTCCAAATTAGGTCCAGTATCACTATAGGCTTCGAGTAGGCCCAGTCGCTTTGCCGCTCCTCGATTTGCTCGGCCGCAGCCTCGCGCACTCGAACGGACGGCTCCCGCATCACTCGACCTCGGCCGCTGACTTGGCGAATGAAGCGAGACGCGCCCCGGAGGCTCGGCGCGCGGCGCATGAAGCGGGGGCGCGTGCGGAAGATCTGGTCGCCCAATAACGGCGTCGTATCAACGGCAGCATTGGAATTGGAAATGTTATTGTCAGACGACATCGTCTCGGCCGAGAATTGATTTGAACAGTGAATTACCTTCTCCGATGAGAACGATGTGTATGCATTGTGTGATATATATTGGAGAGCGTTTGATCGGACGGTGGAAGATGAAGATTTGGAGTGGACGAGTTACATGTGATTCTTGTCTCTGTATGCTTGTCCGTAGGTAGTATGATATGAGTTTCGATTATGTTCCGGCTAAGCTTGCTTAAACAAGTAGGCTATAAAATAAATTCAATAATTTATTTTTATAGCTATAAAATAAAATAAATAATTAATTTTTTATAAAAATAAATTAAATAAGTAGGCTATAAAATATGAAATATAATTATTAATAAAAATTAAGGGTCGTAGTTAACCAAGTCAATTTTCAATATATTTATCTCGAGTTGAAATTTGATTAGAGGCATAAAATAGATTACATAGTGAGCTCGATAGTGCCAAGAAAAATTAGATAACTATATTATACCATCAGAAGTGATCGATTCACAAAATATAATAAAAATAAGAACCCTTTCATCAAAATAATTAATGCTTATACCGCGAAAGAGATGTCGCGAGTGTTTATTCTTATAAAATACACGAATTTTCCTTGATCATTCCATTCGATCTAAATAATTGTATTTTCTACAATAAACAAAAGATTGGCATTATGATGCAATTTTTACAGAATTTTACTTTAAATATCACGTGTCTACATATTTGTCCTCGTTCTATTACAGCTACCTCTTTTAAGCAAAAAAATAAAAAAAAATGAAGAACGAGATAGAAAACTGTCCCATTTGATGCATGAAATTCCAGCTGACTGTGTTAGCCAATTGAAGGTTGAAGGTTACCTATAGCTTCCAGAAGTTCTTTCTTGCTACAAGAATTTTCTCGTTTCCATGCGACTCGGGTTCTTTCCCATGTATAGAAGCTTTCCATCTTATGGCACGAGCAATTCCATCTACTTCAGCAATCACTTCGGGCGTATCTCGAATCACAACCGTGCCTTCAGGACGCAAAATTCGATCAATTTCCACCATTACATCCACAAGGTTACACCTGAAATCACATTGAGTGGGTGTTTGCAGTTATCTATGGCAGCAGCAGTCATTCAACTCCAACTCCAACAACTAAAAAATATGCTACTTATATCTTAGACTATCTAAGTAATTAAATATGTTGAAGCATAAATTTAAATAAATAAATGCCTTCCTCTCTAACTGATTCAACACGGTATCAAAACAAGCAAATCTCTTGGGTTTTAAGTCTCACTGCCATACATTTATGAAAATTGTGTTATGTCATAGGCCCTCGATAAAAAAATGAATCTTGACTGAGTGTTTATTGAAGACATTAAATATACAAATACTTTCGCTCTAAGACAGATTAAGCATTTAGATAAAGTGGTTAAACAAGTTATAATGCAAAAGATAATCCAGTCCAATAAGATATGATACGAAAAAGTACAGAGACGCAGATGAATACACAAGAAATGTGTTGTTTGACACAAATAACCTTAAAATGACCTTCACCTTCATCAAATAAAGACGCGTTCTTAAGAGAGAGAAGCTGTGCAGCGAAGCAGATATCAAAGAACAGTGAAAAACAATTGGTTGGGCAAATGATGCAGAAGTCGATGAATGACCAAGCATATTAGCACCCTAAACAGAGAACATCATTGCAACCGTCTAGAACCTTGTACAGTGCGATCAATTGGTTCCAAATCATAGTGAGAATAACCACATTTTTGTAGGAAGAATGCAGGCGAAAAAGGAAACGAAGAAAAGAATTAACTATTGCTCCATGCAACAGAAAGTCACGTATGCTTAATGGACGAAGAAATTGATGAAAACATCTTTTTCACGAGGAAGTTTCAGTAAAAAGCAAAGTGCACAGGCATTCATGTGGCATATTCAGTTATTCAGGTGGTGAAGAAGCTCAATAAGTAAAGACATCATAGAAAAGGTATGATTGTACCTGCTCTTTCCAGAGATGGGATCCTTTCTTAGAGATTCAATAGCGACTACATGAATCAAATCATAAGTCCGAGGATATGTTGAGAAAGGCTCGCACCTGAAAGCATCATCATACACATAATTCAGCTGTTAAAATACAACTGCCTAATATATTTTCTGTTTTATATATGTTATTCATATCACATCAATGAACTGCAACAATACATAAAATCTGCAGAAGGTTCAAATATAATAAAACAACAGTCAATTGAGTTCATTGCGGTAAGGAAAATTGAAACTATATCAGTGATTCAAGAAAAGGTTTATATAGAGTGCATGTTAGCTTATTCGAGGAAACCAAACAACAACTATGAAGGAGACGCGTTGAATCATGACAACAAACTACCATTAAAGAAAAAATGAATGCGGCAAATACACAATAGATATTGCACTATTTCATGCAAAATGAAGATCAGAAGTAGAATAATTACTTACCAGTCATGGTAAATTCCTATAAGGCCTCTATCATAAATGACATCAAGTGTATACGGCTTGTGAGCAGGGACAACGTTCATCACCCAAACTGGATCAGATAATAGTGCTGCAGCAAAACCTCCAAAGAATGCATTCATGTCCATGACATTTCGTATGGAGGAAGTTCCTAATTGTACGTTTAATGAATTTTTATAGTAAGAAACTATCCTCGCCCATCTCCGATTGTCAGATTCAAACTCATCAATTCCATTTATCATCACACTGGCCCTTGAAGGAGCTTTAGTCAACCGTTCTGGCCATTTTGGAATTGTCCCAACAGCATATAGTCCCTTGGCAGAAGACATCCTGCTCACACATTTTTTCAACTTGAAGTACCTGTAAAACCAATCAACAAAAACCAGTTGTTTAAGGCAAGCTTTTATCAAGGATGTGATTTTCAAGGCAAGAGCCATTGTCCAATGATGAGGTTTAAATTTACTTTGATTGTTGCAATAATTAGCGTGCAGAAGTTGTTAGAATAATGAAAGAAAAAGTGCAAACCCAAACTCCAAATATTGTGAATTTTGTGTTACCAGGCAACACTTGGGTTGTCGGATTCATCGCACAAGCTAAGGTCGAAGTCATTTTGATTAGGATTACATGAATCCCCATTTCGCTTTTTCCAGATTGCAGTGTTCCCATCCACGACAATGAGTTTATAACACAATGATTTGGCTACTGCCTGAAGCTCAGCCCATTCCTTATCTTGTTTATGCCACTGTACAGGGGGACCGGAGATGACTAGGTAGCCTCCTGGGCGAAGTAACCGATCAACTTCAAGAAAATATGTTGCATCTACAAAGTACCAAGTCCTTTGTTATGAATAAATGCAGTAGATAACAGAATCTAAGGTGAGAAAGACCTGTGAAATATCAAGAACTCACTATACGCAGTGAAAGGGATCAAGCATCGAGAACAGTGCACCAAATCAAAAGAGAAACCAGGAAATGGAAGCCTGCGAGTGCCGAGCATAGCAACCAAAGCTGGTATTCCTCTTTCCAAAGCAAACTGTATTTGTGATTTGTGTGAATCCCTTGGAGCAAAAGAAAGAGTTAATATGTCTTCTGCAAGCATGTACCCACCAAAACTAGCAACCTACAACCACAATGAACAATATGACATACAGCCAAATATGATAATCAATAGAAGTTGAAAAGGAGGAACAAAATTCATACCCCGCATCCCATATCAAGGGCTGTTCTCAAAACCCCACCAGCCATTGGTATATACTGTTTGAGCTTCTCAATATATTGTACTGCTCCATCCGGGAACATTGTACCACCACCAGGAAATATGAAGTATCGGCCTTCCTTTTTCATCCATCCCTGATGGCCTTTCCTATCAGCTATTTTGTTATAAGGCATGTTATCGTGCCATATCTGAACATAAACAATGTAAAAGGTCAACTCAAATACCCTGGCACTGTCAACATAAAATAAATTGTCGATAAAAGCATGAAATAAAAGTGAGATAAATGCAAATTGAGTAAAAACTTGAGAACAGTTTGTTCAGGGCATTGCCAACTAACGTAAGAAAATGTTTCATAATGTGCTTTGGCACTCTGAACAAAGCTGAAAAGTATGTTGTAGCAGAATATCTCCACTGCCTAGCTACTAGAAATGATCCATTTCCACTTCCTCTCTTAGGTAAATATGAAAAAAGCATCCTGTCAGGCGAGCGAGCCATCATTTCATTAGGTGATGACGGACGCAATCAAACAAGAACCAGAATTTAGGAGAAGGGGAAGAAGAGAAGGAGAAATGAGAGAAAAAAAGGGAAGAAGAGCGGAAGAAGGGGAGAAGAGAGAGAGAGAGATAAGAATCAAGATAGAGAAGAGAATTAGAGGGGAAATATCTTGTATTCTAATTCAATAATCAACGTCTATCTTACAATAAGAAATATTACTGCTGCTTATAGATGAACTTGCTAGTAATCAAGGAAATAAAATTTAAAATACTAGAAAATCTTTATAAAAAAAAAAACTAATTACTTTTCCTAAAATAAATATCCAAACTAGGCAACGATTTTAATCGGCAACGATTCCATTAAAATCTTTGCCTATATTTGGGAAGAATTTATAAACGGTTTGATTTATGAATAGCTAAACAATGAGTGGTAAATAAGTAAATAGTACTTGTTGGTTCATTGGAATGTATGGTTGAAAATGAAGGTTGACTATTTATAAATAATTTATATGTTTTCCAAATAGAGGCTTTATCGATCTCCATCATTTCTCCCAGCTGAGTGAACTCAACTTTGGAGAGATAAACTGCTCCTTCCTTTCTAACCAAGTGTCAACGAAGAGCATTAATTCATGATTGACTTTGTTAATTGGGTCTAATAAAAGTGTAATCACGAGAGGGGACACACTATGGGCTCACAACTCTCACCACCCCCGCTAACAGAAATAATGTTCTTCTCTTCCTGAACTCAAGTATCAAAACTGACTTCCTGGACAAGAATATGTTGTGAACACACAAACTCTATCATTTCGTTGGAATGAGAATGAGGACCTAGACTTTGGGAAGCAGAGGGACGGGTGGTGCCGAGTGATCGTTGCGTATGGGTTTGGTGTTGGTTGTTGTACACAGCGGCAGCAGGATGGTGGTTATGGTTTGGGTGTTACGCTGATTTGTGTGGTAGAGGGAGTTGGGTCTGGTTTTGTGGTGTTGATCAGGGAAGAGTGAAAGAACTTATAAATATTTCAGTAGCCTATTAATCACATCAACTGAGTCTTTTTACCCACGCGGTGACCTGGACTCAAGCTCACTGGCTTACTCTGAAATTTTATTTTTTTATTTCTCGATTTGGTACCTCGCAAACTGGTTATATAAAATTACAACCTAACCAATGGAAAATCATTTATTCTCAGATCTTCTATGTTATCCAAATGTCACAACCAAGATGAAGCGTCAAGCGTGTTTTAGATCACATTGACGCTGCTTGCATTCCATAATTGTATCGACCATCAAATATATTGACCATAAACAAACATATGAAAGAAATTTAAGTTTTAATTTAGAGCACAAACGCCTATTTGAAGCCATTCCAAAAAATGGCTCAATGCATACAGACAATTCTGCTCTTGCTACCAACCTAAAGACTTTTAACATCACCATCCAAACAAACAAAATATGATCTCTGAAACAATAGCATGTTGCTTTAAAATGAACCAAGTAAAGAAAAATGAAGTAAACTACTTTGTACTGATGGATTCAAACTCCAAATCTACTGGCACATATGATGCGACTTAGTGCCACCTACACTTGTATTATGGCATCAGTGGTGCTAAATAACATTATTCGAGTAGGTGTGCCAAGAATAGTTTCCAGTTATTCACCCTGAACAAAAATATGAAACCATAAAAAAGGGTAATCGTTCCCTATCGATTGTTTCCACTTCTTATGACAAAGGGGGCTTACCCTCAACAAGTCAGTTGACAAGAAAAGAAAATTAAGTACTGTGATCCACAAGCTTTCACTTCAACAATGACAGGTGAACTTTACTTAACCACCACCACCACCCCCTGGAGGTAAAAAAGGAAAGGAGACCAAAATCAAAGGGGTCTTTGCTATAAATATAATTAAGTCTAGAAGCAATTCCTAGTTAAATATTATTTCCTGAGCATTCACGCTGAAGAAAAACTTACGAAAACTAAAAACTGTGGATTTGGCATAATAAGCATAATACAAATTCACTCTCTCACGACAATTTTAGCATTATACTCACTAAACAAGCGAATCAAATGTGTTACGGGCCTGCGTCAAACCCGTCACCTCACCTGCCACGTGTCAACAGGGGGTGGCCCGCACTGAGCCACGTGTCAACCGAGGTGATTGCGCATGGGACGAGCTGGTTATATAAGCCGAAGCGATTGTATGGGGACAAACTGACCAACCACCAGCGAAAGAACCGAACTCATCTGCAATATAATGCGGATGCAAAGGTCTGTATTCCGCTACTACAATTCTACACATGCCTCACCTCGCCCCTACAAAGATCTCTTACAACGAATATTTCCAAAAGTCAAATGTCTGACTGATGGGACGTGTGGTAGGACCCAAACGGTCAAATCGGCTACTTTCGTCAGAGACATTCAATGCCAGCCAACCTATGGAATGACTGATTGACACCTAGGATGGGACGAGCCCTGAGGATCTGATAACACGTGTTTCCTCATCTAACGGCTCTTCTCTTTCCATCCTTAGTATAAATACTACCTCCTTGTACCTGAAAGGGGATTGGAATCCGATTTTCTACTACAACTATATTGTAAACTTGGTATCATTTTCCCTACCTCACATATTGGCACCCTATTATTACACATTTATATCAGCCACTTCCCGGCGAGTGTTTCACCATCGGCGAACTATTCTCCGATCGAACCTAAATTGACTTGACCGTTGGAGTGCTCGCAGCCGCTCCCTGTCCTCCGGGAAAGTGGCACCGTGCTACGTGTGCAGGGAAGGGTTGACTTGAAGACTTGTGTGCAGGGAAGGGTTGACTTGAAGACCTATTCTGTTGGCAACGTGTTGGAGCCATTTTTGGGAGGTCATGTAAATAACAAAGTCATTCAGGATCAAAATATTTTTAGAAATTTTAAATGAACTTGGCCCAACGTACAAAAACAAAAACCATTTGCAAATTACCACCATTAGTGCTAAAAAACTTCTAACTTAATTACCAAATATCAAATTTCGTTTTTTTCTCTTTCAGCTCCAAAATGCACTCAGGATACTGAAAATAGTCGAGAAATTATACCAAACTTCCAAATAACTAATTCCACGGAGTAAGTGGCAGTAACTTAACCTAATTAATGACAAGATTTAAACGAATGATATGGACTCTCTAACAACTTAAGCTTTAAGTAACACACCTTATACAAACTTTCCGGCCAGTGGACAGGAATGTGATACCCTTTAGTCGGCGGGATCAAGCAGAGCGGCATTTCTTCCGGCTTTGGGCAATGCCGTTCCCTGTAGTAATTCATTTCCCGGCTAAGCTGACTATTAAGTGTCGGATCTTCACAGGGCATATGATCCACTGTATCCGCCGGACAAGATTCAATTTCCACCGCCGCCGTCTGACTCCCCGACTCCAGCAGCGCCACCACCCTCGCCCGTTGCCTGGGATCGTACCCAGACCCAGATATCCTTGCTCGCCCAGACCAGCCCAGTGGAGTGAAAACTAACAGGAAAAAGAGCAGCACCGCCGCTAATAGAGCGGCGGAGAGTATGTCCAGCAGACGCCATTGCTTCGGATTCCGCTTCGAAGATGCCAAATTGAAGCGACCCATTATTATCTGGAATCTAGTTTCGATAATAACGATTTTAAGATCTCATTTCAAAAATGCAGATACTGATACAGATATCTCTGTATATATGTTTATATATGGGATAATTTGAAGATCTGAAGTTTGGGTACCTTGGGTTTTGTGGCGCGCATAAGCAGCCAGCATGGCTGAGTTACTTATATTTTTTCTTTTAACAGCGCTCATGGCACGGGCCATGTGTGAAGTGGAATATGTTATACTTTGTGCTTCAGTGGATGTACCATGCTATTGCTATAGTAATGTTAAGAATCGTGAGACATTTGTTTCGATTCCGAAGAGAACTTGATCAAACCTCACAAAGTACTAATTGAAGCTTCAAATCATGTCAATTGTGCCAATTGTAAATTGAAATAATCATTTTCATGTCTGGATGAGGACGTCAATTGTAATGTTTTTATTCTTTTGTTGATTCAATTTGAATTGTTCCAACAATTTATGTAGAAGGACCTCGCATCATGACCTTATACTCACATGTGGTGGCCATTGTTGTCAACCTTGCCGAGATTGATGGGTCGGCCGTTATTAGCGCCTTTTAGTTTATACTTTATAGCAGTGCATTGGTGAACAATAATACTATTTGTCAAGCTGATTTAAGTAATAGTGAACTCTCGATTCATTAAAATGCATTACAACTCTATTGAACAATGAATCAAATGATCCATCCATTTTTTTCCTCTTTACGCTTGGGCCCCGTTTGATTGGCAAAATTTTCTAGGGAAGTAGGAAAATCTTTTCCCTTTTCCAACTTTTGTAGTGTTTGATTGACGAAATTTTCCTGAGAAAATATTTTCCAACTTTCTAAATTTTTCACATTTTTAAGGAAAATAAATTCTTGATATTTTGGTGAGAAAATATTTTCGAACTTTTCAAATTTTTTTGTTTTTTTGTTTTTGCAAATGGAAAAAATTATATAAACAATGGTAAAAAAAATTCACTTTTATTGATAATTTCCATGTAAAACAAAGCCAAACGAATGATATTCAATATGATTATTTTTGTTTCAATTTTTTTTTTTGTATTTTTTGGCAATTGGAACAAATTCTAGATCCAATGGTAGAAAACATTATCACTTTAATGGACAATTTTCATAAAAAATGAAGTCAAACAGATATCAAACTTTCAATATTTTCCATGAAAAATTATACAAATCAAACAAAATTAATTACAAATCACAGCAAAACAATTTCTAGAAAAATCTTTTCCCTATAAAATATTTTCTTTCCACCCATTTTCCATCTTTTTATCAAACGGATCCTTAGTGTGCTTTAAGAATTGGGTTTCGTGACACTAACCCATCAATTTGGGATCAAATTTGACATTTCCCCTGATTTCTAAAGAATTGGAACGGTTCTTGAAAAAAAGAAACGGATTATCATCCAGTGTTAGCAAATAAGGATTCGAAGAATGTTGAGTAATACCAATTGTAGCTACTACCATATTCTCTACACATGGAAGGAAAATACGAAACCATAGAACGAAGAACAAAGTTGTCCCCTACACCACACCAACATGAATCTTTTCGATAAAAGTGCCATTGAAGACCAAATTGATCCAGCTCTACAAGGGGTAGAGATTCCAACTTGTGACCAGAAAACAAATTGTTGGTAGTTCAGAGAGTTCAATTGCCATGAATCCAGACAAATTCATCCGAAATATCCCACCAACAGAATGCTTTTACCTGAGACCATGGATGTCAAATTCTTCACCCGTTTTTCTACATAGTTATGCTTCAATGACGTTTCCTCACTTCCACGCCAAATTGGCAACACCTCCACTACCAATTTTTGGAAGAAGTTCTGTTCGAAACCCTCTCTTAGTATATCCTCAAAATCTGCATAATCCCCTCTTAAATCAAGCAAGACACTGCATAATCCTTGATGCTTGCAATGTTCCAGAACTGAAATCAGACTTATCCTATCAAAAACTACAGTCTCAATTCCTTTTTGATTTGTTTCTGGCTCTACATTCATCTCTTTCTCGGTGAAGATTATGACTTTAGAAGTGGCATCATCAGTAGGTTTGGGAGTTTGAATTTGGGAATTTGGATTTTTTGATAACACAATCTGAAGAGGTTGATTGGCCCCAGGTTCCTTGGATGCAGGAAATGAAGATGTAGAAGAAAGAACGATCGCATCATGTTCTTGCAACAACTTTGAATAGTAGCCACCACGCTCTGTGACTTCATCACCAAGCTGATTGAGAGGATGACCATTGACTGCGATCGAGTACCTATAATGCAATCCTGTATTGAGTTAAACATAGTAGAGCACGTATTTTAATTTCAATAAAAGAAATACAAAAACAACCCCGAGTTCTATGGCAAGATAATCAAGCTATCAACAGAGTTCAATGAAAAGGCAATAGTCGGTAGATGGATCAAGAGTGACTGGAAATATTAACAAAGAAAAAGAAATTTAAGCCACTTTTGGTACAAAATTTTTAAAACTCATTTTCAAAACATACTTTTCCAATAAAATAGTTTTTGCACATGGACCTATAACTTTTCCCAACTATTTAATGACAAAATCTCCAAAAAAATAACATTTCACTATGTTCTCAAAAAATCTACATCAAACAGGCCCTAAATCTTGTTCATTAAGTTGTCTAGTCATGTCTACTACTATGAACCAAACATGTACTAATGGTATGTATCGTAAGATGGTTGTAAAAATTAGCGATACTATTAAGAAAGAAAAAGATCTTGTCTATTCTAGTACTGTGTACCAAACATCTCTTCGGAGAGTAGCCATTAGTGAGAAGTACCTCAGAGTAACAAAAGGCTTCCCTGTCAGCATTTGATGGATATAGGCTTCATTAAGCTTTTTGCACAGTTCTTCCTCAACTCCCACAGTCACTTCAATTCCTGCATCTCGCAGTTTCCTAATCCCTTTTGAATCTACAATGGCATTAGGATCCACCATACCAATCACTACCTTTTTCACTTTGGCCTTGATTAGCGCTTCAGTGCATGGTGGAGTTCTCCCATAATGGTTACATGGTTCCAAACTCACATATGCTGTCCCATTTTCTGCTAAATCCCCAGCATCTCTAAGTGCAAAAACCTGCAGTTTTCTTAGTAACAATATTTGAAAGCATCTTTGTAAATATATTTGTATGAGAATTAATCTAATTTAATCCACTGATTTAGGATTTATGTATAACAGCACCAGCCTTCAGATTGGATATCTGTTCCTAAACATAGAATTAGAACTATATAAGAAAACCATTATTCTTTAATCTCTTAACAATTTGGATCAAACTAATCAAATCTAAGATGGATGCTCACCATTACATGGTTCGTATCGCATTTATATAACTGGAAAAATCCCAACATATCTAAAAGAATAAAAAGTATTTAACTCCACCTACAGTATTCATAGCCGACCCTATTCCCGGTAAAGGAGGGTTATTGTAGGTTAATGGCCATTATAAATCTTTCTTAATTCTTATGACATGAGTTCCAATACAAATTTTGTAGAGGCATCTAGTCGCTTTGGATCTCCAGTAGATATTATTCCATATTATTTAAAGTAGTGTCTATAGGAAAAACGTTTGAAATTGAAACAGATATTCACCTCTTATATACAAGCCAAAGCACAGATGAGTTAGGAATTTTCAAAGGATGGACATTGCCCACAGGTCCCGAGTAGAATACGATGTAACAAGCCAAAAGCATCCAGCTTCTTACACAAACCCCCAAATCATAAAGGTAAAATACATTGCCCTTAACATATATGACAAAATGACGGAATAACAAGTGTATGTTACCTCAGCATGAGGTTGGCCAGCTTTTGGGTGAAACCCTTCACCAACAATTTTCCCATCTTTCACAATCACACACCCCACCATAGGATTAGGGCTGGTGTACCCAATTGAAGTTCTAGCAAGCTCCACACACCTCCTAATATAATATCCATCATCATGTTGCTCTTCTTGTTCTTGCTCCGTATGTGCTCCCCCTCCACACCTGACCCCACCCAATTTAGAATAATTTCTCAAACTGATTCTTGATTCGAACACCCTTTTGGCTGAATTACAAAACCCAGATTTCAATATCGGAGCAAACGACAACTTTTCACTTCGATTTGCTAGTGGATTGTACACTACATGTTTGGTTAATGGAAGGGTTTGAGCATACATAATAGAGAAATGCTGAATGAACCGCTGTAAAATAATGTTCTTGGTAGTAGAAGAGTTGGTTTTGTGATGTTAGCAGACAGTATTAGCGTGATCAAAGATGGGATTTGTGGAGCTGGAAGTGTCAGTTGGCACTGCCCTTGTACGTGTATACTCGGCTTGGGATATGAGGATCGCGTGGTAACTGTTCGAAGAAACGCCTAATAAAGATGTCGTGGAGTGCAATGGTTTCGGCTGGGGAGTATGTTGAAGTCTTTTGAGTTATTCAATTTAGAGTTTGTTTGGTGCATATTTTGGGAGTAAGAATGCATTTTTTACTGTTGATGTGATGGAAAATATGTGGTTGAAAATAAAGGAAAAATTATTGATGTGATGAAAAATATTATTTTATTGAAGAATGTATAGTTGAAAATAAGTAGAAGAATGAGAATGAGAAAGAGAAAAATAATGTGGCTCAAATAGGGGCTAAATGTAATTAGCACGTAAAGCCGTAAAGGCATTATCTTTCAAATATTCATTTTTTCACATTTGAGCAATTTTCACATTTAATTGCTCAAAATATCATTTTCATCAATTTCTTCAATTAAAAATCGAGAAATGATGATTATATCCTTTTATTTAAGCCCTTCTTTGGTACCAATTAAAATTTAGATTTTAGTTTGAATCAAACTCAACATTTCATTTTGTTGACATTGAAAAATGTATAGACAATATTCAAGCCAACTTAGGGAATAAACACGAAATTGATTGATCTTTTACCAACAGATTATGTGATTATTTCACAATAATACTCTTTTCCCCTATTATAGGAGATATTTGAAATATGAAGAGAATTTTCCTTTTATAGTGGGATAATGCATGCACAGTGTACCTCCTTTATTGTCAATCTGCAATATCGAGCTAAATAAGTACATATGATGGCGTAATAGGATTGGTTGCCGAGTTCAGTTTCGTTGGTTGATCAAGAGTTACTGGTACAGGTGGTCCCCAACAATTAATGCATTACTTAAGATGGGAGCCTGAGATTTTTGATTGGAGGATAATGTGGGCACTGACGTGAGACCTTTCCATATGTATCCTCCTGATTGGTAGCCCGTATATCCTGTCAGTGATTTGTAATCATTATTCATTATTTCACCTTGAAGGACGACACAAGCTTCTTGAGTAAGCCACTCAAGATCCGAGCTGACCTCACACATCCGAGCACACATTATTATCCCCTTACTGGGTACACCAATCCGTGACCTTGGAGGTTAGTGTCAACAGTTATCCCCCATGTCAGTGCTAACATAGGTGAGGGACTGACCTTCTGAAAATAATTTGGCACAACTTCCAATTTCTGTAATAATTACTCTCCAAATGCGAGAGACACATGTCACCTTGTAAGCTGTGAGGTAACTTCCTTCTTCTATAAGCATTGATTAACAGTCGTTAATCATTTAATTATCCATTTAAACGGTTCAGATCTTGTCCTTCGACATTCCTCTACTTTCAAATAACCTTTTCTCCTTTCATTGTTTTGTCAGAAGTCTAATTTTTCTTTGCTTCCTATTTTGCAGCTTACCGACCTTACCACTTGAGCTCAGCCATTCAGAAACGGGCTGACTCCATCTTAGCTCTTTCCAACAGAGAGAGGTCTTGCAAGTTCGTGATCTCAAACGATAATTTATTTCAAGCAAGACTACTCCGAGCTTTGCCTCTAACTCGAGTGCCAAGCAGACCTATTACTTCAGCTCATGTTCCTCATCTTAAGTCAAATTAACATCTTCATCACTTCTATTTCTTCTGGCTAAACTTTACTACTCCTTCTTTTCTTGTATATTTAGGCCAACAACCAAACATACCGAACCTCTGCGCTACCAGAGCAGTTGAAGCTGCTAAAAGAAAGATGGAAGAGATCGTTGCTAAAGAGCAGGACCGACTTGAAGAGATGGAGTCCGAGCTTGAAGCTGAGTTGCCTTTGCAAAGACAGCGTTCAACAGAACTGCCCGCTACACCTGCCCCTTCGAGCTCGCCCGTTCCTTCAGCGATTTCGATTGTTACTGCAGTGTCCTCATCCAAATCTCAGGAGAAATGCCCCGATATTCAGAGACCAGACATTGAAGGCTTGGTAGGGCGCCAAGCTGAGATGTTCTTGGATTTCCTCCAAGCTCCTTCTCCAGCAAGGGAGTCAGTTGCTGCTTTTCCCTCGCCTATCAGATAGGAGCAGAATTTTCTAACGGAGATACCCATAGGAGAAAGTGTTGTGTCCGCTCAACTTCACTGTCATCGAGCTATTCTTCAGATGACCTTAGAGGCTGACAATGTAAAATTTTGAAAAGTTTTTTTATAAGACTTTTCTTATTTAATTTAAACGTTTTAACTTTAACTTTATGCTCTTCAGGTTAAGACTGAGCTCGATTCAGTGCTAGAGAGTTCAGAGACCGAGCTAATAATTTTTTTACTGAAGTTGAAACAGAGAGGGTGACCTTTACTGATGAGCAAAGGAGTTATGAGAATCGCCTCAACAAGATGGTGGAATAACTTAATGCCAGCCTCACTGCAGAGCACGAGCTAATAGATGATAACAAAGCTCTGCAGGTCTGGGGTGAAAAGGCAAATACCCGAGCTGAGAATGAGAAAAAACGAGCTGATGAAGCAGTAGCTCGGGCAATGGCTAATAAGAATGAGGCCGAGCTAATGGTCTCCAAAGTTGTAGAGGAATGGAGGGCTTCTCCAACTTTTGACGCCATAGCTTAGGAAGCATATGTCTTGGCTATAGGTGAGATCATCAAATTTATAAACCAAAAGCAACCGGATTGGGACACTAACTTTTTGGAGGATGCTCAGAAAGAGCAGGAAAATGAGGTTTTAAGATATTATTTTCCACGCCATCATACTCCTCATCATCACAACCATCTACAATCCAACATTGTGCATTAATTGTATCACTTGCTAATAGAGTCTCTATTTTGTCCTTCATTTTCTTCTTGTTTGTCAACCTTATATTAAATTGGACATAGACAAGATTGTTCATCCTGACAGTTTCAAGTTTATTCCGTTTCTTTATGTGTATGTACCAAACTGAAGAAATTAGTATTTAATAATTTTTAATTTCAAAGAATTGTAAAAAAAAAAAAAAATAATGCTAATGCGCCCAAGGTGTGCATAATTGCGCCCAAGTGCGCATTAGCGATCAACAATTGTCATTGACCTTTAAATAAGACGCCAAGCCACTTAACTTGGCGTTTTGACCTCGCATCATGCCAAGACGACCGTCTAGACGCGCCTTTTAGAACACTGTGTACAAGCATTGTTTGGGGAATGTATACAACAAGCATTTATACGATGGATTAGACATGATTGATGAAAAGATGTACACAATAAGATTTGTGAGCCATGCAGGCTAACATACTTCTGAACTGTATGCTCAAGCTTTTGATGAATAAAAGTGTTGAGCTAACTTGAGATTATGAACCAAGCACTCTTGTGAGCCATTCATATTGTCTTGTTAGTCAACGTAATAAAATTCGCTCGAGTTGTAGTTTATTAGTCAATAGCAGTAAATTATTAGTTTTTTTGATCTTTTCAATATTTTTGATTATCGATTTATATAGACATTAGAGTAAGGAGGATTAGCGTTGAATGAAATTGTGACTTTTCTACACATAATTGAGGTTATATATATATTTTTTCTATCTAAACTCCTATACTTTATATTTTTATACTCGTTTCCCTATTTTGAGGAAACAATGTATTTTTGAATAGTGATTTATTGAATTATTCTATTGGAGAATGTGTGGTTGAAAATGGGTTTTGAAAAAAATGAGTTTTTTTAAAAAATTGGGACTCAATTTAAAGTAAAAATTGTGAGTTTGTATGCAACTAGGGTCCATAGCTCAGTGGTAGAGCAATTGACTGCAGATCAATAGGTCACCGGTTCGAACCCGGTTGGGCCCTTTTAATCCTCTTTATGTTCGTAAATTTTGTTTTTACTTTTTGCCCCTAAAAAATCCATAATTTTTGGTGAATCTGCGTCACTTCTTAGATTCATGTTCCGATTAAAATATTTTATCACAGTTTGCTAAAAATCTGATTTTAATACTCACCAAACACCTTTTTTTTTTTCTTTTTTTTTTTTTAATAGGTATGAGCTCTTTTTTATTGTTGAAGGGTTTGGGAATTTGCACGCGTGGTGATCAAGAAGACAATAATGGACAAGAGTTTCTCTGTGTATTTGCCTTTGTTTTCCACAAGAAGCTTTTCATTGTCAACCATGATTTGGTAAGATGTAAAATATCTTGAATTTTTTCTTTTTGTTTAATTCTTTCATTTTTTTCCTTTGCTTATTACACTATTTTTGTATATATTTCCCCTTCTCTTCATGTCTTTTAGTTTCCATTATTCTTCAATTTATTATGAATATAACGCTTTATGTTATCTCAATTAATATAAATTACACAATTTATAATTTTAAGGGATTTTGCTTGGTGTGATATAAACTGAGTGCAGTTTTTTCTGAATTTTTCTTGAATTCTCGAGTGCTGTAAAGAAAAATAAACTACTACAATATAGATGGAGGCGTAGCTGTTCCTAGCCTTTCTTTAAAAAGACTATTGAAAGTTGAATTGATTTTTGGGCTTTGGAGTAATTTGAAGTGCAAGTGATCTGCAGTAAATGCAATGGATTAAAGGGAAGCTCTAGTATTACAGGGGTGCGCCCTCTTTTACATGCAGAGAGGGGTGTCTGGATTTTTGACTTTTTTGACCTGCATTCATACATTATCTAATGCTAATGTTCCATTTCAACCGAACATTGGGGTTGATACAATTGGATTAATACTGACTTTGTATCTTTTGTCAACAGTGGCATCTCATGGAGTTACCCTACTGGTGCACCATCTGCTCTGCTACAAGGTGAACCTACGTGTAGAAGAAGGGGAAGACCAGGGAAATACAGACATGATGGCTCGGTTTCATTTGCAATGTCTTTGTCTTCATCAGTTCTAGTGTTGTTGAAGACTACATTAAAATAAATAAATTTGTACGAGTTTAATAGCCTAAACTTTTAGATGGAGTGGTTTAACGTGACATGAGCGCAAGCAAAAGCCTTGAGTTCAAGTCTTAGTGCAAAAAGATTGAGCAAGTGTTAGGTTTTTAGTGGAAAAATAGATTCGGTGATCACAATGAGGGGCTTTCGAAAGACTAAATTTAAATAAACAAACAAACGCGTCCTCTTTCAAAGCTTAAGCTTTTATATGAGGTAGTTCAATCTGATGGAGTTGACTTTGGTGCACCATCTGCTCATAAAAGATCCAAAGGTGTTGTTATGGTTGATGTTGCACTGCATGAGTGCCTCAGAATATGGACACACTGCGCATATGCTCACCCTGCCTTGTGCAGAGAATCGGGAAGGCCATGGAAAGCTTAATTTCACTGGAAATATCTTTGTCTTCATCAAGCGGGTGGCAACACTATCACCAAATCAGAAGTGGACAGGACGGCTTCCAGGGACTGTTCAAAAGCAACGATTAGCTTCTCTTGGTATTTGGCAATTTTGCTTGAACCCCAGTATTCTGTTTCAACTTTCAATACTGAGATTGCTTTTCATAGACTTTGATAGTTTGACCTGCTACTATTCTTAGTAGGTTTGAGTAAAAGCTCAGTGAAATATGTTTCATATGTTAAGGTTTCTGTTCAGTCTTCCAATTTTCCTGTCTTCATATTTTAACCATACCACACACCTTTTTTAGTTGATTAATAAACAAAATCATTTGTTCTATTCTGTTGGTTCAAAGGACAATTGTTTTGATACAAAATTTTGTGATTCCAATGGCAAGTCTCTTACTGGTCGTTACCTCAACAGGCAAAAATAGCCACATGGCTAATTCTCTGTTGCCACTGTAAAGAAGCACACCATTCCTAGGGAAAATCAGCATTTGTGGCTACAAGGTTTTCTACATAATTGACACTTTGACACCCAAAAGAAAGGCATTATGTTGCTCATTTTTGTATCGGCACCTAGGAGTCATGGATTATGCTTTCATGTTTGTCTTGACACCTAGGATGTTGCATCATGCTGCTTATTTCATAAATAATTGACAAAATCTATAAATGCAAACTTCAAGACACGTGCTTGGTAGTTTCCTATAGGAAGAAAAATCATTCCTCGATCTCCTTTCTCTCTTCTGCTTTTCAGATAGCGAGCATCATCTTTAGCTAATGTTTTCAGGTTATGAATCCACACTTGCTTTACTAGTGAACTGTGAGATACCACCATTTCATACACTAGATTTATGAGTGAATACTTTTCCTAATTAATATAAATACACGTTACAAAATTTCTTATTTAAATACCGGTTTTTAATTAAGACCAAGCAAGCATATTCTTTTATTCAAATCTAGGGTAAGGGTTTCTTGCAAATATGGTTTATCCAGCTGAGTGTTCCAGGTAGTTGTTTCACTTCATCTTCTTCCTCTACAAAAAAATATTGTACCAATAGAGATCGTGATATGGCTTTTTGGGGCTTTTCTTGTGCCGAGATGACTATTGCAATTTGCAGTCTTTCAAAATTTTGCAAAAACATTTACTTTTGCTGATTGTTTTCATCAACTATATTTCTAATTAATGTTCTCAAGATCTGGTAATAGGCCAGCCAATAAGTTTGCATTCAGAGATGGCTCACTCATTTAATTATAGCATATCATGACATTGCTCGATGATTTATGATCATATCAGCTTTCAATTTTCCTTTTGATATTGAATTCATTTTATTGTTCATGAACTTGTCATTTGAATCGTCAGGTTGCACCAAGCTGTATTAGGTGGATATGATTAAGGCAGTTTTCAGTTTTAGTGTGGAATGGATAATTGCATACGTTTGGTTGATACTGTCTTGTAATGTTCCCTTTAATTTTAAAAACAAAACTTTTTTATTATGCAAAATATGCATTCTAATATTATAACCTAATTATCTAAATAAATGTCTTACATGATAATGGAAGTACATGTCATATTATTTAGCCCCTATTTGGTATAAATTCTTAAAAACTGATTTTTCTTCAAACTAGTTTTCAACCACACATTCTTCAAATAAAACAAGTTTGCCTGTGAATCCATAAATTTTCCTACTTTTTAACCAGACATTCTTCAAATGTAACACTTTTCCCAAAATCTACATCAAACAGGCCTTAGAAACTTATCAAATTCGTAGAATAAAATTGCAATACGCTTTGTCACATTAAAAAAAGAAACAAATTTGATTAAAGCCCAGTTTCATTGATTTATTCAGTTGGAGAATGAGGAAAATGAACTAGCCCTCTCATCCTCAACTGACCTCCTCTTGGACACATTTGACCATATTTGGTTAAGCTCAGAAAAAGGTGAAGTTACTTTTGTTTAATTTTTCATCTCCCAACATGTTTTGGATACTTTACTTTTTTCCTATATCTAAGTAAGAAGTTATTTTTTTGAAAGTAACTCGTACTCTAATACGAAAATAAGTAACTTATTTAAAACTTTCACAGATAAATGAATTATTTGTTTTAAAAAACTTGTTACTATAAGTAAGCTCTTTAGGCTTGGCCTAACATAAAGTTTTTCTACCAGTTTTAGTAGTGAAGAAATTGCAGATTTGAGAGTCAATAAAAACCCCAGCAGCTCACCATCCCCAAAGGATGCCTTCGGACCATGATTTTGTTATAAGTAATTCTTATGTTATTAGTAGTGTTTTTTTATGCAGATGTTTGTATAAGTTGCAAATTAACATATACAATTTGTAAATTCAGCAAATGAGACATTTCTGCATTTGAAAAGATACCATGTTTTTTGAATCATTTTGGGTGTTTAGTTAATTGTGAATTTAGTTAATTTTAATCCACTTTTGACCCATGTCCTTACTATGGATTATTTGTAGTATATAAGAAAGTAAGAAACTATCTGCACTAGTTTAGTGTCATACTATTTGCACCAAACACTGTATAGACTAAATTAATCCTTATCTTGTCCAATTCGGAGTACCAAACACACCCTAATTGTCTTGAAATATGGTCTTCTTGTTTAACCTAAAATTTTACTTCTTTCTTTTAAATTCTGTGATCTTCTACAGGTTGTATACTCGGTTAGCAATTCGTGGGGGTTCTTTTTGCTATCTTTAATTGAAATATTTATTATTTGTCTGATTTTGTTAATGAATTTCTATTTTTATGAGGATTTTTTTTTATAACCTGCAAATTATAATATATAATTTGTAAATTCAGCGAATGAGGCATTTCTGCGTTTGAAAAGATAGAAAGTTTTTGGTAATTTTGTATGTTATTTATTTATGGGAATTTAGTTAATACTAATCCACTCTTGAGCGATGTCCTTACTATGAATTATTTGTTATTCATCTAATTTCTGAATGCGGAGGTTTTATAACCTGCAATTTAGTATACATAATTTAATTATTTATGGGAATTTAGTTAATTTTAAAACATTTTCGATCCATGTCGTTTCTATGGATAATTCTAATAGGTCATTGTAGTATATAGGAAACTATCCAGATTAATTTAGTGCCAAATTATTTGCACCAAACCATGGATTGGACTAAACTAATCCTTATCTAGTCCAATCGGGTGTACCAAACACACCCTAATTGTTGTGGAATAAGGTCTTCTTGTTTAGCCTAAATCTTTTCAAGTTTCTGTGATCTTCTACAGTTTTATTGTATACTCACTTGGCGATTCATGTTTTTGCTATCTTTAATTGAAATATTTGTTATTTGTACGCTTTTGTGAATGATTTATTATTTTGCTAGGTACAGGGGTGCCTTTGCTAGAATGGATTCATGTGGTATACAAGCACGGTTTATCAATATCAATAGAGAAGTATGTAATATGCCTTACAAATTGATGTTAGTGTTTTACATGAAATTCCAAATACATGAGCATGGGAAAAGAATGCTGGCAATATTTTTGTTGCCTCTGTTTAACTATGACATATCTTATAAAATGATCTACTGAACATGCTTAAATGTAATAGGCGTTGAAGGCATTGGTTTGTATTTTCAACTCTATGCATTATAGGTAAATTGTTGAGTGAAGAAACTTTTGGCATGTTTGGTTGGACAGGATTGGACAGTATCAAGAAAGAAAATAGTTTTCATCCATTATGATGTCTGGTTCTTTCCAATATTGTGTACAGAATATGCACTTAGTAAATTGAGATGATAAAAGTGATAGCACAATGATTAAAAACAAATAAAGCACATTATTCGGCATTCTTTCTTAGTTAAATTTTTTGTCAACCGTGCTAAGGTGAGCTGATATATGTATACACACAAAAAAACTATGGCTTCAAGTAAATTAGCATAAGAACAAAAATGGGAAATTTGGATGGGAGCCAATTATTCACCAATACTTCGGCCAAATCATCTTCCTGATCCAAATATCTCACTCATGCCCATTTTAAGGGTTTTCTATCCTGTCAGAAAACTGAAGATCTTTCAATATAACAGGATTCTGCTGTAGATCCTACATTTTCCTTCAACTATATAGTGGCATTTACTCTTGTGACAAAACAATGGCATATGAGGATCTTTATCCTTTCAGCACCATCCGATTGATCCCTTGTCTTCAATCCTCTTATGTTCTTGATGGTGGGGATCCTAGTAGAGACCTAAGTGAAGAATTACTAAGTATTGTAGTTTATGTTTTTTTTTTAAATAAGATTAACTAGAATTTTGATAAGTTGTGATGTATTAGAAGTTCCCTTACTGTTCAGGAATTAAGGCTTCAATTTATACAAACCATTATTAAGTGAATCAGAATTACAGAATTTTTCTTCCTCCCATATTATTTCTCTTGGATATCTCTCTCTTCTTATAGTCTTATTCTTCCCTTTTCTCTATCTATTCTTGTGCATTTCTCTCTTCCATTCTCTCTTATTCTCTTACTCTGACAAGTTCCGCATGGGGTGAGGTATTCACTTGATATGTACTCGGTGCTAACTTTTTGGTAAGAGTAGCTTCTGGAGTGTGCTGATGATAAGGTGTATTAAAGAAGTAAAAATTCACAGGACTTGATAAAGAGAAAGCAGATATTTTACCAGATGATGCGATTTTGATACACTATAGATGCTTCTTATGCCCATGTTTGAGCCCCATTCTTTCTCATTCATTTTTCTACGGTACTTATTTTGAACCACACATTCTCCAAATAAAATAATATTACACACAAATCTAAAACTTTTCATCACTTTTCCACCACACATTCTCCCATCAATCACTATTCAAAAACTAATTCTTTCTAAAAAATGGGGGCCAAACACCCACTATATATGCTTAGCATGTTTGGGTTGACTTGGCTTATAAGCTTAGTCCAAGCATTCTTGAACGTGGTTGCTAGGCTAAGCTTATAAAGTTTACTTATAAGTAAATAAGTTTCTAACAATTAATTTTATTGATCAAAACTGAAAATTAGTAAGCTGCTTATTTTGGAAGTTAGGTAAGAGTTATTTTTAAAATTAAATTTTTTTTTAACTTAGTAGGAAAGAAATAAGTTATCCCAATATGTTTAAGCAAAAACCTATTTAAAAGTGCCTTTTACTTATTTATAAGCCTAGCCAAACATGGTCGGGCTAACAGATTATACAAACCTTTAAATACCTATTACTTGAGACATAGTTAAGAACATTGATGTTACATTTTAGGCTGGCACTTTTAGTTTTTGATATGGTCTATTTTCGTGGCTTTCCCTGGCAGAATATTTTGGCGAGGATAACCTCTTTTTAACAACAAGGGACAATGGCTATATCTATCTTGGCAGCAGTTAGTTCGGTCTCCATCGTGACTTTAAAAGAGAGACCCCCGTTGCGTCCCCCATGACTCACATATTTCAGGTATGAACTTCAAATATTGTAGTGACAGTTTTACAAAATTGATGCAGCTGTGAACTATCAAATCTTTAGCACAGAGCATTTACATATTGTAAGGCATATCACACAAAGACAAGACAAAAACACATCTATGCATGATACTAGTTGTCCAAAAAGTCAACTGAAAAATAGAATCATAAATGATGAAGAGTAATCAGAACTTAAACACCATAAAACTATGGGAACTCTAAGGTAAATCATACGAGTAGAAGATGCTCAACCAACACATAAGAGAGCCAGCTGGGCTGCTTGACCACAGGTTTAGTTGGTCAGCTCGGGCAGATGAAAAAGGAAGGCTGGTCAAGGTTAACCAGTCCAAGAGGGAGGCTTCCGAGTTTTCCAGCCCATGGTGTAGGGCTGGTAAGAAGTTTGGTTGCACGTCAAATCCCGTCCGCACATCCAACCCACTACCCATGTAGCCTAATAACTTTTAATTACCTCCTAAATTGGCTCCATCTTTTTTGGAATGGAAAGTGCATGTGTTCCTTCACATCCAATGGACAAAAATAATACACGAGTTGAATGATCCTTGTGCCACATCATCAAGGTAAACTTCTATATATAGGCTTGAAAGATGAAGGCATCCTCTGTGAGATACATTCTCTACATTCTTAAGCTTTTATGTTTTGCACTTTTTCTCTCTTTAATATAATATACTAATTCTCACGCCGAAAGAAGAACCGAGGAGTGCTCCATCCTTTTTTGAGGTCGCTGGACCTTCGGGAAGCACATCCGGTGACCAATTTTCATATTTTACATCATTGGACATGCTCATGCTAATATGCACTAAGGACATGTATGGTATGTGGTATTGAACAGGAATAAATAACTTCTTTTCTTTTTAACATCATCCAGTGTTTTGTAATCCACCATACCAAACATGTTGTAAATACATTGTTGTGTACATGTGTGACGCTACAAGAGGATGACCTTAGATCAGGTCTATTGCAACATATAAAAGATTGTTGAAGTAAATGATATAAGCACTCTCTAACAACTCAAGCTTGTATATCAGGCGGTTCGATATGATATCCAAGCAGACAAAGGACAGGTCTTGCCGCCATCTATTTGATGAAATTGTGCACGTGTCAATAGGAAAGAATGAACACCGTCTCCTTTTGAGGGGGGCATGTTGACGACAATATAAACGACATACACGTGGCTCTCTCTAACAGTTTAACCTTTTAAGATCAAATGATTCTAGAGGATGCTTTAGTGCCTTTGCAGATATTCTACTTGGGACACCAGCACGCCTGGTTTTACATAACAAACTACTTGTCTTTGTTTGTATCCAATGTATTCTTCAGTCTGTTAATCTCAATATTTACGGGTGTGCAATTTCTAAATTCTTACACAATTTAGAAGCGCACACCTCTGTAACAAATTCTTTGATTGGATTATTCAAATTTTGAATATATGAACTTTTCATCATTTTGCAGGGATTTTCTCCTATTTTGGCTCTATCTGGTTTTTATACGCTCAACGTTGCTTCTGATGTCCCAATTGGTTGTTCATATGTCTCTGTTTTTGGTCCCGACGGTTATACCCTGGCTGGTGCAGTTGCAGGAGTTCTTATTGCTGCCACCCGTGTTCGGGTATCTTCAGGATACTTAGACATTTAAGCAACCGCTATTCTGAATATCGTATCTTTTTAATCCTCTAATAGATTCTTTATTTTTTCTTTTACATGGAAATCATGTAGTTTTCTCGATTTTGTTCCACCTTAATGTCAATATTTAGACACCAGAGAGGGAAGCGAAGGCTAGTTTAGTTTGCAACAGAATCGAAATTTGCTGTTAGTCACGTTAAACAAGATGCAATCCTATTATTCAATAATCTGGAAAAAAAAAAAAAAACATATAGAAACTATATGGAGGAAAAAATATAAATTAGAACAAATGAAGACTACTAAACTGCCCTTGATACTCAGCCACTTGCTGAAGACAGTATCAAAATTTGCTCCAATATCATGTTAAACAAGATGCAAGCGTATACTAAACCACCCTTGACGAAGGAAACTAAATTACAATGGCGTATAAAGTTTTTAACCTTAATTATCAGTAGTCCAATACCATGATGGCCACTGTGAAACTTGTGCTTCTTGATTTCCAGTAACCTGCTTATATGCAGCTCATCCCTTTATTTGTCAATTTCTCCGAAGTGTATTGGTTAGCATAGATATTCTCAAGATGATTGACAAATGATCAAACAAATGCAGCACTTCATCTTTTATTTAAGCTCGTTCTGTAGGTTTTGCCTATTTAAGAGCACACCTGGTAACCATTGAAAATTGATAAGAAATTATACCGTCTTCATTTCTAAGCCTATGCTGTTGATGCATGGTTCCAGGTAATCATCAGAATCTTAGTTGGTGGCCCTGCAAATCTGTGTCTCGATAGTGCAGGATGTCTGGCCAATCAGATGGGACACAATTCAGGAGCTCCGGCAGCCTGATTTGATCTTAACTCTTAGTGACTGGATTCCCAAGATCACAAGAAGTAGATGATTAACTTCTGGGTTCTGTTCCTATTTCTATCAGTAGATGTATTTTTTTATTTTTATTTTTTTGAAAGGTATCAGTTGATGTATTTTTGTTTCTCAATAAGATGGGGGGATGCATTCTAAAGATTTGGAATGACTGCTTGTCTTGTATGGGGTCAAAACTTTGTATGAATTTTCTTATCAGTAACTCTCTGCCTGAGTACTTGGATTTTCAAATCTTTTTTATTGGTGTAAACTATGTTTGAATCTTGAAGCTGGTTAACTTGTGTTAATTTTTCCTTTTCTTTTGCCCTCTTCTATTTTCTCAGTCTAGTAATTCTTGAGTACTTTTATTGCATATGTAGCATCTATAATTGTTGATATTGCAAGACTGCTTGACGAAGGAACCTCTATAATATGAGTAGCTATTTCGTGCCTCGTCGTATTTATTGCCATTTCCCAGGTAAAGGAAAAGAGTGATCTACGTTCATAGTGTAAAACTTCGTATGACACATGATTGTTTCACAGAAAGGATTATACTACTTGACAGCATATGACTGTTTGATAAACTCACACATGCTGTAAGTCACTTAATATTCCATAAAATTGCAATCTTTATTTTGCACGGGTTTGAGCTCTTTTTGGTTCTTGAAGAGGTTTGAAATGTTCTTTGGAGGATTCCTTTTGTTAAAAGGGTTGGATTTTTGTACATCTGTGGACAAGAATTGTTCTATTTGCCTTCTCGTGTCGAAATGGAGCCTTTCATTGTCAGCCAGGATTTGGTAAGCTGTCAACTCTTGAAATCTTGCTTTTTTGCTTAATTCTTTTATTTGCTAAGGATTTACATGTAATAAACTCTACCTTCGTTTTTCATAACCAGTTCAGTCCCGAGGAGGTTGACAATTATCGTAAAATTTTGATGATATGATGATTCCTCAGACAATACTTCGTCGGGATGTCCCCTACTATCAATGCGTCGCTTTGGATACTAAATATAGTGAAAATGGACAGATTTTCGTTTCTTTGAAACTCCATGTAAAATCTAACAATGAACCAAACTAAGTGACGAAAAGGAATTGATTTTGCTGTAGAAACTCGAAAATTTTGAAAATTTAAACTCGGTCCTACGACAAGTGGATAACCATTAAGAGCAAACAATACTAGGAAATGGATGTGAATCCAACTACGACAACAAACTAAACTTTTTTCAATACATTTGAAGTTAGCTACACGTATACAACTACTCAATATAAACTTGGGAATAACAGTAAGCGAAACAAAACTGCATTAAAACAGCCCTTTGAGAATATTGTTGTACTGATATATCAACAGCAGAGCATAATCGATCATACATAAAAGATCTGGAATAGCAACTGGATTATACATGAGAGTTGCTATAACATAATATGATATGTAAGTGCGCACACTTTGGAAAACATCAAAAACATGCTGACTAGGAATATATAAAAATCGACAAAAGAAAATCGATAATCTCCCACAAAAGTTGCAAATGAACCTGAAAAACTTACAACATACTATCAGTCCTCGCAGGCAAACGGCGGAAGAAATTGAGTGGAGCGGGGGGCAACTTGTGCCGGAATCTGGGATGCCTCATCACGTAACATCCAGTGAGAATAATCAGTAACTGGAAAGGTGTAGCATATAATACAATGGCAGCAAGTATGCAGAATGCCATGAATATGATCGTGGCACGAGGATCTCGCCAACTCAGCATCGCCTGTATTCGTTCCCCTTGGGATGCAATATCGCCTATCACCGTCTGAATTCGACCAGCCACACTGCGTAAACGATCATACCTCATTCGGACAAGATCTGTATTTTGTCGGGTGGGAAATGTATCAAATTCCTCATCAAGCTCGTCAGGGAGTACTGAGTCGGCATAGGATAATCTCATATTCATGTGTGGAGGAAACCTTGGGCGGAATCGGTAATTCCAGAGTCCGATTAAAAACATGTATACAAAAACTGTTGGCAAAATCAGTTCAGGGACACAGACTAACATAATAAAGAGAACGTGCACCAGCACTGATGTAATGGGGTTTCTCCACATACAAACTTCTTTAAACCATTTCCCGAAAGATAATAATCCGCTAAAAACTGACATTAGTCTGAAGAAGTTCGCCTTGCTGCGCCTCATGCTCCAGATATGTGAATCCGCATCAGTCATGTATTCAACAATTTCTTTTCTGAGAGGGGGTTCTGATCGACTGAGTCGTGCTGCCACTAGACTAACAGCTTGGTGACGTAATATGTCGAGCTGCATAACAGTCAATGGTCGGACATAATGCATCTTAGGCAAAAGCGGTCTTGAGTATAAACACATCATGTTCACCATCGATGTGGATGAAAACCGTATTGCCAAATGCAACTCTCCCATCTTCTTTACACCGGAAGGGTGAAGAACTAGCAACGGGTAAGAATGAGTATAAACACGGCCAGTTTCAAGAGTCGAGATTCGGATCCGAACTTTCCCAATTTTCACGTCTCTGTTACCTTGTGAAACGTTTTCACTAATGTGACCATTATCAAAAACACCTATGGTAAGAACAGTGGCTGGATCAAACACCTCCCAAGTGTACTGCTCATTGTACTTAGGATTTAAGCTGTCAATAATTGTTCGAGTTCGAATCCATTTCTGGCTATATTTTGCGACGCAAAAAGTATCCGATGTTTCCCTACCATTTCTCGTTTTCATTGGGTGAACAGAATTGGCACTTAAAATGCCTAGCTCCAACATACCTATTGGTGGCTTCCAAAGCTGTTTTGCTGTCGGTCGAAGATCACTACTATAGTGAGTAGATTCATCAAGCACGTGGTACCCCCCATCGAGGCTTACACGCAGATGGACCCTACTAGCAAATTTATCTTTCTTCGATTCCTCAACCTCAGTTGAACTTGCTTTTTGGAGATTAAACCATCTCGAGTGGACCATTCGATTGTCAGCACGTCTTTCAACTGTGGCCAGTGGTATAACAACTCTACCAAGAATCTCATCTTTGTTTGGACCCACACGATCTTCAACTGAAAGTATTAGAAAATCATCGAATGGTTCAGCGGCAACAAACATCAGATCCTCATTCCATTGTGCATTCATAGTTTGTGTCTGAACAGGTTTTGTCTTCAAAACTTGGTTACCAATCTGTGCCTTAACATGTACATTCGGCAAGCGATTCTTCTCAGCCACAACTAAATCTTGCGCTTCAATAATATTAACACGTACATACCACAATCTTGGGGACTGGTAGACTTTAGAGCGGATGTATGTTGAAGTTACAGAGCTATCAACAGGGCTAGCTGCATCTGAATGCCAAGCATCTGGAAACGCCTCATCTGCCTGTGTACCAATCCAGACGGCAACCATAAGTTCCCCTCTCTTTTTCTCTCCTTTCTTATCTTCTAGACGATACCATTCTGGAGCCAAAGGACTATCTGGTGGAACTCGCAAGGGAATCTCACGAAGATCAAACCTAATTGTACCTATAAAATCATCTTTAACCATATTCTTGTCTTTAACCACAACTTCCAACACAGATGACTGCATTCTATCCTTTGAGAAGGCGAACACCGTGTTCCACTCGGGGTTTTGGATTTTCTCAAAGTGCTTTGTGACACCTTTGTAGTTACCAAGTTTAACTTCAACATATGGGTCAAGACTACCTGTAACGTCCTTGGAAGGAAGGTCACGTGCCTTCACAACTCGTACAAAGAGGAACTGCATTGGCTCGACTAGGTCATAAGTGCTGGACGGTTTGTCTGAATGCCTCCCCCATCCACCACCAACTTGTCCCCCTCCAAGGTAAGGGCTTGTTTCTTCAAGAAGATAATCAGCAGGTTGTGAGGATGAACCTGGGTACACGTGGCCAACTAGTGGAGCATGAGCTTCATAAGACATATCATCCACCCCGTATTTTATTGGTTGATTGGAAGTTGAAGAAGACGGGTGCTGTTGTTGCTGGTAATTCGAGTTGGGAAGATGGTGAAATGTTTGTGTTTTCCCCTTTTTGCGCCCACTGAATAAGTCTGAGACAACATTTACAAGTTTCTGATAAGGTGCTTCGCCTTCGACCGAATGCAAACTTGAATATGAAGTAGAATCCATTTCACGAAGTGGGATTGAAGACTTAATAGATGGATCATCTGTTACATAGACTTTCAGGCCAAGCTCCCCTCTCGCACGCGAAAAAATACTTCCCTTCTCTAAAGGATAATTGAAAACAACAGCATCAGAATTTGGGACAAATGATGTACCAGTTATCCGAACCTTCCCAAGTGACGACTTGGAATCAATAGTCTTTTCACTTTTATAAACACGAGCTTCGAGAGAGAGATTATGTAGATTATTTGGATTAGATATATTAAAGTAGAAAGTTTCATTCCAATTAGGGTTAAGATCCATCTCTTTGAAAGTGGTGCGAAATTTCTGATCATCAAAATGGAGTTCGACAAAGGTGCTGGATGAACCCTCCCCATCTTTCAGCATAAGATTGTGACCCCTCACAACCTCCACTCCTAGCTTGAGTTTGCTCATGATTACTATCACAAATATTTTGTACTTGATGAAGGAATATCAGGCACCTGTTCATGAGAAGAAATATGAGCAAAATGTATGTCAAGACAAACTAAAGAAAATATTATTAGCATTCAGTCGAGAATTTCCATAAACGCAAAAGGAACTGGAGAACAAAGAACCAACAACACTATCAATTATTCACAAAGTTTCAAAAGACAATATTTTCACAATACAAAGTTATAAATAAACCCCACTTCATACGCTTCTTATCATTACAAGAATGAAAAGAAGATAAGACTTCCCATAAACTTGGTCAGCTATCTGAAATCCTTTTTCGTCATTCCATTTGAGTTAGCACCCTATCTATTGAAATTTCAAGTCTATGGTATATACGAAAACTGATACACCATACATGATGCCAAAATGCGAGGATATTCTAATGAATTTTAGTAGTATTTAAATACAGGACCATCAAAAAGCGTGTTAAAAGAAATAGAATCAGCAAACAGTAAGATAGTCTGACAACAACTAAGAACAACAAAGAAGTTTCTTGGGTTTTTCATCTTTAAAAGAATCTTAACTCCACCTGGCAAAGAAACAGGATACAAATAATTTTTTTCTGGTGAAGTCAACAAGAAATCAATGTAATCATCAAAGAAATGATGAAGAATTACACACGAATCAGATGCTCCGTCTTCGAACTCAAAGGAAATACTCGATATGCTGGACTCATACTCAAATTATCAAATTCCACCAGAAGAATCAAACTTTATTTGATTTTTATAAAGAAAAACTTTGATTCCACCAATAGCTGACTTGGTTTTCTTTCACAAAAAAAAGTCAATATTCTGAAAGAATAAGGTATCCCAGAAGATTCATGGTAAAATAAAATCAGCCTTTTATTAGTATTTAGAAAATCTCAAATTGACCTACAACCATTTGATTGACTAAAAATCACATCATCAATAAGCCCAGATCAGAAAATCACATAAACCCATAAGAGTATAATCAATAACAAGAAAAAGTAAATAAAGAATCACCTGGACTGGATTTGAAGTTATTCACAGATTCTTCAGAGTTGTTGGCTTCCCGACTGAAAAATCAACACAAAGCTTAGGAAAAAATGATATTCTTTTCTTTATCAGACTCAAATGTCAAGAAGAACAAAACAAGAAACGAAATGATGGATGGAATCAAAGAAATAAAGCGTTTACTAAAGGAATTCAATTATGCTCCTTGGACAGAGATTGCCGGCAGGGAGGGGGGTGACAGGTGTGGTGGCAGGACGGTATTGCTGATTGGGAGGGGGCGATAGGGTGCGATGGACGTATTGATACGTGTTTCCAACTGTCGTGAGTCAATCTTTGAGCAGCAAGGTTCAAAGAAATTAGTCTTTGAGTGAATATTCAAGGAAGGAGCAAATCAATGGTTGAATTTTTCTGCTCATACAGGAAAAAAATACGGATACTCACATGCGGTGTGGACTCATGTAAAATATCGCCAAATAAATGGGACCCACCTGTTTGTATGTATTTCGTATGCTTTTTGTGTGTGTAATATTTATTATTATTATTATTTTTTCAGTACATATGGATAGATAATGGTTGAAAAGTCTACCAGCGTGTTCCCGGATGGCTGTCAGTTTCTGTTGTTTTGTCGATTTTTCTGTGTAACGTAGTTGGATTCCAGTATATGTTAAATTAGCTAAGCTTGATTGGCTGAGCTTAAAAGTGAATTAGAATTACTTATAAACAAATATGAGTGAAGAATTCAATAAAATATATAAGAAAGAGCACAAAGAATTACGTGGTTCGGCGTCAATGTGACAAACCTACATCCACGAGAAAAGAGAGAAGATTATATTCGCTGATTTCCGATGTGTTACAGTGACACATATATATTCATATTACAACAAGATTGC
Source organism: Fraxinus excelsior (assembly GCA_019097785.1). Taxonomy (NCBI): domain Eukaryota; kingdom Viridiplantae; phylum Streptophyta; class Magnoliopsida; order Lamiales; family Oleaceae; genus Fraxinus; species Fraxinus excelsior. The sequence continues at coordinate 7,383,273 of CM032624.1, forward strand.
CTTATTATGAAGGAGACAATCACGAAAAGAATATAACAAGTAATGAAAACATTTCAATTATCATCAACCAATATTCTTTAAATCACGTCATAATATTTTCTTCAATATTAGCAAATATATCTCTTCTCCAATACTCCCCCTCAAGTTGGTGCGAAAATATCGATAGAACCCAACTTGGACAATATCTCATGAAATTTAACAGTTGATAGACATTTGGTAAAAATATCAGCCAATTGTTGGCTACTACGAATGAAGGGAGTGCAAATAACCTTGGCTTGGACTTGTTCCTGTATAAAATGACAGCCAACTTCAACGTGTTTTGTTTGCTCGTGAAAAACTGGATTTGAAGCAATATGTATAGCATATTGATTATCACAAAACATCTGAAAGGGTTGTAACGAACCAAATCCCAAATCCTTAAGCAAAGAGCGAAGCCAAATAATTTCACTAGCAATAGAAGACATTGCCCGATATTCGGATTCAGCACTAGAGCGTGCAACAACGTTTTGCTTCTTACTCCTCCATGTCACCAAATTTCCCCCAATAAAAGTGCTAAATCCAATGGTAGATCTTCTATCAACAACACTACAAGCCCAATCTGCATCTATATAAGCAGAAATAAGAGAATGACCATGTTTATGCATCCATATACCTCTTCGGGTGACCCCTTGAGATAGTACAAAATTCGATTAACAGCATCCATATGTGCAACTCGTGGAGAATGCATAAAGCGACTAACAAGACTGACAACATATGAGATATCATGTCGAGTAATTGTGAGGTAAATTAGTCTGCCCACCAATCTTTGGAATTGACCCATATCAGATAATAGATCGTCATCAAGTGTTAATTTGAAATTACACTTTATAGGCGTCTGAGCTGGCTTAGCACCTAATTTTCCACTATCTTTCAACAAATCCAATACGTATTTTCTTTGGTTTTGAAATATGTCCTTTTTTGAATATGCAATTTCTAATTCTAGAAAATACTTTAAAATTCCCAAATCCTTAATAAAAAACTGTGTATGAAGAATATTTTTGAGCCTTGATATTTCAGCAAGATCATTATCAGTAATAATGATGTCATCAACATAGATCAAAACAATAACAATACCTTTCATACCTCTTTTCACGAACAAGGAAGAATCAACATTACTTATCTTTAAACCATTCTGGACAAGAACATGATTGAGTTTGGCATACCATGCACAAGGTGATTGTTTAAGACCATATATAGATTTTCTTAGTTTGCATGTGAGACCACTACGACCCTCCAGCCGATGACCTGGAGGTATACTCATGTAAACTTCTTCATCAAGATCACCATGTAGAAAAACATTTTTCACATCCATCTGAAACAATTTCCAATCTTGAATGACGACTAGAGATAGAAGAACACGAAACGTGTTCATTTTGGCTACAAGAGCACATGTCTCATTGTAATCAACTCCATTCGTTTGAGTGAAGCCTTTTGCAACAAGGCGTGCTTTATGTCGTTCAATAGATCCATCACTTACCTAACTGTCTTCTTGCCCGGAGGAAGTTTTACAATGGACCAAGTTTTGTTGTCATCAAGGGCTTGTAATTATTCATGCATTGCTTGTCTCCAAACATGACTGGAATTTGCTTCTCTAAAACTTTTTGGCTCTTGAGTTGAAGACAACGTAGTTAAAAAGGCTGAATGAGACAAGGATACATTGGAGTATGATAAATGAGACTGTATAGGACTACTGACAGCTTCAAATGTAACAAAGTCCTTTAATTTTTCTGGAGCCTTGTATGTTCGATTTGACATTCTAAGAATCTTTTCGGAAGTATCTGGTACAACACTAACATATTCTGGAACATCATGAGCAATTGGCGATAAAGGACTTCCATTGTCCATATTGTCTTCATCCTGTTCAGTTTCTCCTGTACCTCCAGTTTGTACTGTGGTTTCAATTTCGCCAGTACTTGCAATATCAGAAGAAGATGTCCATGTAGTGGAAAGTGGAAACAGATCGTTCAAATTCTCCACTTGAAATAAAATCTCTGAGCTACAAAATATGGTTCAATCTCAAAAAATCTCACATCTTGCGATATAAATAGCTTTTGCGACCGAGGATCATAACATGTATATCTTTTTTTTTTTGAATAATATCCTAAGAAGACGCACCGGGTGGACCGGAGATCAAATTTATCATGATGCAAGCTCTGGTGGTGCACATAACAAACACAACTAAATACTCGAAGATGAGACACATCAGGCTTTCTCCCTTTTAAGACTTCCAATGGTGACTGAAAATTAATTACATGACTTGGAAGCCTATTTATCAAGTACACAACTGTTAGAACTCCATGTGACTAGAATTTCTTCGGAATATTCATTTGAAGCATGATAGCTCTTGTAGTCTCCAAAATATGTCGATTCTTCCTTTCGGCTACTCCATTTTGTTGGGGCGTACCAACACAATTGTCTGATGTATAATGCCTTCATTGCGAAGAAAGGCAAGAATGAGACCCTTTGCAAATTCAGTCCCATTATTGGAACGAAAAATCTTTATTTTTCTATCAAATTTGAGTGGTCACCATCCTATGAAAATCCTTGAAAACAGGATAAATATCATTCTTAGATTTCAATAAATAGATCCAAGTAGCACGAAAATAATCATCAATAAACAACACAAAGTATTTAAAACTATCATATGAATCAATTCGACATGGCCCCCATAAATCAGAATGAATTAACTCAAAAAATAGACATAGATGAAGATTTATTAAATGGTAGACGAACTTGTTTGAAAAATTGACAAACATCACAAACATGTGTCCCAAAAGACAGAGATGGAAATAAAAAAGATAATACACGACTAGAAGCATGCTCAAATCTATGATGTACGATATGATTTTCTAGCGTAGCACTATTAAGAGAAGTGACATCTATTGGTTTGAAGAGATACAATCCATGTGAGTAGACACCTTCACCAATCTTTTTCCCCGAAGTTCGATCTTGAAACACAACATCATTAGGAGAAAAAATAACATTGCAATTGAAGGAGTTAGTTATTTTTCTAACAAAAAGAAGTTGAGTTGGAAACGAAGGAATAACAAGTGCATCTGTACTAGGAAGACCAGGAAAAAGATTAAGTTTTCCAAACCCACAAACAGGAACTGAGGTACCATTAGCAACTGAAACAACATGTTTAGATGAATTTTTCGAGAAATCACTTAAATATGCTACATCATTTGCCATATGATCAGTGGCACCCGAGTCAATAATCTAAGTATTCAAATGTTTAGATGTACACGAAGAAAAGTAAGCTTCGAAAAGTAAGCTTCGAGAGTACCAGAGACATGCGTATTGGTAGAAGGAGTAGATTTTTTTGGACTAGGATGGCTAGGATAACCAAGTTGTAGGAGCATTTGAGTCAATTGATTCAATGAGATGGTAACATCAGCAATAGAAGCAACTTCCATGCTTTCTCCTTTCATAGTGGATGACTTGAGATGAGGGTGAAGGTCCCAACAACGGTTCTTCGAGTGACCTAGCATGTGACAGTAATCACATTTTGGAGCTTCCCGTTTTCCCTTGTTCTGAAAGCTTTTCCTTTTCTCATCTCGTTTTACAATAAGAGCAGTCGACTCAGATATATGTTTCGGTTCAAAATTCAAAGTCTTTTTTCGAGTGTCTTCTCATTGCACACACACTAGAAAAGGTTGGTAGAGTAGAACTCATAAGTATATGACTCTTAAGATTCTCATACTCCGACTTCAAACTACTCAGCAAAGAAAATATTTTATCTTCTTCGGCCCTTTTCAACAAGGTTTTTGCATCGGTTGTATGTGGGCGATACATGCTAAATTTGTCCCACTTCTTCTTAAGATAACCAAGATGCTCAGTGAAAGTCTTATCCCCTTGCTCAACAGCATCGATTTCCCTTTTCAACTCAAAGATTCTAGCAACGTAGTTTTGGTTTTCGTAAAACTCTTCAACCGAATTCTACAATTCTTTCGCCGAATCTGAAAACGCAAAGATTTCAGCAATATGTGCTTCCATTGAATTTAGAAGCCAAGACCTAACGAGTTGATCATTCGAAATCCACCCTTCATACTTTGGATCTGCAATATTTGGACAAGTAGAAGTGCCATTGATAAAACTCAACTTTTTCTTTCTACCAAGAGATAACGTCACGGCTCTTGACCATGATATGTAATTTATATCATTCAAGAGAATGGTAGATAACTTCCATCTAGGGTTAATATCATTCTCCATCATTATAGATGGATTATTGTCTTTCTTAGTCATTGTAAACTCAGATACAAACTGAAAAGAAACTTCGAAACTGCAAAAAACTGAGAAAAAACACAAGTAGCTGACTTCGAGGACGATTTTGACCCACCAAACGTTGCCAAAAATATCCCGAAAGATGTTTAACTATATACGGATGATACGAATCCAACGGCACCAACCTTGCGCAATTCTGAGTTACGGTTTGAAAGATACAGCCGTTTTCGTGGAGGTCGCGTAAAGCTGAAAAAACTGAATCTGCTTTCCTTTTTTCCAAATTTTTGAACTGTTGGTTGGATCAATAGATCCGCTTTGATACCATGAAGAATTCAATAAATATATAAGAAAGAACACAAAGAATTACGTGGTTCGGCGTCACTGTGGCAAACCTACATTCACGGGAGAAGAGAGAAGATTATATTTGCTGATTTCCGAAGTGTTACAATGACACATATATATTCATATTACAACAAGGTTGTCTTATTATGAAGGACTCCAAGAGAGATATTAGGTGAATTAAAGAATATTTGCTAATATTGAAAAAAATATTATGGCATGATTTGGAGAATATTGGTTGATGATAATTTGATCATAAATCTTTTAACTGTTTTTCTTCCCGACCACATATTTTGGCAATTCCATGCCGACGTAGGCTGCAATCTTTAGCCAAGTTTCGAAACAACGGAAGGGAAGGAAGATCCGGCCATCACAACATTAAGATGTACCCGTGTTCATAGAGCATGGAATATATCGGTATAGTTTACCACACGTTGCGCTTGAGGGGGCATTATATGCCCACGATAAAGTTCAATACTCACGTCAGGCGTCAAGCACCAATCGATCTAAATATATTTAGAGACGTGTTTTCAAGAAAAGTAACATCTTATCATTTCAAAAATTAATTATCTTAAATAAAATAAGGGTAATTTTAAAAATAATTTTTGATTTTGATTAACAAAAAGTACTATTTGTCTGTGCATGCACCTACTTATAAGTGAATTGGCCAAACCTGACACTCCAACCAGCATTTATAACGCATCTTGCTAAAAACAGGACGAACTCATTTGACCGTGTCAAAGCTTTTTAAAAATAACATGTCAACTTGATCTGGTTGGATTGAGCCCTTAAATCTTAAAACTTTTACGAATTAAATATTTTTTCCCCATAATTAAGATTAAATCTTGCAATTACTAATTTGCAGACCGTTTTAGTGTTTGTGTGAAAGTGATTTTTTTTTTAAATAGTTTTTTAGAGAATGTTTAATTAAAAATAAATCTTCTTTGACAAACGTGAAAATGGATTGTTCTTATAATATGTGATTAAAAATGAGTACAGTCTTTCACAAGAAATCCTAAGTATGTGTTAATATATATTTTGACGAAAAATTTCTTGTGAAGGAAAGTGTGAGGAAAAAAAAAAAAAAACTTTGGAAAAAGATTTTCATTCGATAGCTAATATTTTATGACTCAAAAGTGGTCCAAATTTAAACGTAGAAAAAATAATCTTCCTTCACTTTCAACCTTTTCTTCACGAGTTGAGATTTGCTGTTCACCCAATTTATTATTGACACACTTTTAAATTAATACATAATCTCAAATTTACCCTCATTAATTTCACCACTACCCCACCAAATTGATGACATATTAATTTAAAATAACGTGCCAATGATTAATTGGATGAACAACAAAAAATGGACATCGAATTTTTAATTTGTAAATGTTGACTCCTATATCGAAGTCGTGCCTTTTCAATTCACCAAATAATCAATAAATTTAGGATTAATCCCCTTTCACAGTGCCCTGTGAAGGAAGGGGGGTCCATAAATTTATGATACTTGCAAAGTTGGTTGAGACAGCACACAATAAACCAACTTCGAGACCACAAATTTATGTAGAGCCACTATCATATATCAAAGGTACTCAAGTCATTGTCCTTATAAACAAACAAAACAAAATTTGTTCCATGTTTTTTGAGTTCTTTAAACCTTTCTATATAAATAAATACTATGCTCGATAAGCAATGCTTATATATTGTACGGATGATTATATTTACACTGCAATTCTTTTACTTGTCGTATCTAACTTTGATTGCACTTTAAGGTCCCCAACTTTTATTCATTGTAGAATTTATGTTCCTAACAATCTCGTTGAACTTTTATCTTCAACTTTCCAATAATTAGTATATCTTTTGATGATTGTTTCCATCAAAATATCCTATTTGCATGTTTTGAAACAATAATTTTTTAAGCTACTGTTTGATGCAGATTAAAATTAAATTTTTAGTAGATTTTTATAAAAGTTGATAAAATGTGTAATTAAAATTAATTTTTAATTTTGATTTAAATTAAAATCTGAATTTTAAGTTTTACCGAGGATAAATACATACCATTATTAGATAACTATGTGTTAATTAATGAAAAATTTAAAAATAAGAATGTCGAAAAAAAATCCTTAAAAATGTCTTAGTCAACTTTATGCATAAAAGGCTGATGGAGAATGCGATTTATCACTGAGATTGACATTTGGCGTATGTTGATGGGCCATTCTCTACTATTCTATAGCGTTTTATCAATGAGGTTGACTCTTGACATAATTTTGATGGGCCATTCTACCATTCTAACCACCATAACTTCTTTTTCTTTTTCATTCTTTTTGGAAAAATTGCAAAGATAAGCATTCGTGGTGGTCCCATTTTAATGATTTAACCCATGAAAAAATTGAAGAAAAGTTTCAATTTCTATTAAATGATCAAGGCATCTTGGACTAAGCTTTAGCCTCCGTTCAGTGCACATTATTTCCAAAAGAATGCACTGTTTTGTTGATGTGATGTGGAATAAGTGGTTGAAAATGAATTAAAAGTTATTGATGTGGTGTGAAATATTATTTTATTGAAGAATATATAGTTGAAAATGAGAATGAAAAAAAAATGTGGCCCAAACCGGGGCTTATTTGTTCTTGGAAAAATTGGGATTATACTTGCTGGGTTTTGCTTGGGTGTACAGATGGGGGTTCAACAGAACCCCCATAGACACTCACATGAGGTGGGCAATAAAAAATAAAAAAAATTACCCCACCCCCTCTCATATGCGTGTTTGTGAGAGTTCTGTTGAACCTCCATTTGTACACCAAGCGAAACCTTGTATTTGTGAGACTTTTTTGTAACTACGGACACCTCTTCATGAATACAAGGGATAAGAAATCAGAAACAAGTGAAAATTGTACTCACACATAATTCTTAACTTTTCAATTTAAAAATCAAGTTTAAAAGTTTAAAATTGTACTCACATTTCACTCACAAATCCTAAATTACTCTCTCTCTCTCTCTCTCTCTCTTGTGCGCGCATGAAAGATCACCGTCAAAGACCACCAGAAGATCACGAGCATTGTCGGGCTTAGAGGCGTGTTATGGTTTGAGGGTTTTTCTTCTCTTTCGATCTACTACTTAGCTAAAGTTTTGGGGTCGTTTTTGTTGAGGTTTGCAAATGGTGGTAGTGGTGTTGACTATGATGGTAAGGTGGTTGTGGTGCATGCGACTATGGTGTAAGTGGTGAGAGTGAGGTGATGGTCACAAATGGTGGTGGTGTAGGTAATGGTCGCGCTAGCGATAGTGATGAGGTGGTGCGACGTTCGATTGGCATCAATAGGATTGGGATTGGGTAGGGGTAGGTAGGTTGGGATGGGATGAGAGTGTTTGCGACCAATTATTTGGGTGATTGTAATTAATAAATTGATTAATTTGTGATCAATAAATAATATGCGACCAATAAAATAGATAATTTGTGTGACTAATAAATAATAAGTGACCGAAAAAAGGAAGATTGCGACTAAATTTATAATCACAACTCACAATTTGTTAAGTTGCAATTTATAAAATTTGTGATTTATGATTGAGAAAAAATGCATGCATATTAATTTGATAATTTGTAATCAATAACTAAAGTGTTACCTATAAAATTGGTGATTGAAAAATAATGCATGATTAATTAATTTGATAATTTATGACTGATTAATAAGTTGTGACCTATAAAATTTGTGATTTGTGATTTTGATTAGTACATAACTATGATCATAAACTGTATAATATTGTGACCTTAATATATTTAATTAATGAAATATATTTAATTGTCTAATTAATTATGACCTGATTTTTGAAATTTTAAAACAATTTTTTTTTTTTAAATTTTGAAATTGTATCTTTCAAACACCTTGGATATGCATTGTTCTCATATAAAGGAAGACATCGATTGAGGATAAATTTCGAATATAATGACTCAAGTGGTTAGGTTTTGTCTTGCATAGACCAAAACATACTCTCTTTTATTAGAAATTGTGTGATTTCCGCAGAACAGAAAAATAGAGAGGGTACAAACCACGCAACAAGAATGATAACAATTCATTTCTAAATTTTGGTAGCTTCTAAATGATAGGATTGATTTGGGCTCAAGGTTGGCGTAGTTACAAATTGAGAAATTGACACAATATCACAGTATTCTTTTTCTGCAAACTTTCATTTTAGAAATTCGTTTGACGTTTTTGTATTTAGCACCTTCTGTAAATAAAAAAAATTACTTTTCCGCACTCTTCACTTTCCTACAGGTTGCCAAACTACGACAAGAGTTTCGCCTTTTGAAGGGATAGTCGCATACGGCAACAGAGCTAAGTGAAATCAGAGAGGCTTTAACGATTCATGAAATATATTAGAGTGACGGGGAAGATACGGGCGGTTCTTGGGCTGATCACCATGTGAACCGAGAATTTGGTGTCTATTCTTAAAGATATAATTTAAACATGCACAGATTGGATAGATTAACGAGAAAAAGGTCCTGTACAATCGAATATTGTGGACCAAATATCCCTCATACATTGGCCGCACAACTCGTTCCCCAACATTCCTCTAAAGCTGGAACACAAAAAACCCCAGCAAAGATTCTTTATCCTTAAGAGATCAGTTTAAGAATCTTTCATTGAAGATGGCAGGATATAAGCTATAGCTATCAGAATGTTCCAAGAAACTCATATCATTGTTACTAGGGAAATCCAATAGCAGCTGCAATGCAGATTCGGACGAATCCTCCATTTCGTTAGAACTCGTGGAATCCGATTTTGGCAAGAAGACATCTTCAGTGTACACTTTGCTTTTCTTGCAGTCTGCATCATCCGATGAACCTGTTCGAATCGGACACATTTCTGTCGTGGTTCCTGATATTGATCTCTGCTTTGTTGATGAAGTCGAGACTGAACTTTGACAAGTAGTTTTGTTGCCCTTGTTGAATTTTTGAAATGCTTCTCCAACCTCGGAATTCCACAAGCGTAAGAAATAGTCAGTATCTGTCTTTCCAATTGATGGTGGGATCAAGAGTAGTGTTTCTCTTGAGAGACGAGCTTCGGCTTCGAGCCTAACATTCTCCCATTGTATCATGTGTAGTGTAGAGGGGGATGATGGACATCGTTCCTCCGATCCATTGGACGTCAAGGAATGCGTGTGAGTTTGAGGATCAATGCCGATTTTAAGCACACGCTTCTTCAGATGGGTGTTCCATAAGTTCTTGATCTCATTGTCTGTTCTTCCCGGTAGTTGAGATGCAATGGCTGCCCATCTGACCAGTTCAAAATTAGGATTTTCCCCAAAAAATTACGGTAAAAAATTGTCAAACTTTATGTCCAATCCACCTTACCAAACATGCTAATAACAAATGCTAATAAGAGGGGGAACCTGTTTCCAAGAATGCCATGCAGATCAATAACAAGCTTCTCTTCCTCAGAGCTAAAGGGACCTCGTATAATGTCTGGTTTAAGATAGTTTGTCCAACGAAGCCGGCAACTTTTCCCGCAACGAAGAAGACCTGCAAAACGAAAAACGTAACACTGCCATCCGCCAATTATTTTAATAGTGCTCAAACTGTTCTAAAAAGAAAGAGCTTCTTAGACTTGTTTCAAGAAGAGAGAAACTAGAGAACTATGCAGAATAACGAACAAGATTTTAACTTTAACTCGTTTTACAAATATGGTTTGAGTGAATCACTGAGAACTCCAACAGCTAGCAGTTTTGGAAATTTCTCCCGTTGCACACGTCGTGTTTCATCTCTAGCAAAATACGAGAGGAAGCTAGCAATTCCGTCCACATTGAAAAGGTTCTCGACTTTGAGATTGTTTTTCTCCACAATTTCATCACACGACATTTGACGAGTACTAAGTGCGTGTTTGGTACACATAATGGGCAGGACTCGATAGCATAACAAAAAAAACAATTAATTTTTTTTAGCTGAACCAAACTGGGACTCGATACATCATTGCTCATCAGTAAGGACTCTTTATGATAACGATACTCCTTTAATATTATCAAGTCATGTCCAATACGAAACATGTTGCACGTTACACAGAGACAAAACATGCTAAAAATAACTCATCTCTATTAGCAATATTCGAGTATTGATCCATCAATTCAATATTTGCACAAAATTAAGTAACTCAGTCGAAAGCAAAGGAACCTGCAAGTTTTGGTAGGGAACACCAGCTGCCATGGCCGCCATTGTTGGTGATATACTCAACCAATTTCTTATCTTCGTCTGGCGTCCACGGCCCTTTCTTCAGCCCCTTCTTTTCACAACACGGTTTTCTCCCCATTAACACACATACAAATAAATACTACCCCACTGTGTGTGTTTTTTCTATTGATGATTTTGAGTATGAACACACACAAAACACGCACTCACTGTGTTTTCTTTTTTACTCTACTTGAATGACTTGAAATGAACAGAGACTACTAGACCTGAGAACTTGAAGTTCTCTATATAAATAAATGTGAAAAGACATTTCAAAGTAGTATAGAGATATATGGAAAATTTTGAGGAAATTGAATGATTGATTCAATAAGACAAGAAAATTGTGCATTCAATGCGTTCTCAAGTGTACCATTTTCCTCTCAAGTTAAACATGTCCAGTCAGATGGTGGCTCGTTTCATATATCAATCTTGAATTTGAGTACTACTCGTTTGAACTTTAAACGAATTAAATTGCTCAATTGAGCTATGTAAACTTTACCATACTGAAAGGCTAACCTATTTAAAGACTAGCCGAAGTTTGATTATTATTTTCTTATAAAGTAATATGGGAATTTACATTTGAAGATGCTTCGAAAGATGACAACTCATCTTGTACATCAATTTTGATATTCAATTTTATCGAGTTGCTTGTTTGAACTTTTTAAATTCCTAGGATATTTTACTTTAAAATATTCTATTTTTTTATTTTTTTTGATAGTTGGACTAATAGGGTTAATTGTTTAAAGATGTGAGCCAACAAGGAATAGTGGTTGGAGTAAATGCAGATAACCTTTCTAAGAAATATAGTGAAGATGAGCATTTAATAACCCTCCTTCAATTATAGAAGGACACACAATACATGTATTCATATCATTCACTGTCTAAAAATATATTAAGCCCATGTTTGATGAAAAATATAAACCAGATTTTTATAAAAACCAAAGTCTATGATTAATTTTAATACCATATTTCATGGATCCCACAAAATTTTAACTCCATATTTCATCGACTTTTATCAAAATTTACTAAAAATATGATTTTAATTTCCACCAAACATGATCTTATTTTGAATTTGTATGCTCGTCCTATTTTTAATTGAATTGAATAGCTTGTTTAAATATAATTGGCTAAGTTTATAAGTACTTATAATAGGTAAGTTTCAAGGAGTGTGGTTAAAAAAAAAAAAGGGTTAAAATTATATGTCCTGCGATATATGTAGATAAAAATATAATTTGACCAATTTATAAGCAATTATATTAGTGCTTGTCTGGGGCACATCCTGTATCAAAATTTTAGCCAAATTCTTGCCGTTATATAGTGTGTCAATGATGGCAACCGTTATTTTTTTTACCGAATTAAGTAAAATTACTAATGTGCCTTTTCACATAAAATTCATTCTTCTTTACAAAATGGCAATTCCGATAATTTGCTTCCTGTACAGTCAGTAATTACTGCAAAACTAGGTCCCGTTATCCTTTCAAATGGTCAAAAAATGTATTAAAATCTGACCAAAATGTGCCCTAGACAAGCGCTAGATAAAAATAGAATTTATCAAACTTAGTTTTTGTTTCATTTGCTAAAATTTTATCAACTTAAAAGTTGTTTAAATTTCGATTTTAACCTCATGTTCATGATACTCACAATTTTTATTAACTTTATAATCATATATTTGATCAACATTTTTTTTTTTAATCAAAATTTGTCAAACTCCCACTTGTAAGCACTTAATATTCAATAGGGACAGAAAATAGAAGGACCATTAATGGCGGGGACAGGTGTTGAGGAAGCAACGTGGAGTACGGTCTATGATCAGGGTAGTAAAGACCACAATTCCCCTCAGGATTTTCATGTTCAGAAACATTTAATGCCAAGAAAAAACTCCTCCAAAAAGTTCTTCATTCCCAAGTCCTTTCTGGAGTTGCACCAATCATCCCAATATTTTAAGCACGTATTCTGAACAAAATCACATTAATGCTAATCATGTCCAATGAACTTGAGCAGCACCAATTTATGTAACATTACTTTATAACTTCAATTAAATGAGTTATGTGACTTTACATTTACATAAATATATCATTTAATACTATGTAAATACCACTTATACTAATGCTTAACCTCAACGGAGATAGATATTGACGTGGTATTATCGTGATTGAGCATTTTGTTACCACGAGCCCTTCCAAACCCACGAGGCACGTCCCACATAGCTCAAGATACGTCTTGTACTCGAGCACATGGCCCATAATGCTCGAGCTATCATACCAATGTTTTTGGGTGATTTGGTGATGAAGGTTCTCAGGATATGTCCTCGAGCATACACCACCTGACCACCTCGTGACGTTGTGCATCCTCAAGTTGCATCCTTCACTCACAGACATCAATTCAACCAAGGACTCTAGTCCTGTTCAATCACCCCAAACTCAATGATCCTAAGTCGTAAATGAGTCTTATCTTAAGCAACGCCTCTAATAAGGGAGGTTTGGACTCTTAATTACATTCCAACACTAATTCCTATAGTCACTCCGAAAGATAAAGGGATGAATCTTACTAGAATTATTCTACATACCTCTATAAATATATCATTCTTATTCATTATTCATGTACATTTTACATATTTTCATAGCATATATTTTCTCTCAAATACTCTCTTTGACTTAAGCATCGGAGGGGTGAAAAGGACACACCTCAACGCCTTTATTTCAGGTATCGGAAGATCTCGTTTGTGTTCAGTCTCAGTTGTCAAGCTCGAAGGTAAAGTTTAGAGTTAAGTTTAGCTATTAAAGCAAATAGTATGTATGTTTGTCAAAACTTATAATTGCTTACAAATTGTTCAAACTCTATTTTTATACACACTTCATAATACCTACATTTTTTTTACCTACTTTTTAACCACATATTCATTGAGACCCACTATTGTAAACAATTATACATTTTGACAAACATGCACTTAAATAAGAGGATATTAGATATTTTACACTTGGTGTGAAACTTTTATTTTCAAAATCTAATGTTTTAAAATTAAGAAAAAAAATTAAAATTTAACCCTTGTGTGAGTTGATTTTTCGAGAAATTATTTTATGAAAAGTGTTCTTTTTTGAAGAATGTACAGTTAAAAATAAAAATAAAGCGTATATGAGTAAAAATAAATACGAAAAAAACTAATTTCAAACCAGCGCCAAATTTATATATTCGGACCACCATATCCCCACATATAATTAATGCCATATCTATTTACTACTTACCGACATATTGCTTAGCATTGTACAGTGGAGCATGTTCCAAGTAGAGGGGGACTCGAGGTATTAAATGCGGTCAAAGGTTTCATCTACAAAACCTCAAATTATTTTCTACTTCAATTCCAGCAAATTATAATCAGATTATTTTAAGTCGCTTTCAATCATTTGATGAATTATCACGGCCAAGCAATCAAACAACCATTCTGATGTCAGCTAATGATATTCTAAGTGGTGTTAATGTGACATTAAATTTCACTTTTCATTCAATCTATTATCTAGCGTCGTCTAGATTGTGATTATAACCCTCAATGGATCTCCTGCAAGCATTTATTTACCAGAATCTGAATTTCACAACAGCTAAAATATCCACCCAATTAAAAGATAAGGATTTGGAGGGAATAGTACTGATAAACGCTTTTCGATAGCAAAGACACCACCTGAGCATACCGCGAGATTGCTTAAAACAGTAAGCAAAGTCGATTTTTCATGTATCATTTTCCAACTAATTCATGCACCCAGTAAAAATCATGTTTACTGGTGTTGTGCCCAGTTAAATGCACTTGATATTTTCAAGTTATGGACCTTGATTTTGCACATATGCTGAAAAATCGTACAACTACCTTCTACCAGAGATTAATGTCCAAACAACATATTCAAAAAGGAAACTACTTGACGACTTCACATTGATGTCAGGTGACACGGTAAACAAACCAAAGTATACAACAAAGAGGCTCTACTGTACACTATTTTTCCATATTTCCTGAATGCAAACCACTTGGACAAGTTCAACTAAAACTGGTTACTAGAGCTGAACTGCTGAAAACTTAAAATAGTAATGCCTGTCACAGGGGCCTTACAGGTCCCTCACAAACGGTGGGCCCGCCTTTTTTTTTTTTTAAATACTCGTGGGGCCCGTCCCTTTGTGAGGGGGCTGTGAAAGGCATTACTCAAAATATAAATACACTTGATTTAATAAAGACACATATGACTACTCACTTGTGATATAAAGGTAGTGCACTGCCCCTATGTCAAAGCACCTCTCGTCCTATGTCCTTGGCTAGGTGCTCCTAGGTCAAGCACCAAATAAAGTCGGGGTGGACCACTAAGGTATGACCTAATTACTTCCTCACATGCCATTCCTTAAAATCAAGCATTTGACCTCTGACAATGATATTGATTAGAGAATCAAGCCACTTTAACTGAAAACTTTGTCTACTCGATAGATGCAGCGTTAGCAGCAGATGATTGCGTATAAAAATTGATTGTTTTTAAATAGTAAAATGATAAAATGCCATGCGACATTATGTCAAGAAAGTGGGCAATTTTTTTTGACAATGTAGCATGATTATTGATTAGATGAGGCGTCGATTTAGAAAACTTGGCGTATATGCACTCTAATGGGCGCGAAGGTAGTTTGTCGAATTTTAACTTCTCCTAGTTCTACAAAACGGTACATTCACCTCCAAACTTCCATCTTCATTGACAACTCAAAACTTTGTAGGAAATACTATTTGTACACTCCAGTAAAACACTAATTAGAGCATCTTTGACAAAAAAAAAAAACTTACAATTATGGTCTCGCAGCTTATAAGACTGGTAAGCTCCCAATTTATAAACACTTTATAAATTCAGTCAAAATTAAATATTAATTTCAAAAACATATTCATAACCACTACTATTATTATCCACACTGTCCGTGATATCGACCACTATTCCTCTTTATAAATCATTTATAAATTTGTCTAAAGATACTACATTGGAAATTCATAACTTATTTGACTTATAAGCTATGAGTTCTGCTATTGTGTATTAACACATTTAACGGGTCCCCCAACTTATAAGAAAGCTATTTTTTATTTCGCCAAATATGCCTTGAGCCATTTTCAGTGTCTTGATTCTTTGACATGTAATCTAAACCTAAATCAATCGGCGCTAAAAATAGAAATACATAAGACTTTTTTCCCATTGTTTTTCAACTTTTCATGGGAATGACTCGAAAAAATAGCCTATTTTCATTCTCCTTGAAGCACATTACATCCACATTTCAAAAATGATATCTTCTCCTAATTAATGGGATCTCCCAATCACGTGTCCTCTGCAGCTATACACAGAAATCCAATTGTTTGCTGATATAACATCAGTTTCATTTTGACAAAACAAAAAATAATAGAATTTTACCTTGTCTAATGTTTCTGTTTTCATCCTCCAAAATTCAGTTTCGAAAAAATTAAGAATGTCTACGTTCACAGGAACTTTGGATAAATGCAAGGCTTGTGACAAGACTGTTTATTTTGTTGATTTGTTGTCTGCTGATGGAACAACTTATCATAAATCATGCTTCAAATGCAGCCATTGCAAAGGAACTCTTGTGGTATATATATATTTACATTCTCTCTTCACCCCATTTAAAAGTTTTCGATTCAGGTTCAGAGAAAAGTCATTTTTAACAATAATCGTCATGTAACGTTATTTTTTGTTTGTAGTTTATATGTTTTTCTCTCAATGAAATTCTCATAAACTGTAGTTTATAATAGTTCTTTGTAAGTTTCAATGGGAGCTGGCTTTGGATCCAATATTTCTTCAGCTTTTGAAGATCTTTTTTAGCAAAATAATTTCAAAATTTGACGAAAATATTACGTTTCATATAGATATACATTTAGTGTTAATCTTTTATACACCGGGTTTAAAAAAAAGTCATTTTTAACGATGGTTGTTGAATCGTTATATAAAATTTCCACAAATGTTATTTTGTATTATGGTTAATTGTATTATACAAAATTAAGAGGGCTTTTAGTTACGTCTTAAGTCATTTTTTTTACCAATACATAATTTTGAGATTTTCCCTTGGTTAACCCCACCCCCCGGTGAAGGGAAAAAAAATTCTTTTGGAGATCGTTATGCAAAATTTTGCTTTTATTTGATTTAGCTAAAAATTTAAGTCGAAACCAATAATTAATTTTAATCATACCTTTCATGGAATTCACTAGTAAATTATTGGGTTATGAAAATTGAAATCAAAACGTTGTTATTGTTTTTATTTCACGAATCCAAGTAATTTTGGGTGTTTAATATTGATTTTGTAGATGAGCAACTACTCCTCCATGGATGGGGTTCTATATTGCAAGCCACATTTTGAACAACTTTTCAAGGAATCTGGAAATTTTAGCAAAAATTTTCAAACTTGTGAGGAACCCTAATAATCACTAAATTATATAGGACTTTCTTACAATTAGTTTTACTATTTTTGCTAATTATTCTTTTTGTTGTTGGATTATTGTCTAAGCAGCAAAGCCTGAGAGGGAAAATTCACTGGTATGTTCATGAATTAATTTCTATTGAACAATGATTTGTTGGCTATTTTCAAAACCTAATTTTCAAGTTTTACAACTCAGAAAATCTAGTTCATTTTCTTTTTGACTGTCAATAAAAAAATTCAGACCTTGTTTACCTCTTGCCCATCGCGGGTGAGATTACTTTTTATTTATATATTTCGTGAATTCATAAGTAATACTCGCTTAGCTACCACTAATTTTTATTTATAATTTAAAATAATTATAAACAATTCCCAAATATTATTTCATATTCGACAAATAAAGTCAAATCTAACCTTTTTTTGTGAGTATTATTCGTTATTTATGTAGACAAGGGCACCGAGCAAGGTCTCCACCATGTTCTCTGGAACCCAAGATAAATGTGCTGCTTGTAACAAAATCGTGTACCCACTTGAGAAGGTTTGTGACATTGATTACGTACTCAAGATACGTGTTATAACTTAGGCTATTAGATAAAGTGATTTTTGTTATAGGATATTACATAAAGCGATTATTCTACTGTTATACATAGCTAACATACAACACGCACGAGCGCCCTCCCATGCGCGCACAACCACAAATACACACTCGTGAAATTGATAAAGATAAATTCCATTATCTACAAATTGTATTTTCTAACCATTTTTTTCTTGAAATTGCACATACCAAACAGATGGCAATGGAGGGAGAATCATACCACAAGTCATGCTTCAAGTGTGCTCATGGTGGCTGTCCACTTACACATTCATCATATGCTGCTCTTGATGGAATTCTATACTGCAAGCACCATTTCCAGCAGCTCTTCATGGAGAAAGGAAACTACCAGCACATCAAATCTGCTCATAAGAGAAGTGGGAGTAATGCGGAAGCTGTCGATGTCGACACTGAGGCAGCGGCGGTGGCCGGGGAGGAGGAGCTTCCAAAGGAGGCTGTGGCAGACACTGAACCAGAAGAAGCTGATAAAGCAGAAGAACATTCCTAAGTGCATGTTAGGTATACAATACTAGGTAGGACAAAGACACTATAACAAATAAGGTGTCAGCTCATTTTTGTTCTTTAATGCTGTCAATACTAACAAATCATCTTTACCAAAAATGTCGTAAGTACACACGTTAATATATATATCAGCTTAGGGTTTCTTTCTTTCTTTATGAGTTTTGAAGAATTCTTGTTAAGCTTGTTAAAAATGCTGTGTAATTTTGTTTAAACAAAATACATATTCTGAAATATATTTGTTCAAGAGTTAAGTAATCCTTTTCCCCTTATTCTCCTTTCAAATATTTTTAGACGTTTTTGAAGGAAAATAGAGCATAAAGAAGCCCGGGTACAAGGGATGTGCCAAAGGAAAAAAATATGTGAGCGCAGATTGAAACCGTAGGAAAACGATAGTCCTCGAAAATTTGAACTGGGGCCTAAGTATTGTATTTTGCAAAATTCGAAACTTCAACTGAAAATAAATGAAAGACAAAATAAAAATAAAAAATTTCCTTTAACTAGTCCTCCTAATTAAATTGCCCGTCTCAAGGGGAGGGGGAGCTCTGGGGCGCCAACACCAAGCTCGCAAGCCCTGGAAATCACGTAATTTTTAACAGTTCTTTATCGTCAAAAGTATTAGAACCTTGAAAGGTTGAGAATTTAAAATGCTTTAAATAGAATTATTGCTATATATTTATTTAACTTATAAGCTAATATTTGCATGCAAGTGTGAAGTGGATAAATCTGGTTAGATGATCAAGCTTGGCATCTTTTTCCTGGACCAAGTTGATGACAAGCAATTGCATGGGTGAGTAGTCAATTTTTCTCAAGCTAAACGGTCAGCTCAAAGTCTGGAAATCTGATTATTGAGCCTTTGGGGTTTGTTTACTGAAAAGTCTGAAATTTATCGGAATGCCTAAACTCATCAAGCCTAGGTTGTACTTAACCCTCCATAGAAAAAGGACAAGCCCATTATAAGAATTTGAGACGTGAAATATACTACACATACCAACCTTTTGATACAAGTAAGTGCACAAGAAATAAACGAACACTTTTGAGATTAATTAGTTAAAATTTGCAATGGAACAACAAACGACGACTTCAAACTCCAGTTTTGATTTCATTACAAAGAAACCTCAAATTAACATGTCCTTCAATGGATTTAAGAAGAAAACCCTTTATCGATATAATAAATACATAAATCTTTATTCAATTCAAACCCCATACAGTTACTTGAGAAATATAACATTTGAAAGGACCAAATTATCAGAAGGCCGATACGTTCTGCCGGTGAAAGAACAGTCCGGATGGGGGCGCAGCCCCCCAATCTGGCAGCAGTGCCAGCTTCAACAGACTATCTGCACCTTCTTCAACAGTCAATGGACCAGTATTGACAGTTATATCAGTTTTCACATATCCAGGACACACGCAGTTGATGTAGAAATTAGGGTATTTCTTGGCCATAATCCTTGTATAGGCATTAATGGCAGACTTGGACAATCTGTATGCAGGTACATGTTCCGGCCAGCCATTGACTTTCAATGAGTTTTCTTTGAAGTCTTGAAGAAACTTGTTGAGCACATTATCCACTTTATCTTCTGCGAGTTCTTCTGCATTGCTTAGCACTTGTTTTGCCCATTCATTGGACTGAAACTGGACGTGGGATCATGAGAAATAGCATATGTTGTTATATATTTATACAATAAATATAATATGTGAAAGAAATAATTAATTAAGATAAAGTGCCCAACTGGTAAAAACGTGAAATTTGTGTGGGAGGTTAGGGGTTCGAGCCACGCCTCACGCATTATATCGAAAAGGCTTTATTGATTCTAATAAAATAATAATTATTTTTTAATTATTTTCGGAATTATTTAATGGGTCAACTAGCCAGTAAAATATGATTGTTTTAACTGCCCAGTTTTAATATCCATTACCATAGGCCATTACATCTGCAACTTAATGCTAGATCATGGTGGAAGAAGTTACATCTCTTTATGCCTATATAAACACACTTTTGGGTATTGGAAAACTACAATAAAAACGAAATTGTCTCTTCATATATACAGTAAAATATTATACTCAAATTATTTTTTCGTATTTCTGGAGTACATTTGAGAGTTCTGAAAACCTTTTGTGATTGCTGCACAATTGGTTTATTTGATCGTTGTATTCTGGAGGTGATTGTCCACGGAGGTTGCAGCAGTTATCAACGGGCAATTTCGCTTTAGAACATCGTGCTGTCACGAGACTCGATCTATTGATAAGTTTTTTCTGCACTTTACTATTATTTTATCCAACATATGTCAGGTTCTTGAAGAGTTGTGTTCCATTCCAAAAGTCCAGTTCTTATAATCCCTTAAATTATCTTAGGTTGGCTCCCCCTAAATTACTAAAGTAAGTTCACATTATAGAAAAATTTAAAAACGCGGTTATTTTTCATTTTCTTTACTATTTTGGTCATCTCACGAATTTTTTTTTCCACAAAAATAAATAAATTTTACCTTCAGTTTGCCCATGAGAGAAGACACATTCACAATCCTTGGTGTATCAGACAACCTTAAGAGTGGAATAAATGCTTCAATCATTCTCTTTGTACCATAATAGTTAGTTTGCAAACATTGTTCTGCCCATTCATATGTCTGAACAATTTTTCCATTTGCTGTGATATTAGCTTCTTGTGGCTGCATTATTGAAGAAAGAAAATCTGTTATTGAAATGATCCTGCCTTTTAGTTCTATATAAATTAGTGGTCGACTGCATAAATCTCTCTTCTCTACTGCATAGCCGTACACTTTTCAAAGATCTAAATGGACTGTCTTTTAAAACTACAATGATCATGTTATTTTTGGTTTGCAGTTTCCTCTTTTAACCTATTCTATTGATAGCAGCATAAGAGCCTTTTTAGGTATATACAAGACACGTCTCAACCACCTACTTTGTCCCTTTTTTTATCTTATTTATTGTATGTAGTATAAACAACAAACAATTATATCACCATCTTCATTTCTGCTAAGAAGTATAAATTTTAATTCCACTTGATATTGTAGTTTCTATGAAACTTCTAATGATTCAAAGGAAAAAAAAAAAAACTGGATCATTAAAAACCACTAGTTATGCCCCCCCCCCCCCCCCCCAACCCGCCCTTCTTTTGGCCTGTTACTCTTTGTAATATCATAACTTCTCTTTAAATTTACAAAACAAATAAAAATAAAAATGTCGCAACTGCTTTAGTCTACTATTTCTTATCTCGTCTATTTTACCATGATCACACATGCATCCATTATTACATCCTCATTTACTTCCTCCAAACATTCTAGTTTCTATAAAAAAAACATGATAACATTTTGAATAAAAAACTCGAAAAGGAATATAATGAGGATAACAGTGATTGCCATATTTTATGAAAAGGTGATATATCTCCTTGCATACAGACTTCTTAATGTATGAATGAGTAACTTGTTCGGTAAACTGACTCCTATAGCACTCAACAATATTAAGAAACAAAAAATGTTAAGATTTAGTCAATTATAATTTCTGATCCTCTTGTATTAGGCACCAAACATTTCCGATGTCTAAACGTGTAATTCGTAGTAAACATCTTATTCTCAACTAGGAGCATTCAATGTCACCTGAAATTTTCATTAAAATGATGAAATAAATACATACAGTACAAAGAGTCAAAGACCAACCTTGGTGTCACCAGGAATTGAAACTTCATCTGCCTCAATTATATCTGCCTCAATTATCTCTTTAACAACTAAAACATCTCCCTCTACACTTACTCCAACAATACCTGCATTGTTCACCTGCAAAATTTTCAGATTTTTTAATATTACAATTCATAATAAAAAATAAATAAAAATTTAGGAACTGGCTTTAACGGACTTCAAATCGATTAATGTCGAATGAGGACAAGCTAAACCCTGTATGGCATTCGACAGTCATCATTTGAGTGATCAAGCCATGAGCTTAAAAGCAGCATTATTGCTTCCCAACATCAATTAATACAGAAAAATGAACCATTCTAAATTTTATTATCTGAGAAAAAATCTCAACTATGTTGAAATGTAGTTTGGAGTGAACTATTCTGCTACTAAGCTAGTGAGGAACAATAAGTGATTTCTGAAGCATGCATTGGATCCACGTTGATTGCATAATGAATAGCTGGAAGTGTCAAGCGAACTGACTTTGAAGAGGCCCAGCCCGGCCCCTATTTTATAGCAGCCAATCATGTCCAAAAAATTGGGGTCAGGAGCTTTTTTCTCTTTTTTCTACGGTAATATCGGATGTAACTAAGCATGTTACCTCACAGTTTAGGATCGGCTACAAATTATAAATTTTCACTACTTTCTTGAGGTCGGCTAGATGAAACCTTTTTTGCCCCTTTATATCTTCTCGATGTCTAAAAACGACGAGTATATCAACTTCCACAGGCCATGTTACCTTCAGTCTACCTGTCCCTTTCTCTTGAAATCCTATCATTCTTATAGAAGAGATTAACCAATACACACAAAAAACTGGACCAAAAAAATAAATAAAAAAAAGACAAAATTTAGAAAATAAAAATATGGAAAAAAGAAGAAGAATTCATACCAAAATATCAAGCTTCCCGTAAGTGTTTTTTATGAAATTGGCAAGGGAAGCAATACTAGTTGGATCTATTACATCAAGTTGATGAAACGCAACATTTTCAGAGAGACCAAAGCCTTTGAGCTTTTCTAGAGCTTCCTTGCCTCTCCTCTCATCTCTGGCTGTCAAAACCACCATGACTCCTTTACATGCCAACTGCCTACATAGCTCAAACCCCATTCCTTTATTTGCCCCTGTCACAACTGCATACCTAGAGAAATTAAAAGATGAAAAAGGTAAGGGTTTGTTAGATGCACAATATCGGATACGACTAGACAACACAATAGATATGAGTTTTAATATATATATAATTTTTTTTTTTTTTTTCCTTTATACTACCTAATCTTGTCTAGTACTAGGTATCAAAATTGCCCCCACAATCATTAATTTGGGTATGAACTCATTAGTACTTATGCTGGGATAGAATCTACAAGAAAGTTACCAAGGTCAACGGAGCGAGCTCAAGCAATTTGGGTACTTTATGAAAAACTCTGACGATTAATGCTCTATTAGTTAGTAGATAGAGGGGAAAAGGTTCTAAAATTTGTGGCCTTGTATAAATATAGGACAAGGCAATGTCTCACCTACCTAAGGGTTGAGCCACCTTTAGATCAGGTATGTAAAGATGATTTCAAGAAAATTGAGGGTTCTCAATCTAAACTAATTTTCACGAAAGATTAACAGCCATCACGTAAAATTCTCTTTTCTACTACGGTCTAGCACTTCTTCACAAAGATTATTAATTAGTCAAATATGAAAGCTAAATCTGGCTAAGTAATTTGATTGAAAACAAGTTAATTTACCTGTTTGATGACTGGTTGCTCATTGTTTCTGCCCTTACACTCTTCTCTCAGCTCACTTTGAAGCTTAATATTACTCTATACATATAGACAAAAGACAAGTCACTCCCACCTACTCCATTTCAAAAAATATACAGCCAAATTAACTTTGAAGTGTGGTCTATAAACGCGTTTTTAATCAAATGAACTGCATTCTCCAATTTTTTTATTTTTTATTTTTTTTCATAATGGAGACAAGATACTACATTGTAAGATTGTTATTTTTTTTTATTAACATGACAAGATTATTAATTTATTTTGAATATAATAAGTGTTAAAAGTTTTAAAGTAATTAGTAATCTTCAAAGAATTCAAATCCAATTTGAACACCTTCAAGTCTTCAACGACTTCAGAAAGATTCAAATAATGGTCAGAAGGATAAGTTTTTGTCGTTAAAATCCAAGAGAACACTACAAGAAATACGAGTATTGCCGACCCAGAAATTGGTCGCTAAAAATTCAATATTCGTCACTAAAGCCAATACCGACTAGAAAATATTGGTCGGCCATTGGTCACCAAAAACCAACCAGCAAATATTTTATCCAACCAGACAACAATTTAGTCGGAAGATACAATTTTTTATGGACCAATAACATATTGGTCGGGAAAGATAATGCTTTTTCCTGCCCATATCTTTGGTCCGAAATTTTCAAAAGTTAGTTGGCAATGCTACTTGACAAGTAGTGAATGATGATACTAAACTTTTGCTGATCATAGTAGTTGGTCGGGGAAAATCTCCATTTGCTGACCAAGAAAAAAATTAGGTGGTTTATGATTTCTTTTGAATTTTATTTTAAACCAGCTGTCCAGTAATAAAAAAAATACAAAACAAATTGAAAGTCCAACTAGAACTATACTAAAACATATTAGTTGCAATGCTCATATACAATGCACATGCAAGAATTTAAAATCAAGAAGTATCTGAAATCACAAAACAATAGTCACAATCAATAGCCTACATGCAATGCAAAATAATGTATTGTACTTTTACAACTAAAGTCAAAATCCCAATTATAAGAAACTATGTACACAGATTCCAAGTGTGACTCATGTCTTGTGTCTCATTTCTGTCCTCAGAATCCTCGGCAAACTGCAAGTTTCACAAAGGACATGGAAGAGCATTCAAAAAATTTCATAGTTTTCAGAATTGAATGCGACTTCTGGGACACATCTTCCTCAATCTGTTCATCAATTATGATTAGAAATGTGCCACCCGAATTTTTAGAAGTTTCCAAGGAAGACTTCTCCATCACTCTCAAACTACTAGCTGAACTCAAGATGGTCAAAGATTTAGTGTCTTCATCAGGTTCGCACTATCTTCTGGTGAAGAAGCACCTTGCTCCTCTGCTGCATCCTGGTGAAGAAGCACCTTCCTCCTCTACTGCATTCTGATACAAAGCTCAGCCTCATCAGGTGGGAACCAGTTCTTTTTAAGCTGCATAGGAGAATAGAGGTTTCCTAAATTTAATTTGACAAAAAAAATGTGAGAAGCATATATCCCATCCTTTCTGCTGTAATAAACATAGATGATTGATCATTAGACAGATGAACAAAATTATAGCAATCCAGAAAACATATATTGTAATATGGAAACTGAAAAAAAAAAAAAAAAAAAAAAAAAAACTAGCTCGAGTTATCTATTAGCTGGAAATGGATAGAATAATAAAGTTCAAGAAACATCTACAAATCATAAAAAACGTTGGTTGCTAAATGAGCAGTACTTGTGGAAGCTACTTTCCGTGAAAATCTTTAATGTGAAAACCCAGCTTTGAACAATTCCACAACTGATTAAAGTCATTGACAGCCATTTGAATGGCAATTTGTTTTCCTTGCCAATGCGAGACCTTTGATCAATTTCAATCCCTATCCTACAAATTCTGTGAGGATGATCTACATGATTGAGTACAGTAGAGAAGATGAACAGGAGAACAGAAGATGACAGATTTTTCTATGCAAAGTGTTTTTTTCCATGTACTAGCTGGAGAGAAGAATGTCTTGGAGCCACTTAAAGCTTGATGGACTTATCAAGTGAAATGCTATTTGAAAGAATCCATTCCTCTTATGGAACAGAAGAGGGACTCTCCATGTTCACATGCCGTTACTCCGATTCTTCTCCACAGATAAATGCCTCCAGCCAAAAGAAGAAAAAAAAGTAATTTCCATATCTTAAAGAATATAAACATTACTTCAAGAACCCAACAATTTTTCAAGAAAATGCAAACACAAAGTATCTATTCATTTAGTATCTTGGACTCAGTCACAATTTAACCCTTCTCCTTTCTCCTTAACAAGTGCTCACCACATATTAAAAGTCTTTCTTAAAATAGCATAAGCATCAACATCTAATGGATCTCTTTCTAAAGTAATTAGATGTGAATCAAACTAATAGTCAGAATCTATATTTTGTCTAATTGGAAATTCATAAGAGTCTAAGAGTACAAGAACTTCAGCAACTGAAGAACCCTCCACTCCAAAATTTAATCTTCACCCTCCCGGCCTCCCCCAGCCCAAGTAGAAAATAAAGGTAGAAAAAGAATAAAGCAGTGAATCAGGTAGTGGCATTATAAAATGGTTAAGGGAACCTTGTCCGTTCAATTGGTTTAAATTCCATGGAAAATGTCGGAGGAATTTAATTTCTACTTTGGCTGTTTGATACGAAAGTGGAAATGGAGTTCGAATTTCAATGTGCAACCACTATAAGCTTATTTTTTGTCATTTCTAAGGAAAATGCATTCATATGGAGTACTTGAGTTTTTATTTTCCAACTTACATGGAATTAGAAAGACTTTCTACCTTTGCCAATCAAACAAAATGTCACATCCGAGGAATTCAATTTTTACTTTGGCTGTTTGATACGAAAGTGGAAATGGAGTTTGAATTCTAAGGTACAATCACTTTAAGCTTGTTTTTTGCCAATTTCATGGAAAATGCATTCCTATAGGGTACTTGTGTTTTTATTTTCCAACTTGGAATTGGAAAGCATTTCCACATTTGCGAATCAAATGGACCATTATATGATCAATCCTTCGAGACAGCGAGATAGAGCAGAGAGCTGCAGTATCAATCTACTTAGTACTACATCTAGGGTCTTCCCTACATTCAAGATCCATTGTACGTCATACATTATGTGATTTGACCTGGTCAAATTCTCACATATATAATGAATCTGATATTTCATGTTTCTGAGACTTGTCAACTACTTACAATATGAATGTCTTGAAAACAGATATATCTAGCTAATATCATATAAGGACTAAGGAGCATCTCCATCCAGTCAAAGAACTTACCTTAAAACTGATTATGGCAATCCCTATGAACTCCCCGCTCTCTAGAAAGTGCAAACAATCAACTTCAGTAATGGTACCACAGTCTTCAAAATACTTTATTCAGTTATTAAAACGCCTCTAAAAATAATACAATCAAAGGTGTCAAAATGAAATTAAGAAAACAAACTGAAAGTGGTCTGCATAAGGACTCCCTAAATTACAGCTACACTGATATTTCTGATTGCAGCATTTTCTCGAACGGTTATAAATCAATCCAAAATGCGCCAGAAAAACCAAAGCAAGAATCAAGAAATTTCAATAAAGCAGCAGCAAATTCTTGTCGCAATTTTCCCTCGCCGTTGACAACAATAAGCGACCTCTCAAACTCCCTGCAAGTCCGGCTCCACTGTGAAGGCGGCAGGCTAATAATCGAAGCAGTGGAGACCCAATTTAAGCCCACTTATCTTCAAGCAGAAAGAAGCAATGGCCGCCTCAGGCTATGTTGAAGAATGAAAAACAAATACAAGTGGACTGCCACATGGACAAGCCACATCAGCAGGATTGCCACATGAATATTCCACATCAGCAGCTCCAGCAAGAGGTTTCAGAAGCAAGAAGAAATTGCCAGTTGTATAAAGAATATACCATAGATGCCGGATAAGGAAGTGTGTGGAAGATGTACATTCTAGAATTTGTATACTCCATTTACTCTCTCTCCAATTCTGTTAGATAGCAATCTGTTAGGAAATGATTGTAGCACTCAGTTTGTTATACCATCTCCTTGTATAAATATGATGTAAGTGACCTGGTTCTAGTTGTGTGAAATAATATACAACATTTCCTCCATTATTCTACTGTTTTATTCATAGCTTGAATTCCATTTTGTGATATGGTATCAGAGCGATTGTAACAATGGCAGATGAACACAGCACAGATGTGCAATCTGCTACACCTCAAGATCCAAATCTGAATCTAAATCCACAGCAAAATGCCCCCATACCAAACCATTACGATCCTACTCATCTTCATAGCCCTTATTATATTGGAGGAAACGATAGTTCTGGAACCATACTGGTTACCCACATTTTGGACAGCACTAATTATTATGCCTGGGCTAGATCCATAAAAAGGGCACTCAGAATTAAGAATAAGCTTGGCTTTATTGATGGAAGCTTGGCTGAACCAACAGATCCCAATGATGTTCTGATGGAACATTGGCTCCGTTGCAATGATCTTGTTATTGCCTGGCTACAAAATACCATGTGTGTTGAAGTAAAAACCAGCACACTATATGCAGACACCGCTAAGGAGCTTTGGCTGGAGCTTGAACACAGGCTAGGCCAGCAGAATGCACCTCGAGTCTATGAGGTCAAACAGGCCATCAGCACCTTGATGCAAAACCAAGATGATGTGAGTGTTTATTTTTCGAAGTACAAAGCTCTGCTTGACGAGTTGATGAATTATGAATCCATACCCAACTGCACCTGTGGAGGACTTCGTCATGTCATTGATAACCAGCAAAAGGATTGGGTGATGCGGTTCCTTATGGGACTTAATGAATCCTACAAAGATATTAAAGCACAAATCCTGCTTATTAAGCCATTTCCGGGATTAAATGAAGTCTACTCTGTCATACAACAAGAAGAGAAGAGAAGGCAGATTTCAATGGATTCTCCTGCTACTGAATCAATGGCAATGATGGGAAGAGGAGCTCGAAATCAGTACACAGCTAATCGAACTACCAGATATTTCTGCACTCATTGTAAGATTGCTGGTCATTCATTGGAGAGATGCCTTAAAGTTAACATGCCATTTTGCTCTCACTGTAATATACCTGGCCACAGCATAGACAAGTGCTTCAAGGTTCATGGATATCCTCCAGCAAACAAGCCATACAACAAAGGAAGGTTTGTTGGCTCTTCAGCTAATCAGGCTACTGGAATACCTATGCAAGAACACAAACATATTGAGAGTGCTGGAAGAGCTCAATCCCCCATCTCACAGGAGCAGTACAAACAGCTGATGACACTCCTCAGTAAACAGAACACTTCAACCACAGTTCATTCAGCCAATCAAGTTCGATCTGATAACAGTCCTTGCACCAATGAGGTTCAAATGCCTACTCTATCTGGTATATCTCTATGCCTTTCTACCTATGCATCAAAATCCCCAGAAAACACACCTTGGATTCTTGACACAGGTGCCACAGACCATATGGTCTGTGACATCACTTTACTCACTAATATTTCAGCACAAGTTAACTACTCTGTCACACTTCCAGATGGCAATAATGTTGCTGTCACTCATACAGGGACAGTAAGAATCTCTGAAACACATGCACTCTGTGTTCCATCTTTTTCTTTCAACTTAATTTCTGCTAGAAAGTTAGCCACTTCCTTGAACTGCTGTCTTATTTTCTTGTCTGAAACATGTTTCATTCAGGACCTTTTGACCTGGAGAACGATTGGAATGGGTAAAGTGAGATCTGGCTTGTACTACCTGCAGCAAAGGGGAACCTCACCATCAGCTTTCTTTGATACCTTGACTACCAGAACCACCACAACAGCTGCTGCAATAAAAACTGAAGAATTTGACCTCTGGCACTATAGATTAGGACACCCCTCATCTGCTGCTGCTCTTGAGTTCTTAGGCAGTAGTAAAACCTCCATACCTTGCATGATTTGCCCCTTAGCCAAAATGCATAAGCCACCCTTTCCTGTTAGTCAACATCAATCAGAAAAATGTTTCGATTTAGTTCACTGTGATCTTTGGGGACCATGTAGTATGGCTGCCTATGATGGCTCAAGATACTTCCTAACAATAGTGGAAGATTACAGCAAATGTACTTGAGTTTTTCTTTTGAAAAATAAGTTCAATGCTAGCACTGCCTTACAGGGTTTTTGTAGCATGATTGAAAACCAATTTGAAACCAAAATTAAAATAATCAGGAGTGACAATGGTGGGGAGTTCAATATGAAAACTTTTTTTCATGAAAAAGGCATTATACATCAAAAATCATGCGTTGAAACTCCTCAACAAAATTCAGTCGTAGAGAGGAAGCACCAACACATTCTCAATGTAGCAAGGTCGTTAAAATTTCAGAGTGGAATCCCCACAAAATATTGGAATGATTGTGTGTTAACAGCAGTCTATTTAATAAATAGAACTCCCTCACTTCTCTTAAATCATAAAACACCTTTTGAACTTCTTTTTAAAACCAAACCAAATTATTCTCATCTCAAGGTTTTCGGTTGTTTAGTTTTTGCAACTACCTTGGCTCAGGGGAGGCATAAGTTTGATCCAAGGGCTAGGCGATGTGCATTTTTGGGTTATCCATTTGGAATGAAAGGATACAAGCTACTTGATTTAGAGACTGAAAAAGTTTTTGTCTCAAGGAATGTTACATTCCATGAAAGTATTTTTCCCTATAAAAATCAGCCAAATGCCAAGGAAATATCTGATTCATCAGGCTTACCTTTTCTACCTTCTGTCCAGCCTTTCATCCAAACTTCAAATACAGATGAACACCATTCAGTTAATTTCCAAAGTTTACAGCCTGAACAATCGTATGACAATGATAAAATGTTGCCATGTGACCAGACTTCATCACCATCAGCAGCAGATTCTAGTCCCACAGACTCTGAAAATGAACCTAATTCAGAACCACAAAGTCCTTTAAGGCAACCAGAAAATACAAATACTAACTACCATCTACCAAGACGTTCCACCAGAACAAGAAAAACACCCTCATACCTACAGAATTTCATATGCCAACAAGCCAGCTCATCTACCCAACTCCAAGAGTTCGAAGGTCAGAAGATTCATCCAACCTCAGGTAATCCTTTTCCGATTGAAGCAACCATTAGTTATGATAAATTGTCACAGGCACACAAAGCTTTTATAACATCTGTCACATCACACATAGAACCACAAAATTACAGTGAGGCACTAGAATCCCCAGATTGGTGCAAGGCTATGAAGAACGAAATTGATGCTCTTGAACAAAATCACACTTGGTCAGTCACAGATCTGCCACAAGGAAAGTCAGCCATTGGGTGTAAATGGGTATTCAAAATCAAGCACAACTCAGATGGATCAATAGAAAGATACAATGCACGACTAGTTGCAAAAGGTTACACTCAACGGGAAGGCCTAGATTACCACGAAACTTTCTCACCGGTAGCCAAGATGGTCACTGTCAGGAGTTTGCTAGCAGTGGCAGCTATAAAGGGGTGGATCCTACACCAATTTGATGTGAATAACGCTTTTTTGCATGGTGACTTATGTGAGGAAGTGTATATGGAATTGCCTCCAGGTTATTCGAAAGCATCTCAACCAAAGGTGTGCAAATTACTCAAGAGTTTATATGGCTTGAAGCAAGCTTCACGCCAATGGTATTCAAAATTGTCAACCTTCATTACAGATTTGGGGTTCGTTCAGTCAAAAGCTGATTACAGCTTATTTACCAAGTCACATGGAGACTCATTCACTGCCATCTTAGTGTACGTGGATGACATCATTGTGGCAAGCAGTGATATGAGATCAATCAATTCCTTAAGACAACTATTGAATGAAAAATTCAGAATTAAAGACTTGGGAGTATTGAAATACTTTCTCGGAATTGAGATAGCAAGATCAAAAGAAGGAATCATGGTGTGCCAAAGAAAGTATGCTCTAGACATATTGACAGATTCGGGAATGATTGGAGCTACACCATCAAGAATTCCCTTAGATCGAATTTTGAAATTGTTCAAAAATGAAGGAGAGTTACTTGAAGACCCATTCATGTACAGAAGACTCATTGGAAGGCTCCTCTACCTAACTGTTACTAGACCTGATCTGTCCTATGCAGTCCAGCTCCTAAGCCAGTACATGGATAAGCCTAGGATTCCACACCTTAATGCAGCACACAAGGTGTTGCGGTACATCAAGAGAAGCCCATGTCAAGGGTTGATGTATCCATCTTCATCAATGTTGCAACTTCCGGCTTTTAGCGACTCTGATTGGGGCTCATGCCCAGATACTCGAAGGTCCATTACAGGATATTGTATATTCCTAGGATCCTCCTTAATTTCATGGAAGTCGAAGAAGCAAAATACTGTTTCCAGATCCTCTGCAGAGGCATGAATACAGATGCATGGCAAGCAACTTTGTGAACTAACATGGCTGCGATTCTTACTCAAAGATTTAACAATTTGTCACCCACAAGCAGCCCGGCTATACTGTGACAATAAATCAGCACTTCATATTGCCCAGCAATCCTGTATTTCACGAGAGAACCAATCATATTGAACTAGACTGTCATCTAATTCTAGATAAGATTCAGAAGGAAGTAATAATCACAGAGACCCTGAGAACCAATGCACAAGTTGCTGACATTCTGACCAAGGCATTAAACTCATTTAGTTTTCATTCTCACTTGGCCAAGATGGGAGCAAAAGACATCCACTCGCCATCTTGCGGGGGGATGTTGAAGAATGAAAACCAAATACAAATGGACTGCCACATGGACAAGCCACATCAGCAGGATTGCCACATGAATATTCCACATCAGCAGCTCCAGCAAGAGGTTTCAGAAGCAAGAAGAAATTGCCAGTTGCATAAAGAATATACCATAGATGCCGGATAAGGAAGTGTGTGAAGATTTACATTCTTGAATTTATAATATTCCTTTTAGTCTCTCTCCAATTCTGTTAGATAGCAATCTGTTAGGAAATGATTGTAGCACTCAGTTTGTTATACCATCTCCTTAGTATAAATATAATTAAGTGACACCTGTCCAAAGTGTGAAATATATGACAACATTTCCTCCATTGTTCTTACTGTTTTATTCATAAGCTTCAATTTCCCATTTTATGACATGGTATCAGAGCAATTTTAACAATGGCAGATGAACACAGCACAAATGTGCAATCTGCTACACCTCAAGATCCAAATCTGAATCTAAATCCACAGCAAAATGCCCCCATACCAAACCATTACGATCCTACTCATCTTCACAGCCCTTATTATATTGGAGGAAACGATAGTTCTGGAACCATACTGGTTACCCACACTTTGGACAGCACTAATTATTATGCCTGGGCTAGATCCATAAAAAGGGCACTCAGAATTAAGAATAAGCTTGGCTTTATTGATGGAAGCTTGGCTGAACCAACATATCCCAATGATGTTCTGATGGAACATTGGCTCCGTTGCAATGATCTTGTTATTGCCTGGCTACAAAATACCATGTGTTGAAGTAAAAACCAGCACACTATATGCAGACACCGCTAAGGAGCTCTGGCTTGAGCTTGAACACAGGCTAGGCCAGCAGAATGCACCTCGAGTCTATGAGGTCAAACAGGCCATCAGCACCTTGATGCAGAACCAAGATGATGTGAGTGTTTATTTTTCGAAGTACAAAGCTCTACTTGACGAGTTGATGAATTATGAATCCATACCCAACTGCACCTGTGGAGGACTTCGTCATGTCATTGATAACCAGCAAAAGGATTGGGTGATGCGGTTCCTTATGGGACTTAATGAATCCTACAAAGATATTAAAGCACAAATCCTGCTTATTAAGCCATTTCTGGGATTAAATGAAGTCTACTCTGTCATACAACAAGAAGAGAAGAGAAGGCAGATTTCAATGGATTCTCCTGCTACTGAATCAATGGCAATGATGGGAAGAGGAGCTCGAAATCAGTACACAGCTAACCGAACTACCAGATATTTCTGCACTCATTGTAAGATTGCTGGTCATTCATTGGAGAGATGCCTTAAAGTTAACAGGCCATTTTGCTCTCACTGTAATATACCTGGCCACAGCATAGACAAGTGCTTCAAGGTTCATGGATATCCTCCAGCAAACAAGCCATACAACAAAGGAAGGTTTGTTGGCTCTTCAGCTAATCAGGCTACTGGAATACCTATGCAAGAACACAAACATATTGAGAGTGCTGGAAGAGCTCAATCCCCCATCTCACAGGAGCAGTACAAACAGCTGATGACACTCCTCAGTAAACAGAACACTTCAACCACAGTTCATTCAGCCAATCAAGTTCGATCTGATAACAGTCCTTGCACCAATGAGGTTCAAATGCCTACTCTATCTGGTATATCTCTATGCCTTTCTACCTATGCATCAAAATCCCCAGAAAACACACCTTGGATTCTTGACACAGGTGCCACAGACCATATGGTCTGTGACATCACTTTACTCACTAATATTTCAGCACAAGTTAACTACTCTGTCACACTTCCAGATGGCAATAATGTTGCTGTCACTCATACATGGACAGTAAGAATCTCTGAAACACTAATTCTGCATGATGCACTCTGTGTTCCATCTTTTTCTTTCAACTTAATTTCTGCTAGAAAGTTAGCCACTTCCTTGAACTGCTGTCTTATTTTCTTGTCTGAAACATGTTTCATTCAGGACCTTTTGACCTGGAGAACGATTGGAATGGGTAAAGTGAGATCTGGCTTGTACTACCTGCAGCAAAGGGGGACCTCACCATCAGCTTTCTTTGATACCTTGACTACCAGAACCACCACAACAGCTGCTGCAATAAAAACTGAAGAATTTGACCTCTGGCACTATAGATTAGGACACCCCTCATCTGCTGCTGCTCTTGAGTTCTTAGGCAGTAGTAAAACCTCCATACCTTGCATGATTTGCCCCTTAGCCAAAATGCATAAGCCACCCTTTCCTGTTAGTCAACATCAATCAGAAAAATGTTTCGATTTAGTTCACTGTGATCTTTGGGGACCATGTAGTATGGCTGCCTATGATGGCTCAAGATACTTCCTAACAATAGTGGAAGATTACAGCAAATGTACTTGGGTTTATCTTTTGAAAAATAAGTTCAATGCTAGCACTGCCTTACAGGGTTTTTGTAGCATGATTGAAAACCAATTTGAAACCAAAATTAAAATAATCAGGAGTGACAATGGTGGGGAGTTCAATATGAAAACATTTTTTCATGAAAAAGGCATTATACATCAAAAATCATGCGTTGAAACTCCTCAACAAAATTCAGTCGTAGAGAGGAAGCACCAACACATTCTCAATGTAGCAAGGTCGTTAAAATTTCAAAGTGGAATCCCCACAAAATATTGGAATGATTGTGTGTTAATAGCAGTCTATTTAATAAATAGAACTCCCTCACTTCTCTTAAATCATAAAACACCTTTTGAACTTCTTTTTAAAACCAAACCAAATTATTCTCATCTCAAGGTTTTCGGTTGTTTAGTTTTTGCAACTACCTTGGCTCAGGGGAGGCATAAGTTTGATCCAAGGGCTAGGCGATGTGCATTTTTGGGTTATCCATTTGGAATGAAAGGATACAAGCTACTTGATTTAGAGACTGAAAAAGTTTTTGTCTCAAGGAATGTTACATTCCATGAAAGTATTTTTCCCTATAAAAATCAGCCAAATGCCAAGGAAATATCTGATTCATCAGGCTTACCTTTTCTACCTTCTGTCCAGCCTTTCATCCAAACTTCAAATACAGATGAACACCATTCAGTTAATTTCCAAAGTTTACAGCCTGAACAATCGTATGACAATGATAAAATGTTGCCATGTGACCAGACTTCATCACCATCAGCAGCAGATTCTAGTCCCACAGACTCTGAAAATGAACCTAATTCAGAACCACAAAGTCCTTTAAGGCAACCAGAAAATACAAATACTAACTACCATCTACCAAGACGTTCCACCAGAACAAGAAAAACACCCTCATACCTACAAAATTTCATATGCCAACAAGCCAGCTCATCTACCCAACTCCAAGAGTTCGAAGGTCAGAAGATTCATCCAACCTCAGGTAATCCTTTTCCGATTGAAGCAACCATTAGTTATGATAAATTGTCACAGGCACACAAAGCTTTTATAACATCTGTCACATCACACATAGAACCACAAAATTACAGTGAGGCACTAGAATCCCCAGATTGGTGCAAGGCTATGAAGAACGAAATTGATGCTCTTGAACAAAATCACACTTGGTCAGTCACAGATCTGCCACAAGGAAAGTCAGCCATTGGGTGTAAATGGGTATTCAAAATCAAGCACAACTCAGATGGATCAATAGAAAGATACAAGGCACGACTAGTTGCAAAAGGTTACACTCAACGGGAAGGCCTAGATTACCACGAAACTTTCTCACCGGTAGCCAAGATGGTCACTGTCAGGAGTTTGCTAGCAGTGGCAGCTATAAAGGGGTGGATCCTACACCAATTTGATGTGAATAACGCTTTTTTGCATGGTGACTTATGTGAGGAAGTGTATATGGAATTGCCTCCAGGTTATTCGAAAGCATCTCAACCAAAGGTGTGCAAATTACTCAAGAGTTTATATGGCTTGAAGCAAGCTTCACGCCAATGGTATTCAAAATTGTCAACCTTCATTACAGATTTGGGGTTCGTTCAGTCAAAAGCTGATTACAGCTTATTTACCAAGTCACATGGAGACTCATTCACTGCCATCTTAGTGTACGTGGATGACATCATTGTGGCAAGCAGTAATATGAGATCAATCAATTCCTTAAGACAACTATTGAATGAAAAATTCAGAATTAAAGACTTGGGAGTATTGAAATACTTTCTCGGAATTGAGATAGCAAGATCAAAAGAAGGAATCATGGTGTGCCAAAGAAAGTATGCTCTAGACATATTGACAGATTCGGGAATGATTGGAGCTACACCATCAAGAATTCCCTTAGATCAGAATTTGAAATTGTTCAAAAATGAAGGAGAGTTACTTGAAGACCCATTCATGTACAGAAGACTCATTGGAAGGCTCCTCTACCTAACTGTTACTAGACCTGATCTGTCCTATGCAGTCCAGCTCCTAAGCCAGTACATGGATAAGCCTAGGATTCCACACCTTAATGCAGCACACAAGGTATTGCGGTACATCAAGAGAAGCCCAGGTCAAGGGTTGATGTATCCATCTTCATCAATGTTGCAACTTCAGGCTTTTAGCGACTCTGATTGGGGCTCATGCCCAGATACTCGAAGGTCCATTACAGGATATTGTATATTCCTAGGATCCTCCTTAATTTCATGGAAGTCGAAGAAGCAAAATACTGTTTCCAGATCCTCTGCAGAGGCAGAATACAGAGGCATGGCAAGCACCTGTTGTGAGCTAACATGGCTGCGATTTTTACTCAAAGATTTAACAGTTTGTCACCCACAAGCAGCCCGGCTATACTGTGACAATAAATCAGCACTTCATATTGCCGCAAATCCTGTATTTCACGAGAGAACCAAGCATATTGAACTAGACTGTCATCTAATTCGAGATAAGATTCAAGAAGGAAGTATAATCACAGAACACCTGAGAACCAATGTGCAAGTTGCTGACATTCTGACCAAGGCATTAAACTCATTTAGTTTTCATTCTCACTTGGCCAAGATGGGAGCAAAAGACATCCACTCGCCATCTTGCGGGGGGATGTTGAAGAATGAAAAACAAATACAAGTGGACTGCCACATGGACAAGCCACATCAGCAGGATTGCCACATGAATATTCCACATCAGCAGCTCCAGCAAGAGGTTTCAGAAGCAAGAAGAAATTGCCAGTTGTATAAAGAATATACCATAGATGCCGGATAAGGAAGTGTGTGGAAGATGTACATTCTAGAATTTGTATACTCCATTTACTCTCTCTCCAATTCTGTTAGATAGCAATCTGTTAGGAAATGATTGTAGCACTCAGTTTGTTATACCATCTCCTTGTATAAATATGATGTAAGTGACCCGGTTCTAGTTGTGTGAAATAATATACAACATTTCCTCCATTATTCTACTGTTTTATTCATAGCTTGAATTCCATTTTGTGATAGGCTATGCTTTTTCCAAGATCGTGACACAAAATTTGACCCACAAACGATCCACGAAGAAGAAGATGAAGAACTTTACGGTGAATTGGAAGATGAAAGGGATGATAGTAGACAGATCCTGACAAACATTCGATAAACAGAGAGAAAAGCAAGTTTCTTAAGTGAAATCATACCAGGAGCACCGCAGTCCTTGAAAATGGATTCAACCATGGCAGTAACTTCATCTTCCCCAATAGGCGTGAGGATGAAATGAGGCAAGAGGCGTCAAAATGAAATTTCTTTAAGCGGGATTGAAATTTTAGGAGGGAGGGAGGGATAATTGTTTGAAATTAGTGTACATTTGTTTTTTATTATTTAGCCCCTTTAACAACCACTAAAATGATTTTTGGGGGGAAAATTAGTTTTAGAAATTAGAATAATGATTTTCTAGGAAATATATGGTTGAAAATTATGGGGAAAAAATTAAATTTAGGTGTAAAATGTTTTATTTTAAGAACGTGTGATTCAAAATGAGTTTGAGAAAAAAATAATTTTATTTTAATGATTTTCGGGGCTTAATATTAATTAAATTATTAATAAATGCATATTTAACTAATTATTAATATAATTTACTTTATAAATTTTTTATTATTGGAAATTATTTGAAACCTTTTTTCTACAATAGAAAATTATTCTAAATTATTATTTAAAATTAATATTAGGTTAATCAATTTATCGGTAGTTGCGTTCTTGCAATGTCAAAATATCAGAAGAATTCATTATCAGAATGCGTTTGATGCACATTTTTAGGAGATAATATATTTTTTTGTGATGTGATAATGAATATGTGGTTGAAAAAGAAGAAAAATTATCGATGCGATAAAAATATTATTTTATTGAAAAATGTGTGGTTAAAAATGAGTAGAAGAATGTGAATGTCACTCAAACAGGGCTCCGTATCATATACACAAGAATCTTTATTCAATTAATACCCAATATAGTTAGAGCCCATTTGGTAAGAGTTTAAAATCGAATTAAAATTGAAAAGGGAAAAATTCATTTCTCCTACTTTTACTTTACCCTATTTCAAAAATATCAAAACAACTTTTACATTTCAAAAATCAGATATTTTAATCTATACAT
Source organism: Fraxinus excelsior (assembly GCA_019097785.1). NCBI lineage: Eukaryota > Viridiplantae > Streptophyta > Magnoliopsida > Lamiales > Oleaceae > Fraxinus > Fraxinus excelsior. The sequence goes on from CM032624.1 coordinate 7,422,297, forward strand.
ACACATAAATAAATAAATAAATAAATATATATATACACAAAATTAACCCACCTCCACCTCCATCACCCCTACTGTTCCGGCGACCGCTTCGACGAATATTCCGACAACTCCTCCGATTCCGGCGACTCCTCTGACCGACTACTCCAGTGACTCCTCCGATTCCAGTGACTATTCCAACGATCGATCCGACGCCATTTTTCCGACGACAGCTCTGATTCAGGTCACAACTCAGGTCACAACCAAGGTCACAAGTCAATTTCCGCACGTCTCAAGTTTATGTTGCTAGTCATAGGTTTATTTTAATTGGCCACATCATATGTCACAGAATAATTTGCACATGTATCATGTTTTTTTTTTACATTCACATGTTCATCTCAAACGGTCACAGCGCAGGTCATAGGCCTTTTGTGCATATGTCTCATAATTGCGTGTTAATGGTCACAGTATAACTTTCAATTAGCAAACCAAATGAATGGAAAAATTGACAAATATATTGTTTGAATTAATATCTTCCTTATTTGAGTCATTGCACACAAAAATTGAATTGAAAAAAAAGAGAAACAATTCATCGAACAATTCCTTATTTGTAGGTCACGGATCAAGTCACACGTTAGTTTCAAACGATCACAAGGCAAGTTACATGGTTTTTTTGAACGTGGCTCAATCGACCAATTATGGTCATAGTTCACAATATATCTTGAAAAAATTACGGATCACAGTACTGGTCACAATCAGTGGCTAATTGTTTACAGACACCAAGACCCATCTCATCCCACCTAAAACCATCGACTGCCACCACCACCACGACACCACCATCAAACACACATCACCGCAAACACCACCATCACATCCAACGATCAAAACCAAAAAACAAACGATCACAGATCAAAACCCAAAAAAATACCAACGATCAAAACAGAAAAAAAAATCAATCACGATATTCTGAGAAAAGTCAACCGCCATTACTGAAATCTCATATAAGATCAGAATCAAACCCTTCAAACAATCTGGAAACCTGCCTAAATGAACAACCCAATACCGCCTCGCTGATCTGTGCAGAATCAATCAAATCCACTACCGTTATTGGAATCTCACTGTCGATCTGTGCAGAGTCCATCAGATCCACCACCTCTGCCTCCACGTTCGCCTCGAAATCCACCGCTGATATGTGACGTTCAAATCACCGCTTTGCCTTCGATGTCACTGCACGAATGATGCCACCGCGAGAAGGATGATGCCGACGTTCTGAGAAGGCGATGGTGTTGGTGCAGGCGAGCGAAGCATTTCGGGGGGCAACGCGATCTGTGGCTGGGCCTCCGAGTTCTCTGGCGGGCGACGTACTTCGGCAGGCATGATGGATGCGGCAGTAGGGGAGAAGCCCGTTGGGCGAGAGAGATGGGGGGTAGGGGTGAGGGTGAGGGTGAGGGTGAGGGAGTTGTGTTGAAACTGAAAAATTAGGGATTTAAGGTAGGGGTGGGGTGGGTCCGACGTCGCCTTCACCGTCGCAACAGTGGCGGTCCGGCAACAGAGGCGTCGACGGCGTCGATCTTTAGAGAGATGTGGATGAGAGAGTTAGGGTTTGATACTTAGGGGTGATGTTGGTTTATATATTATATAAAGTAATTTTTATAATATTATTATTAATATTTAATTAAATATAAAATATCTATATCTATATCTAAAACATCTGATTTTTGAATAATAAAACATGAAACCTGATTTTAGAACTTTAATCTCCAAAAGTAGGGAAATGTGTAATTTCCACATTTGAAAAACTAGTTGTTATTGTTGAATTTTATTAGACGAGTGAGACCCAATAATGATTATATTTTCAATTTTAATTAAATTTTAATCGATACCAAACAGACTCTTACTTGAGAAATATAACATTTGACAGGATCAACTTATCAGAAGGTTGATACATTCTGCCGGAAAAAGAACAGGCCGGATCAGAAGGCCGAAAGTATCGGAATGCCTAAACTCATCAAGCCTAGGTTGTACTTAACCCTCCATAGAAAAAGGACAAGCCCATTATAAGAATTTGAGACGTGAAATATACTACACATACCAACCTTTTGATACAAGTAAGTGCACAAGAAATAAACGAACACTTTTGAGATTAATTAGTTAAAATTTGCAATGGAACAACAAACGACGACTTCAAACTCCAGTTTTGATTTCATTACAAAGAAACCTCAAATTAACATGTCCTTCAATGGATTTAAGAAGAAAACCCTTTATCGATATAATAAATACATAAATCTTTATTCAATTCAAACCCCATACAGTTACTTGAGAAATATAACATTTGAAAGGACCAAATTATCAGAAGGCCGATACGTTCTGCCGGTGAAAGAACAGTCCGGATGGGGGCGCAGCCCCCCAATCTGGCAGCAGTGCCAGCTTCAACAGACTATCTGCACCTTCTTCAACAGTCAATGGACCAGTATTGACAGTTATATCAGTTTTCACATATCCAGGACACACGCAGTTGATGTAGAAATTAGGGTACTTCTTGGCCATAATCCTTGTATAGGCATTAATGGCAGACTTGGACAATCTGTATGCAGGTACATGTTCCGGCCAGCCATTGACTTTCAATGAGTTTTCTTTGAAGTCTTGAAGAAACTTGTTGAGCACATTGTCCACTTTATCTTCTGTGAGTTCTTCTGCATTGCTTAGCACTTGTTTTGCCCATTCATTAGTCTGAAACTGGATGAGAAATATCATATGTCAGGTTCTCGAAGAGTTGTGTTCCTTTCCAAAAATCCATTTCTTATAATCCCCCAAATTATCTTAGGTTGGCTTACTCTTAATTATTAAGGTATGTCATTTTATAGAATATTTTTTTTGAAACGCAGTTATTTTTCGTTTTCTTCACTATTTTGGTCGTCCCAACGGAAACTTTTTTCCACAAAATATATTTTACCTTCAATTGCCCCATGAGAGAAGACACATTCACGATCACTGGTGTATCAGACAACCTTAAGAGTGGAATAAATGCTTCAATCATTCTCTTTGTACCATAATAGTTAGTTTGTAAACATTGTTCTGCCAATTCATATGTCTGGACAAGTTTTCCGTCTGCTGTGATACGCACTTCTTGTGGCTGCATCATTGAAGAAAAAAATCTGTCATTGAAATGATCCTTCCTTGAAGTTCTGTATAAATTAGTGGCCGACTGCATAAATCCCTCTTCCCCGCCGCGTACAATTTATAGTAATATCTCCTCAAAGAAAACTAACTTATTTCTGCCATTAATGCCCATACAAGGATAAACTATAAACAATAAACATTTATATTACCATCTTTATTTCTGCAGAGTAGTATAAATTTTTAATTCCACTTGACACTGTAGTTTCTATCATTCTATGAAACTTGATGATTCAAAGAAAAACTACAAGTTATGTGATCAGTCTAGGTGGCACCACTTCTCTTTAAATAAAAATAAAAATGTCCCAACTGCTTTATTCGACCATTTTTTATCTTTCGTATACCACACATCCATTATAACATCCTCATTTACTTCCTCCAAACTTTCTAGTTTTATGGAAACATTTTAACGATTTGAATCGAAAAACTCAAAAAGGAATATAAACCGAAGAGAATGCCACATTCTATGAAAAAATAATGTATCTCCTTGCATACATAGAACTTTTTCGTGTATGAATAAACCAGATTTTATATCACTCAACAATATTAAAAAACAAAAAGAAGTTAAAATCTAGTCAATTATAGTTTCTGATGTTCTTGTATTATGTACCAAACATTTGGTATGTCTGAAATTGAGGCAAGAAGTAATCACTAGTAAACATCTTATTCTCAACTAATAGAATTCAATTTCACCTGAAGTTTTCATTAGAATGATGAAATAAATGCAGATAATACAAAGAGTCAAAGGCCAACCTTGGTTTCACCATCTGCCTCAATTATCTCTTTAAGAACTAAGGCATCTCCCTCTACACTTATTCCAGAAATACCTGCATTGTTCACCTGCAAAATTTTGATTTTTTAATAATATGATTTACAATAGAAAATCAATTGTAGGCTGAAAATCAATTGATATCCAGCAAGGGCTCTCTAAATCCTTTATGGCATTCGACTGCCGTCATTTGAGTGATCAAACTCATGAGCTTAAGAGCAACATTTTTACTTCCCAACACTAAATTAAAAACTAACCATTCCTTAATTTTATAATTTGAGGAAAAAAAAACTCAAACTATGTTTAAATTTAGTTGTGAGCCGACTATTCTACTATTAAGCTACCGAAGAACAACATGCGATTACATAAGCATGTAGTGGGATCCACATTGATTGCATAATGAACACTAGACATGTCAAACGAACCGACTTTGTAGAGGCCCAGCGCAACCCCTAATTTTGGCAGCCTGTCTTGTCCAAAGTATTGGGCCGGGAAATTATTTCTTTATTTATAAGCTCTGAACACAAGAAAAATATGGGGTACAACTCCATCTAAGAAACATCGGATGTAACTAAGCTTGTTCCCTCACAATTTAGGGCCGGCAACAAATTATAATTTTTCGCTACTTTCTCGAGGTCAGCTAGATGAAACCCTTTTTTGCCCTTCCATAACTTCTCGAGGCCTAAAAACAACGAGTACAGTAACTTTCACAAACCATGCTACTTTTAGTCTACCTGTCCCTATTTTGACGTTTTATCCCAAAATCTTATCATTCTTATGGAAGAGATTAACCAATAAACTGAAAATTGAAAATAAAACATTGAAAAAAGAAGGAGGAGAAGAATTCATACCAAAATATCAAGCTTCCCATAAGTGTTTTTGATGAAATTGGCAAGGGAAGCAATACTAGTTTGATCTATTACATCAAGTTGATGAAACACAACATTTTCAGAGAGACCAAAGCCTTTGAGCTTTTCTATAGCTTCATTGCCTCTCTTCTCATCTCTGGCAGTCAAAACCACCATGACTCCTTTACATGCCAACTGCCTACACAGCTCAAACCCTATTCCTTTATTTGCCCCCGTCACAACTGCATACCTGGAGAAATAAGAAGACAACAACGGTAAGGGCTTGTTTGATGCACAATATTGGATAAAATCGGCATGATTTTTGATTTATTTACTGCTTAATCTTGTACTCTAGTACTCAGTATCAAAAATGACTAACAAACCATTTGTCTATGAATTCAAAAGTACTTCTGTAGGGACGAAATTTCCAAGAAAGATACCAAGATCAACCGAGCAAGCTCAAGCAATTTGAGTACTTTAGGAAAAAAACTTTGACGATACCTTTTCTATTAATTAGCAGAAAGAGTAAAGACAAAACTAGTATCAAAGCTTCTAAAATTTGTGGCCTTATATAATATAGAATCTGAGGCAATGTCTCACCTGCCTAAGGGTTGAGCCACCTTTAGATAAGGATGTGAAGACGAGTTCAAGAAAACTGAGGGTTCGCAACCTAAACTCTCCACGTCATGGAAAATTTTCTTTTCTAATACATGGATTATTATTTTCAATAATTCATACTTGGAACAGTGAAATACTATTAATCCTCTTCCAAGAGATAAATGATTGATTACAAATATCTATTATATATATCTTCTTTATAAAGGGAACAAAATCGGGGTGCATATCAATACCTAGTATGGGTAAAAAAAATATATAGATCAAAAGAAATAACTCTCAGATCAAGAATTTTTTTTTTTAAAAAAAAAAAAGAGTTTGAAGCAGTTTTGACTGCTATCTGTGGCAGAATATTTTCGATATTTAATGAATGAAACATACTTCTATTTATCAACAATATCTTCCATTTCGATGCTACATCTGGCTTAGTAATTTGATTGAAAGCAGGTAAATTTACCTGTTTGAAGACTGGATGCTCATTGTTTCTGCACTTTCACTCTTCTCTTATGCTCAGTTTGAAGCTTAGTACTAAATATATATAAATATAGACAAAAGGTAAATCACTTCCACCTTCTCCATTCCAAACAAATATACTGCCAAATCAACGTTCAAGTGCGGGACATAAACATGTTTTGTAATCAAGCGTGGTCTGGGATGGAGACAAGATACAGCCTTATGAGAATATTTTTTATTTTTTAAACATTATAAGACCATTATTGGTGCACGGTATTTGACATTTTTCATGAAGAAATAGATTTTTTTAAAGAAAGATTTAGCCCTTGTCTAATCGCCCTTCTTTGTGAATTTTTAGCTAATTTTTTACTGTTATACATTGTAACAAAGAAGCAACCGCAATTGTTGAATCAGAGAACAGTTGCAATTGTTGACAGCGTTCATAACTTTTTACGGAATGAATTATCAAAAAAAAAAAAAAAAAAAAAACTAAAGAGGGTATTTCCGTAATTCAATTATAAAAAATTATGACAGCTTTATTTTATTCGACAATTGCGGCTGCTTCCTTAATTTAACAATTGCGACACTATAACAGTCAAAAAATGCTAAAAATTCACAAAAAACGCAATCAGGCAAGGACTTAACAATATTAAATTAGAAACATTTTTTTTATATATTTTATCCTAAATTTGAGCATGTCCGATAGTGTTTTGTTAGTGTTTACAAGTCGTGGATTGGGTAGTAAATCGTGAATCCTTTGAAATCGAGATTTTTTTAAAAATAAAAATAAAACAATTTTATATGCCCATGTGATAAGACTGACAATTTAAATTTTGGCACCTCATACATTGTATAATTCAAATCATGACGTCTCTACATCCAAGGTGGTAAGAGAGAAATAAAGTATATCTCACATATCGACGCGTCATGGTTTAAATGGTTTAGGTCTGGGGTGTCATGATCAAGTAGATAATTTTACCAATGCGCCTACCGAAACCTTCCTCTTCAAAATGCGTAAATAAAAAGTAAAATTAACCTGTTCAAATTATAATTTATGTCTTGTCAAACATGCACTATTTTTATATTATTTTATGTATTTTTCTTTGCATACAGTTAGAGGAATCTGAAAATAGTTGCCGTCCTTGACTTGCGAGATTTTTGGGGCCAATTGATAAGTGTAATTTCTACACTTATTCGAGGCCTTAAATAATCATATTTTATTATATTTTGGATAAAATTCTACCTGATTTATGTTAAATTGCATTTTGTAGGTAAAATTTTATGTTTGATAAAGGATTGGAGAAAACAATGCAAAATAGCAAAAAAAAAAAAAAAAAAATGAAAAAAATCTAAAGTACGAGGACTAAATTGGCTATTGGATGCAAAGTTTGGAGATCAAATTTCATACTTTAAAAGTGAAGGAGAATATATACACAAAAAGCCAGCTTTGAATTGGAGGTCCAAATTATATATATATATATTCTCCCTTGCTTTTTTTGACTTCCCCAAGCACTCCAATCTTTCTGCCTCTCTTCTCTTTTTCCCTTCTTTTTCTCTCTTCCCAGCCGTTGTTTTCCTTCCTATATATATATACATGGGCTGACTGAGCACCCGGCGGCCGCCCGTGCTAGATCTGCGAAAAAAAGAAGCTTACAAAGCTTTGATGAATAACATTAGATAAATGTAATAATTTTCAGCAATAGGTAAGGTGCTAGTTTAATATGCAAGTGGTTTAAGGTTCGATTCTAAGAACTTCCCCTCTTTCTTTTAATTTTTTAACTTCCAAATTGCTCGAAGAAAAATTCATACTTGCAATACGCAAGATTCGACCCTTTCTTTGCATATGAAAATGAAATGCTTGACCACCATGTCAATTGAAGATTTATAATAACAATTGTGATAAGAAATTCTATATTAAATTTAAAAAGTAATAGACTACTTGTTCTAAAAATTATTATTATTATTATTTTTAACTAAAACTCAATACTGCAATTGCTTAATAGTTGAACCATCGAACCAATGATTTGTACAATCAACGATCGGGTTGGTTATAATAACAATGCATAATATATATTTTTATTATTTGTTAATTTATTTTGCAAAATTTAAATTTAGACAATCTAATTACTATTCTTTATTTTTTTAAGAGTTCAACACACATTTTTTTTGGTAAAAAATAATTCTAAAAATGATTGTTTTAAAAACATTGCATAAACTTTGCCTAAATTTGGAATTAGTATTTATCGTTTAATTATGCTTTGCATATAAGTTTCATCTTGTCTCGCTTAAGTCTGTCACAACTTGAAACTTGATCATATGTATATGATTTAAAAAAATGTATTTTTTTCTTGTTATTTTGGATTATATTTTCATTGTATATGATTTTAACATTTATATTGATGAATTTTTTTAATATTATTTAATTAAAATAATCTTGTCTTCAATTACCAACAACCTTCGTAGCTCGCTCAACTTCTTGAGTCCACCCCTGTATATGTGTGTGCGCGCGCGCGCGCGCATTCATGAAGCAAGAAAAAAAGGGAGGCTGAGAGAGAGAGAGAGAGAGAGAGAGATAGTAATGGGGTTCAATTTAATGGGGTTCAATCCAATGCAATGATCTACGTCCCCGTTATCAAGCTCTCCGTCACGAGAAAAGCTAAATGCACTAAAGTAAATGGTAACTTACAAACAAGGAGTACCGATCATTTTACAACGTTGAGCTTTTCAGGACCTCAACACGACACACACTATTGAGCTTTACGGGACCTCAATATGACCACACGGTGACTTACAACAAGGCGCACCAAACCTTATACAATGTTGATATTTAGATGATGAGGAAATAGTTTGTATTGTTATAAAAGTTTTCAACTAATGATATCTCTTAACAAAATAACACAAGTTAAGTATGATGAGAGATTTACACTTCAATATAAGTGTTGGCAAATAAAACTTTTATTAAGAGTTTGAAAATTGATGAGATTGAAAAATTTATTTGCAAGATTGAATTCTTGATAAAATTGATAAAAATTAGTTTGGATCAATCAAGAAATTCTTTATAAATGAGATTGAATATAAAATCAATTAAGCTTAAAAACTTTCAATAAATAACTCTCTTAATTTTCTCTCTAAAGTTGTACAAATTGAATGTCAAGAGAGTTGGTATTTATATGTGAAAAATTGTCAAAATCTCTGTTGTACCGGACGATCAATTTAGTCGTTATTTTTTGTCAGAAAATAAGACCGTTGAAAATTTGACCATTGGGCCAAAATTTAATTTTACCGAACATCAGGTAAAGCGTACCGGACGTCTGGTACGGTCAATCGTTGACCGTTGACTTTTTTTTTTCCTTTTGCAAAATGTTTTGAATGAAAATATGATATAAGTCCAAACATCATTTTGAAAATCAATTTTACTTTTGATAAAATCATTTTATGCAAGTGGTAGTGAAAATAATTTTTCGTGCACAAAATGATTTTTGAGCTTGTCACGAATCATTGCCAAGTATTGAAATGTTTTATCTTTACATATACAAGTCCTTACATTGTTTTGAATATCTTCACATGCATGCTTAATCGTATTTCAACTTTTGTCTCGATTCTTGTTGAGGCATCTTTTTGCGAGTTTATTCAGTATGATTCTTCATAACCTCGTTTGATCAATTTTGTTTCCACGTCGCGTTGTATGCAAATTACTTGGCCTCAAACTTCGTGTCTTCGATTTTATTCTTGTGCAATAATCACTATAGACACTCGAAATCAATTTGTTAGAAAAAAACATAATTTGTTTGTGATAATCAAAACGAGACGTCAACAATAGGTCAACAACATGCACGCACCGAAAAGAGAGAAAAAAGAGAGAGGCAAAGAACAAATTGTAGTTTTTGTTTGAAGTCAACAACTGCAGCTGTAAAAAGGAAATATATACACACACAAATGCACACAGAAATGAAGCAAGAAGAGAAGAAACGGGCTCTTGCTAAATTTATTCAAATAATTCGATCATGTATTCAAAGATAGTTTATTGTGTTTATTTTTACATTATGAGTAGTTAATTTTCATATTATAGTAAATAATGTAGTCGACTTGTGATCATTTATTTTTCTATTCAAGATTTCTGTTATTTATTCATATATGTGTTGGTTTTACTATGAGTTTAAGGTAATGAATTAATTGATCACTAATTTGATAATTATGTGTGTTTCTTACGAATCGAGGGGTGAGTTTGAGATTTAGACCATATAGTAAAATTCGATAAATTAGTATAACGTGTAGAGATATCTAAACTAATTATTGTGGTCATAATATGAATTTTTAGAACTAGTGTTTCATTTAACTAAGGTTGATTTACATAGAGATATTAAATTGAATTAGTTAAGTAGGTTCAATGACATAGAGATATGAAATTGAATTAGTTAAATATGTTCAATGAAAACTCGAGAGGGGTAAATTGAATGCAATAGAAGAATTCGATCGGTACATTAGGTTATGAATCTTGAATTAAGAATTAAGGTGATTAATAGATGAAATTGTTATGCTCTGATAATTATCCTATATTTTGAATTTTCAATCAATTGTTTGAAATTTTTTTGATCTTTTCATGTAGTTAAAAGTAGTTAGAAAAAAAAATCACATATATCATAATTCTTTACTTGCTTTTATCAAATATGAGTTAGAAAAATTAAATTAAGTCTTGAAATATAGTCCTCGTGGGAATAATATTAGGACTCAAAAGTCCACTATACTGTTTGTTACGATATTGTACACAGGACTGTACCTGTGTTTCGCGAGGCCTGAGACGAACTTCACAATTTGGGCCCTCAAGTCATAACAAACACTCATCTTTACAAAACATAACAATTAACATGAGCTAATGTAGATTTACAAAACATCAAAACCTCAGTTCAAATTCACACTTCATCACGCCAAATCTAGAGAAGTAATAAAACATATTCAATCACACTATCACATTCACAGATTCAATTTATACATCCAAATATCCAATATCCATACTCAAATTCTCAAATTCATTATCCAAATATCCAATATCCATATTCAAATCTCAATCGCAAAACAAAATAAGTAAACTAGTCAATTTATACATTATTTACATATCCACAACTTACTTGTAATCTTGCGAGTCCACCTAAGAGGTTCTAGTAGATAAGTGTAGCCTCCAAAACCTGCAACATTAATAGCATAAAATACTCAAAAGGAATAAAACATGCTGAAAGTGGACATATATATAAGACATTTCAGATTTATTGAGATACACAAGTACATTCTCTTTCTACATTTCTTTTAACATAAGAAATGGAGGTTGTGTATAAAGGCTAATAGATCAATGATAATTTGTTGTGGGGCTTGCTAAATAATTTCAAATATAATGCATGCACTACCAGATTACATTGTCTTTTTCATTCTTGAGTTTTGTTCTGTTCTTAGAAGTGACAACTTCAGTGCCAATGAACTTTTGAGCTTAGCTGCCCTAGTATAAAGATTTTGTGAAGAGAATAAAACCCTTCATATGCAGTGTGGCTCTAGTTTCCATTACACATGTCTATTGCCATTTCCATTGCTGATAAAGATGCCAGCACAAACACTTTATTGAAACATAACTTTCCAATACACTAAAACTTCACCAACCAAAGCTCATATTTAAGCATTCATCAATTGCACAAAAATGAGATTATTTGCATTGGTGAGTCACCTCTCATAATTGACTGGCATAGTCTCACTGCAATTGCTCATTTGGAGCTCAATAGCGTCCTTAAAGCCTAAAATATAAAATCACAACATGAAGTCCAAAATTAAAATTCTCAGCCACTCATCTTCATAGATTGACCTTGATAGCAGTAATTTTGTCCCAATGCACTAAAATCATCAATGATTTATTCCATTTTCTCACCATACCAACTCAACTGATAGTACTATAGCATCAACATTCCAAATCAGAATGCTTGGATTAATCATTATTTGTTTGATAGTTTGGTACAATAACTCTAAAGGCATGAAAGACGAATTGAATTTGTTCAAAAACTAAAGATCGATTAGAGTCTAATAAAGCCCGTGAGACAACCAGTTGTTCCCCTCGAAATCATTTCACAAATACCGACTCAATGAAACAGAGATCTACCTATCTACTCAAAACACTAGAAAACAACGGAAAAAAAAGTGACATAGAGATTGAATATTCCCCACCTGCACGAGATTGAGTCCTTTCTTTTTCAATATAAAGCTCGCTCCAATAAACAAACTCGACAAAATTGCCAGTATTAGCCCTCTCATATTATCCAACGCCCCCATATCTCCCTCCTTTATCTTTCTTCTCTAAAGTTAACACTACATAAGGGGCCGAAGGGCAGCAACAAGGTGGAGGAGTGGTCGAGTGGAGGTGGACTGGCGCCTGGCGGTCGTGGAGGAAAGTAGCTGTAGTAGAACTCAGGCGCAGGGAATCTTGGAGGGGAGTGAATCGTTGATTTAGTTTAAAAAAAACCCCCAAACAATTGGGCCCTCAAAATTTCTGGGCTTGAGACGATGGCCTCTTGGGCCTCCCCTCAGGTCCGGCTCTGATTGTACACTTGCGATATAAAAAACGCTACAGAATCAACTTGGGTTCCAAGTTGTGAAAGAGTTAAGAGGCACAGAGAACTTCAAATGGAGTAGTTGAACTTGAATCAAATTTTATCATCACTCAAAACTGGAGCTTTGGTTCAACAAGTTAGTGCTTGTTTGAATCAGATCTCTATGGTCTAGGGTTGGTTTCATAATATTACTCAAAACTTGGTATCATTCCTAATTATATTGATGTACTAACTAAAATATAAGAAGATGCCCAACAGAAGATGATGGAAGCACTTCCTAATACCAACAATTCAGATTCATACTGCCAATTTAAAACTCCCAAGAAGAGGGGGAGAAAGCCTAGTGTTGTCCGTCCTAACATGCCATTAATAAACAATGTGGACGTGGAGAGGCAAAGAAGAGAGACGCTGAAGAATTCGTTTTGTGAACTCTAGTCAGTGGTTCCATACGCATCAAAGATGGACAGAGCATCGTTGCTATCAGCTGCTGTATTTTACATTAAATAACTAAAAGAAAAAGTGGAAGAGTTGGAGTCTAAGAGAATGAAGATGGAACAACTAGAAATTGAAATGAAGATTGTTGGCAAAAGTTTCTTGCAAATCAGTATAAGAGAACTTAAAAGCAATGAATTTTCAATTTGTGGCTACAAATGGTATATGTTGATTCAGATGCAAAGCCCAAATTCCCCAAGTCATCTTTATTTATTTCTTTGTGTGGCTGATCATGTAAAATTGCTTCAAGGATGGGATAATTAACACAGTTCAATATTTCTGTGTTGAATCAAGATCCCAAGAAATATAAGTATTCAGACAACATTCCCGGTTTTTGAAAAAAAGAATATGATCGGGGAAGGGAAAAATGCAATGAATTATCTTTGATTATCAGAAGGGTTTTTGGATAATGATACGTTTGTAATTGAAGCACAGATACAGGTGATCAGGTCGTCCATTCCCCTGTCCTGAATGGGATTACAGGAGGTAATTTGGAGAGGTATTGTTTGAACTATACATTTATTTATTTAAATTTATTCTTGCCACATGTCCTTCGCGAGAAGCTCAAAATCAGAAGTTTTTGCATCAAAACCTGCTCTTGCACTATTTTCATATATGAATGGTGATATTTGATATTCAAAACAATTGTTTGTTTCAGTCCATGTTGAACTAATTAAGTCTTATAGTGAATGGTTTTATCAATACATAAATGAATAATTGCGCTCATATTTATCACCTGGTGGAATTGTGCTCAAGCTTTCCCAATCCCTTTTCATCAATGGACTCCCGACGTAAACGAAGGAGTGCAGTTCATTCGAGAAAACCATAGCTCTCTATCTATATCTGAGAAACATGTCCTTCACTTATGAGCCGAAATTTTTGTCTATTTGGCGAGAATTGAACTCAAAATTTTTTGTCATTCTAATACCACCTTGAACCAAGAATCCTATTTATTTATTTAAATGTACTCTTTAACATATCCTTCACGCGCACGTTAGAAATTATTGCATCAAATTCCCGACAATACACAATTTTTATAATTAGAAGAGGAGACTTCAATTATTTTTCTTTGTTTTCTTGTCATGATCCGTGTTGAAATAAAAACCAAATTTATTTATTTAATTCAAATCTTGAATAGGTATATTGACAAATGTAGAACTTCCGGAGTTTCATTGAAAAAAAGCCCAGAAAAAGTTTTTGAAGTTGATGGAGGAAAAAAGCTAGCTAGATGATCAAGTTTGTGTCCCTTCAGCCTAATCGTTACTTGTTGCTTCTTCTTTGCATATTAGTAGTTCTATAGCAGTGTTTTTCCTCAACAGGTCTAAAGGCAGAACCAACAGAAGAGGAGAATAAGAAATCTTTACAAGCAGAAGATTTAGTGTTGGCATTGAGAATGATATGTTTGTTTTGGTGGATGATTTGATGCTTGTACTAGAAAGGGCTGTCAAAGGATGAGTTTTGTGGCCGAAAGCAAAGACAGAAGAAGAGCTCCTCCACCGTGAAGTAGAGGCAGCCGGTTGGCTTGCTAGTGGTTAGAAAAAGGAAATGGTGGAGCCGTGGCGGCAAATGTGGCCAAGAAGGATATTCAATGAGAGAAAAATACATTACAATGTATTATCATCAATGATCAGCCATTTGTTTCCAAATCAAGTGCTTTTTCGTGTTAGTTATTGAACTTTATTTTGTTTCAAAGTGATCACCTCTATTTGATAGGCCAGTTAAAGTTAGGGATGGCAAAAAAGCTCGGACGGCTCGGGCTCAGCTCGGCTCGGAAAAAGCTCGAGCCTGGCCTGGCTCGGGCTCGGTTACAACGAGCCAAGGCTCGGGCCGAGCCTCATTTTTTTGACCAGACTTTGCTCGGCTCGGGCCCAAAAAAGCTCGAGTTGAGCCCGAGCTTTTTTCTTTAATTTATAATACGTATAAACCGTACAAATTTTAAATTTTTTAAGTAAAAAACGTAGATTTGACATTAAAAAAAATAAAAAAATCGGCTCAGCCCGGGCTCGACTCGGCCCGCTAAGGCTCAGACCAAAAGCTTGGGCCGAGCCTTATTTTTTTTACCGGGCTCGGCTCGGGCCAAAAAAGCTCGAGCCGAGCCCGAACTTTTTTTTTCGGCTCGACTCGTTGACATCCCTAGTTAAAGTTCATTAATTTTTCTAAGGGAATGTCTAATGTCGAAGATGTCAAAACTTGACATGACATCTATGTGGAGGTCTTTCACACCATATATTGTGTAGAAAAGTTCAAATATTACTATTTGAGTGATTTAACTAAGGCTCCGTTTGATTGGCGATATTTTTTTTGGAAGTAGTACTTTTTGACTGTTTGATATGCTAAATTTTCCACGGAAAATGTTTTCCTCCATTTTTCTAAGTACAACCTTTTAATGCACGAATGGTGGAAAATGTTTTCCAACCTTTTAGGTGGGAAAACATTTTCCAACTTTTTTTTTTTTTAGCAATGGCAACCAATTCTATCAACCATTGTAAAAAAGATTTTCATTTTTGTTGATAATTTCTATGCAAAACAAAGTCAAACGAATATGGTAATTTTTTTTCTAATTGTTTTAATTTTTTTTTTTTTACTTTTTGGTAATTGGAACAAATTCTTAACCCAATAGTAGAAAATATTATCACTTTAATGGACAATTTCCATAAAAAAGGAAGTCAAACGGATTTCAAACTTTCAACATTTTCCATGGAAAATTATACCAATCAAACACATTTAATTACAATTCCCCATAAAACAAGTTCTAGGCAAATATTTTCCCTGGAATTCGTTTTCTTTCCACCCTATTTTCCATGGTGCAATCAAACGGACCCTAAAAGAAAAGTAAATTCCTGACTTTTTATAAACAAAAAAAAGTGCAATGACTGACATAAAACTTCAATATTTTGAGTTGTCTGGTTAGCAAATATCTGTTACGAGTTTTGCTATTTGTACATCCCAATTAACAAAAAGCTTGACAGGAGGCAAAACAAATGAAAAACAATTCTTGTGTCAAGCTTTCTATCATTTGGGATGTACAAGTAGCAAAACTCTTTCTTTTGACCTATACTTAATACATGTTTTGTTTGAGGTTGGAGTTAAAGGGCAATTTCTTGCCTCATTTCTTTTAAATCCTATTTTCGAAGTCAAACATTACTTTTAATCGCATATCTCGTGTGACTCACAAGTATACCCACTTATCAATCACTCATTACTTTGAAAAATGAATTTAGCAAAATAAAAATAAAGCCAAAGAAAGATCTTGCATGCTTTCCATATTACAAGTAGTATAAAGAACACACTAATAGCGACCGGAATAAATTGCTTAATATTTGAAGGTTTAATCGGTGGATGTTTTCTACAGAAAAATCCAATGCTTAACGATATAGAACTAAGAAATCAATCGCAATTGACATATATACTTAAGAATAATGTTATTCATCTAGATTCTAGATGATCATTGGTCTTTGTGATAGTGAGATCATTGTCACATCATCCAAAAAACTAATCATCTCATGTACTTTCATATTTCTTGACTTCAACTTTTAAAACTTGGGTTTATTTATTTACTTGAATTGTGTCTTTGGCATTCCATCACATGTAAATCAGAGTTTTTTGTTTTTCAAACCATATTACATGAGAATTTTTTTAATATAACAAGGAAAAAAGATAGCTACAATTGGGAGAAGGATATAAACCAAACATCCAACGAAAGAAGAGCAAAGAATCCCATTCGGAGACTAGAAGTACAATGAAACATAATAAGTAAACAATGAAACTCATGAGGGCTCATCCCTGATCTAGTCGTCATAGATCAAGTCTTCGTACGTCTAGTCCAATACGTGTCTTGGTCATAATCTTAATAATCGACGTACTTGGGATCACTAGCTGAGAGGAGGGCTCGCGTCTAGGGAAGGAGCCCCTCTGAATGGCATGTGGAAAGGCGACGGCGACGTATCGCATTTGGCTGAATTTGTAAGTAGATTCATATGCACGTTGAGTAGCAGAATTCTATTAACTTCAATATTTGTTGCACAATCACCTAAGCACATACCGTCGACATGTCACTTTGAATTTGTGTCCGAACCTTGTCTAAAGAGATCTAGGACTCGAGATGCTAGGCTCAGGGGATGAGGACTTTTGAGACTCGCGTACTAGACTGGATACCAAATCATCAATAGCAAATCGGAAGTAGATTTCACCTCCATAATACCCTTTTAGAGTTATTTTTCAAATACGAAAAAACTTTATACAATGGTGAATGTGAGACTCGTACTCAAATCTTTTGTCTACGTCAGATTGAATTCTTTAAAAAAGTTTAAAATTTTAAACAAATGGACTTGCAATTATTTATTTATTTAAATTAAGTCATCAACAAAAATATGGAAATCATTTTCCTATCGTTGATTGTTACTAGGTTGTTTTTCTTGGAATTTTCGGTGGCCCAACAAAAAAGTTGTTTGTTTTGTTGGATTGATAGAGAAACATTCGTCACTTGGCACATTCCAAAAATAATTCTCGTGACCATAGTTTTGGAAGAAGTGATGGAGACAAGACACGTTTTCGAGCTTCGAATGATCATGTTTTGTAAATATTCAAGGTTAAAGAGAGAGATGTGATTAAATTTATCAATTTTGCTCAATTGAAGTAATTTGATATCACTTAAACTCGAGTTGGGATAGAATTTTTCTCCACTATGTATTGAGAAAAAAATGTTGGAAAATTCTAACATGATTGGGGTCACACGTAACATATTAAAATGTGTGGTGCTATTATTTAAAGTTTATTAGTCAATTAAAGTGATCTACTAAAGATGAATTTTGACTAATGGGTATTAAGTTTCATAAAATTAAAGTGTAGAGACCGGATATTTGTTTCAAATTGATGAGGGGCTGATTTGAAGCAAATGAAAGATAATGACCATTCATTATCTTATTCCTATTGGAGGGGTCGTGGTCCCCAATTGTTAGTGTTCTTTGAGCTTCTCTACATCCCTATCAATGGAGAGCAAATTTGATAAGGAGATCACCAATCAATTGGAAGATCATAACCAATTCCGGCGAAATATCATACATCTATGGATCTATGGTTCAAGGTACGCTTCCGTTTCCATTTTTTATATTCTCATTAATTTTAACATGGATGATTACAAGGTTGGTTATTGATTGTTTTGGATCGATAATTCTTTTCGGTTTTCTATCAAAAAAAAATTGAAGAATTTGATAATTTAATTAGTATTGTTATTTTTTAATCAGTAATTATTGTTTAGTGAAAAATAAAAATTAAAGTTGAAACTGAATATTGATTAGTGAACCGATTCTTCCTCAAGATGGTTTCGTCAATCCTTTATTCAGTAATTATAGGGTGTTTGTTGTAGATTAAAATCATATTTTAAGTGGATTGTGATAGAAGTTTTTGAAATATGTGGTTGAAAAGATGTGGGACCCATGAAAGATGTGGTTGATATTGATTGTTTGATTTTGACTTAGATTAAAATCTGACACAAACATAAATTTATAGTCTTCCGTTTTTATGCATTATTATCCAGTTTCGGCTGTTTTCTTGACAATTTATTACCCAAAAAAATTGACAAATAACTACACAAATATTTTTCTAAAAACTTTGTATTTTCTAAAATTAAAACCAATAATTCAGATAATACAACAAATCTCTACTAAACCTTGCATCCTGTACTCATCATTAATTTAAAATCTTCAAAATTTACAAATCCATCGCCATCTTTGTCTACCCCTTTGATCATTGAATGACAGTCTCTAAGACTGCATTTTCCACATCCAAGACATTTAAGAACCCTCTGCAAATCTTCAGCAGAAATTAATCCATTTTTATCAGCGTCAAATACACTAAAAGCTCCCAATATATCAATCCCAATAGCATCATTATCAAGTTCCATGGCATTCAAGAATTCTTGTAAATCAACAAAACCATCTCCATTACTATCCATCTCTCTTACCATTCCTTCGGCTTCTTTGTTGGCGATTTTCTTGTCATTTCCGAGGTTGAGCAGCACGTCTTCCAGCTCGAAACTTGATAGTTTCCCGTCCCCGTTTGTGTCGATGAATTTGAAGACTTGTTTCAATTGATTAGACAACTCCATGGCTGCGAATGATGAAGTTAACCAGCTTAGATCAGAAACGAGTCTTTTAGGCTTCTTTCTCTTCCAACTAGTGAATTTCTTCAAGAAATTCAGTTTTGCAATAAATTTTCTTGCTCTCGTGTGCTGAGAATTCAAGCATGTTGATAAAGAGTCCAGCATAGTAGAGTTCTTTGGGTTGGTGTGGAGGGAAGGGAGGGTTGCAGAGAGAAAGTGCTGGCCTGCTGTTGAAATTGTTGATGTGGTCAAGACATAGGATGTGAATAAATTATGATGTACAAGTAAAGGATAGACACATGATTAGGTTGTAAATTGGGACCTATGGATGTGACACTTCTGAAAATTTGAATCCTTATCAATAATTTTAATTCTACAGCTATGGTCCTACAAGGAATTTCAAATTTTTTACGACCCCATGTTCAAGATCATTTATCCCAGTACATCGAGTTTTCTTGTGAAAATTGAATAATTAGCTAAAGCGAAATTTTGTGACGTATTAGGCACGAATCGAATTTTTGACAAATGTGTCGAGAAAAAATTCGATTTGATTAGACAATATGTAGTTGGTAAACAAGAATCTGTTTTCAGAAAACTCACGTTCTAATCTAAAAGTAAATTAAGTCAAAAGAGTATAGTGTAAATAAGCCCTTGTTTGGTACATATTAAAATTTCATTATCATTCTTCTACTCATTTTCAACCACACATTCTTCATCAATCTACTGTTCTAGAATACATTTTTCCAAAGTAATGTGGCTCAAACACACCCTAAATGTAGACATCGATCTCAAATGAAATAATGAAATTATGCCAACTACTATCGGCCGGTTATATTGCCGGCAGTGTATTGAATTCTTCATCTTAGCAACAATTAGCTGGCCAATTCAGCAATTCGGACAAATTTTTTTGTATCGAACCAAGTCAAGGAAAAACGATGTCATTTATAATTCAACATATTAAACATGTCGTTCTATATGAGGCTCGAGGCCGGCGGCTAACATACTTTTGGAACAAATGATATACAAAAAATCCACGAATATAATCCATTATGCATTACACAAGAAGTGCATTGGCAAAAATTCTCCCCCTAAACTTCATACCAAAACACGGATGAAAAGAGGATCATACAACTTAGTGTCAACAATGAGAGCTGCGCTATAAATAAACGCTATGGGATATTTAAGTTCGAGTAACGTTCAGTCCAAGTAGAATAAAATTCTACTGTCCAATCATATCTAATATTGTATAACAAACATGTACCAGAAGATAACTGGAGAGCCAAAATAAGGTTTTATCAATAAAAATTATGGTTGGAATAAAAAATGCCCTGTTGCATATTTATCAGAAAAAAAACAACCTCGGCCATGTGTCACAAACCAAGATATATATTTTTCTACTTGTTCCAAGATTCAACAAGTGTGTTAAATTTATGATATTAAGTCCCGATAACATCAAGTTGTGAACGTGAATTAACTATGGAAGGCTTCTGAAGAACTGGGGGATTGAAGATTGTTGGTGACTTTTCGTACATGCTGAATCTATATTTCAAAAACAGTGTGGATCGAACGCACCAAGATCAACACAAACTTCTTTCGAGCTAAGCATGTCGAATAGTGCTAGTTGAATCTCGATCGAACCGTTCCCACAACTAATCGAGCTTGCAAGCAGGGCGGAACCTAGGGGACAAAAAAAGTTATAATGGACTTGTACATTAAAAAAAAAAAAAAAAAATACATTGCCTTTAAAAACAAATTAGGCCTGAAGCCCAAACCTGCCCCTTTCCCTTCGCCTCTGCTTGCGAGCAAAGGGAAGAAACTGTTAAGATTTGAGGTTCCATCTTAAAAGGTTAATCGGAGTAGTTCAAACCCTTTATAAATTGGTCTATGTTTTCATCTTTATTCGATATGGGATTCTATCCCTTAA
Organism: Fraxinus excelsior; assembly: GCA_019097785.1. Taxonomy (NCBI): domain Eukaryota; kingdom Viridiplantae; phylum Streptophyta; class Magnoliopsida; order Lamiales; family Oleaceae; genus Fraxinus; species Fraxinus excelsior. Next base: position 7,443,235 of record CM032624.1, read on the forward strand.
TATGTTCTTGCAAGATGGTGACTCGTTTGAGCAGACCAATATTGAAATTCGTGGGCTCATTTTTTTAGTCTTAATTAAATCGAATTATTTGTTGAAGCTTATGGGCTCTGATACCATGTTAAGATTTGAAATTTCATCTTAAAATGTCAACATTATTAAGAGGAGTGGTCCAAACCCTTTATAAATTGTTCTATGTTTTCATCTTTATTCGGTGTAGGGTTCTATCCCTTAAAAGAAATGAGAAAGATTCTTCTAATTTGAAACGAGAAAGTAACGAATGAGTTGCGACAATAGGAGGTGCTCGAGTATCAAATTGATCTCTCCATCGGAAGTTAGAGGTATCGTCCAACAGGTTTGCCTGTTGCCATGATAATAACTCCCAAGTCTCGACACATGAAGAAAAAATCTCTTCTCATATCAAACACCCTCGAATTTATCTCTTTTTCAGTTATTCCTCATTTACAATAAGGTGAGGCAAGCATGGGTAGAACGTTCTGCTCATTCTTCAAGTTGTGTAGTCCTTTTAATTTGCACTTTTATCCCTACATTTCAATCCACCTACAACTTTTTTCCACTTTAATCACATATTTCATGAGATTCGCAAACTAATTTTATCGACTTCATTTGTTAAAAAATCTACATCGAACATACTCGTAATGAAAGGCGAGCAAAATGAAAAGAGAGATAAAAGAAATGCAAGCCTGGCCCCAATCTCCTCCTACATCAACATCCAGAACCCTAGTCCCAGCTCTAGCTATGCACCTATATGAGTCCACCTCCCGCCCCTACAATCCCCGGCCACCATCACACAACCTCCGCTAGTCTCTCCTCGTTGTCCTAGTGCATCTCGACCCCTACCATTCCCATCAAAATCTCTCCACCCCAGATGCCGAAAACATCCAAAGAAATGATTTTTTTTTTCCTTTTCATTTTTTAGCTATTGTTGTCTTTTCATGTCGTTTCTAATTATGTTAAGTCTTTCAATTGTTTTGCTTTTTATTCGAGGCATAATGAGTTCTCATGGCCCCTTTCAACAAAAAAAAAAAATAGACATTTTAACATCCATTTTAGTCTATGTTTATCAAAATTTATATATCATTTATATATAGTTAAATTTCATTTTCAATCTCACATTCTAATGAACCTAAATTAAGATGAATTGGCACAACCTGAGACATTTTGAACATGATAGAGATTGCTCCTATAATTTTCGCAAGAATAACATCAAATATGAAGATCCAAATATATGTAATTTTTCACAATCAAAACTCATCTAGATGTATTTTCACGAACCTAACACTTAAAGAGGAAAACTTGTTGACCTCAAATTTTGTACCTCCAATGTGGTCAATAGATTTCAAATCTTCTCACGTCCACGCAAGTCTGATTCCTGTACACTTGGACAAACTGTTAGTCACACATGGCTTCATCCGGTAGTGGTGAGGTTGGTCGCGCGCACTCTAACGATTAAGTCAGTTGAGGATATAAATGTACGAGTGTGGGAGAGTTTTATACGTGGGTTTCCAATGTAGAAAGGGGTTGACTTTGGGATGTATATAGAGAATAATAAGAAAGCAAAGTTATATGTTAAGACTATAAACTTGCATTATCTTGAAATGATACTAAGCTCCTGTTTGGTACACATTAAAATTTTTATTATCATTTTTGTATTCATTTTTAACAACACATTCTTCACTAAAATAATATTTTCCATCACATCAATAACTTTTCCTTCTTTTTCGATCATACATTCTCCATCAATCTACTATTTCAGAATACATTCTTACAAAATAATGTAACTCAAACACACCATAAGTGTGAGCTTTTATAGTAAAAAATGATAAGTGTCATTGGATGAAGTACACGTCGCCTCATCCAAACGATTGAAACATCTTATCAGAGGCATCAATAAATCATATACATTAAATGATAATATCATTTTATTGCCCATAAACTTGTCACGAGACTTAGACTAGACCTGGTTGATTGGATTAGGGTGATGGCATCAGTGAACTATCACGTAAATCACATATCATAAATTGTGTGAAAGATCACCTACTATAACCCCCTTGCAGCCTCTTCCTTGTATGTGGGTTGGTTCTTTCATGTGAGTCAACCTAGTCAAATGGGTTCAATCTTATGACGTGAAGCACAAGCCCCAAGTTTAGGCGACATGTAGGGAATTTTGGGGCCTCGTCAATCTAGTCCGTAACAAAACTCCCAGCAAGTTTCTGCATTGAAGTACTGTATTCTCCATCCATCCGATCGTACGTAGCTGAGGGGTTTGATTCCCGTTATATTCAACACTTTAATAATCTAAATTTTATATGAGTTTTTAATATTTTCATATGAGATAATTTATTTTCCTTAATGAAAAGAGATATACCTTTGTAATGAGTAATTCAAACAAACAAAATCCTCAACGTGTCTAAACTAACATATGCTTGAGTTAGTGTTCCAAATGAGTAAATTAAACAAAAAAGAAATTACAAAAATAGAGAGTCATAGAACTACTTGCCTACTATATATGACAACAAAAATATAAGTTAAATTTGAGTAGTGACGGATTTTGATTTTTGACACAACCACTTGTCTTTTCAACTAGAGCAATCGCTGGGAAAACTATAACCATTGTCAGTTTCCTTTAGAGTGGGCTGGCAAAGATGAAGCTTCTGAGCATGACACTGTTGGAGGCCCACGTCTGTACAGTAGTTCACATGCCAGTTCTTGAAGATCGCCGCCTCCATCTCCGCCTCTAGCTGATGATGATATCTCAGGCGGACCTCTGGGGGCAACAAATAGACGATGATCAATTTGCCTTGGCGGCATTGTCATTATTGGATCAAACTGTGATGATAAATCATAAGTTGGTGGCGCTGTTGGCAAGTTGAATATAGATATGGAGGCAGGTGGTGCTAATAGTGGTTGCGGCAGTGATGTTGGAAGCTCCAGCGCCGCGAGGTGAGCTTGTAAGTAAGTGAGCTCAGCCTGCAAATTCGCCACCTGTAATACCAATACCAAAAAATTGAAACACGTTAAGTTTACACGTCTACCATCTAGCACTGAATATGAAAGCGACAATGAACAACAGAAATTCTATACTGAGCATAAGAGAACGAAGAGTGAGAGTAGATAGAATGAAGTGCAAAATCTTCTTTTCCTATCAAGTTCGATTGCGACCTTAGGACTTGATTAAATTTGTTCTCTTTATTTTTCATTAGTTGGAATTAAAGTCGAGTCCCATCCTAATCAAGTACTAGTAATTCATGTTTTTTCGTAAACTAAATTAGGAGTAATGCTATTCATCCCCAGTGTGTTTACAAACACAGTCTATGTGGCTCTAAATGATAGGTTAAATGAAAGGTGAAATTAAATGACTTATTTAATTTCACATATCATTTAATGCCACATTAACGCCACATAGACTGTGTTTGTAAACACATTGGGGATGAATAGCATTACTCCTGAATTAGAGAAACCATAAATTGTGCTTCTTGTAAATTTGAGGCAATAGTTTTTTCAGTAGTTTAATGTATTAAACCGAGGACCCCAGAATGACAGACCATCTCCTCAAAAACAGCAAAATCATAGAATTTGCACAGAAAAAAAAAAATGTATCAGCACAAACTACATCACACACATAATCAAATCCATCAGGTTTCTTGATTTCAGCAAAACAATAAACAGTTCCCCCAATGCATTACATCATGGTCCACACTTAATTCCTCGAGCCAGATCTAAGATACATAAGCCAACTCAAACCTTCAAACCTACTCAATGACAGCTTAATCAGACTAATATTATATATATTAGCTGTAATTTCGTTGTGGAATGGCTAGGGAAGGATTATGGTGATTTGTCACTTTTAAATTGATAAGTGTATGCACATAAATAAAAGAAATTGATTTGTCACTAATCATGGTAGGGACGTCTGTGTCATTTTTTGCTGAATGTAGGGCGAGTTAAGTTCTAAGATTAGGCCGAAAGGCATAGTTGAATGCATAACAATCGAAGTACTAGACATGACTGGTACTTTAATAGACAAGATTTTAACTTATTTAATACAATTTTTACGAAACAAGATAGGAGTATATTTACCTGTTGTTGAAGGGCGAAGATGTGGGCAACACAGCCATAGATGGGATCTCTAAGCCTCGCCTCAGCCTCATAATATACCGTAACCACCGCGTCCAGTCGCTTGTTTTCCGGAATGTGCAGAAGAAGCTTAGACACATTGCTGGCTCCAAACACCTTATGCACAGCTGCAAAGTGTGCTGCACCTTGTTCTGAATCAAAATATGGTGCAAATATGCACCCAGCCACACACTTCCTCCTCAGGAACTTGCATGCCCCACATGGTCCACCTCCTCCACCACCAGCACCGCCACTGCTTCCACTGCTGCTGCCTCCACCGCCGTTGTTATTTCCACTAGGGTTTTCACTCATTTTCTTGTTATTTATCCTCGATAGCACAGGACATCACACTAATCCAGTTTTTTTGAAAAGGGGTCTCGAAGAAAAACTAGATAAATAAATGGAGGGTGGTTTTCTAGGCTTTGGTGATACTTGTTTATGGGGATTGAGTGGGGGTGTTAAACACTAAATGAAGTCTTTAAAGCCACGCGATGAAGCAAACCCCGTATAGCTGCTTGCGTGAAGCAAACATGAGATAAACCAACTTCCCTTTTTCACTTATCTTCCTTCAACTCGTGAATTTTGCTAGCAAACTTCATGTTTTCTTAAAATGTATATCTATGTAACAGTAATATACACACCTCTACATACTGAGAGAGAGAGAGAGAGACTAACAACTATATGAGAAGTTGAAACGTGTCTATGAGAGTGTTCTAGATTAGGCTCACTGCGGGTTTTAAGCTGCGTAGATATCAAAAGACACCAAGTTTACATCTCTGTCTCTCACTATCTTTTGACGTGGAAAATAACGTTCTTTTAACACATCATTACACTTGATGCAAATTATTTTCAGAGGTATACGGCATAGTAGAATAATGCTATTCATCCTCAATGTGGTTACAATCATAGTTTAAGTGACGTTAAATGATAGTGTTTTTGAAAAGTCAAAAATTGCTTTTAAAATTAAAAAATTATTTTTGAACACGTTTGAAAAAAAATTGTGAAAGTGCTTTATGTAGCTAAAAGAATTTTTAGAAAAAATCTAGCTTAAGGTAACTTTCTTGGAAAATTCTTGACACACTTGCCCCAATTCAGTTCAATGGATTTTTCTTAAAATGTTTAAAGAATTAACTAGGTTGAGTTTTTATTTATTAATTGGAAAAAAAGAAGTTTAGTTTTTCATATTTTCATATATGAGCCTTTTATGAGATCATTTATGGATGTATTTAATATAGTATAAATAAAAATTACAAATACCTAATTATATATGAGCGAATAGCTATCATCACTATTCGTGTATTTTCTTTATTGATATCTATTGCTTGATCTTGATTTAGGGTGCTAACTACCATTCCATTTTACCTCTATATAAAATTATTCGTAACTTTTTAGGAAGAATATTTGGGTAGCAGTTATGAATATTTGGTTGAAATTAATATTTGATTTTGATTATCTAGAAAAATAAATTTATTAATGTTATGCCTCATTTTTTAGTCTCTAGAAAGAGGAGCTACGTAGCAAGTCGAGGCTCCACAAAGGCTAGCTGAAGTGCCTAGTCGAGGCTCCCCAAATGCTAGCTGAAGTAGCCGAGGCTCCCAAAATGCTAGTTGAAGTGCCTAATTGAGGCTCCACAAAAGTTAGTTGAAGTGCAAACTAAGGCTCATCATAAATGAAGTCCTAGGGCATAAGCTTGATCCATCAACCACTGGTCCATTAACATTCTTCTATAAATATGTAAGTTTTATTCATAATAAGGTATGTTCTCTAAATATAACAAATTCCCCTCTCTCCCCCATCTCTTGTACCCTCTTTATATCTTTTATCCTACCGTTGACTTGACCGTCGGAATGCAAACGGTCGCCGAACCTTTTTCTTGATCGGCGGCCTTTGCCTCCTAACGGCGCGCTACGTGTGCAGGTGATGTCCACGTGGAGGGGACGTGGTGAGATTCTGCTGAGTTCATTTTTTTGGGTCAACAATTAACTTTTTTGTTTGTGCGAAGTGAGACTATGTATAAGATAGAGTTTTTCTTATTTGTCTGTAAATAAGAAAAAGTTTCTACTTCTTTCAATACTCACTTCCAGAACTTTGAGTCTGCATAAAGTTTCTAATCTCAAGAAGACATTATGTCCCTCACTTTTCCGACTCCAAAACAAAATTTTATTGTACAACCTCGTTGTAGAAGTCATTTGTCTTTCATTCTTTGATTAATATATTCAAATCTTGAGGGTCTAGGTTTATGTCTCCTTCCAAGGTATCATATATTTTTCTTACCAAAATGAGTTTAGACCTAACTAGATTAATAATTTGAAGTAATTTTAAGGGTTGAAAGGATTTATTTTTGTAGCGTCATACTCTATGAACCCTAATATTTCGAAGTGCCCATTTGATAGCCCCACTCAACTCACGCACTAAATTGTGTGGGATTTTACACGAGTAATTGGTACAATCCTCGTAGAGTTTTCAATTTCACCGAGTATGTGTCAAAGTTAGCCACATAATGCAGTAAGGAGTTTCAATAGTTTGGCGAAGTGGAAGAGCTTGTCGATTGCCGAATCAAGGTGGGAGCTATCAAAGAGTGATAAGCACCTACCAAAGTGAGAAAATACCACCCACAAAGTACCACTAACCTAGAAATTTTTGTTTAATGAAATTCTATTGGCCTCTTTAAGAAATAAAAAATGTAAAAAGATTTTTTTTTTTTAATTTTATTACGCTCATTTTCATTTTCCAATGGAAGGCAAGGTCAGCGTTCAAATCGTTTCATTTCAGTTGCAATGAAAACCTGCCACGTCAGATTTGATTATGTCAAACGTAACTGAAGAAGAACTTGTCACCTCAGCACCGACGCCGGACCCACATGCCTTTTATTATTTTTTTTAAAAGGTGAAGAATAAAGAAGCATAAAAATCCGTAACAGTACGTAACGGCGCTACAACCGCGCCGTCCGCTTCTTGTCTAATGCGTGTAGTGTGAAGAGGAAGCATTTGACAGAAAATCCATTTCGGGTCTCACTTTGATTGCCATGTGTTTATGCGAAACCCCTTGCCTGACATCTTGCTTACCTTAGAACAGTTATAGCTTTTTTTAGGGTTATAAAAAGAAGGTTGATCCTCAATCTTGAGGGTCTCCCATCTTTTCGCCTTTAGAGTATCGTGGAGAAAGTAAATTGCGGGATGTATATCAGCAGGCTAGGGTACAAGAGTTGTCATACTGGTATCCACAAAAAATCTAATTTCAAACCTTGTTAGAGGCAGGAATCGAACCCTCACACTACGGCTACCAGCTCAATTGAGACGATCTCACTCTTGTCCTGTGTACCAAAGATTATGTACGCGTAGCGTGTTTCTTATAAGTTTTTCCTTTTTTTTTTTACAAACAAATAATAAGGGTCCATTTGGAATGATTTTGCTTTTATTTTTGGAATAATACTCTTTTTCTCACTATATAAGAGTTCTTGAAGGAAATTATTTTAATTTTTATTTAAAAATTGATTTTTAGAAATTTCTTATTTTGAAAGTACTTTTAAAGGAACTCACGTTGGACCAATTTTCTTTAAAAACTCTTATAACTATAATAATCACTTTCATAAAATTAGTCAAACGAGTCCAAAATAACTTTTGAGGGTCAAAAGCTTCTTTTAGCTTTACAGAAACCATGTCAAATGACAAACAATAAATAAAATACAATAAGGCTCTGTTTGATTGGCGATATTTTCCCTGGAAGTAGGAAAATATTTTCCTACTTCCACTTTTTGACTGTTTGATATGCTAAATTTTCCACGGAAAATGTTTTCCTCCCTTTTTCTAGGTACAACCCTTTGATGCACGAATGGTAGGTGGGAAAACATTTTCCAACTTTTTTTTTTAGCAATGGCAACCAATTCTATCAACCATTGTAAAAAAGATTTTCATTTTTGTTGACAATTTCTATGCAAAACAAAGTCAAACAAATATGGTAATTTTTTCTAATTGTTTAAAAAAAATTTTTTTTACTTTTTGGTAATTGGAACAAATTCTTAACCCAATAGTAGAAAATATTATCACTTTAATGAACAATTTCCATAAAAAAGGAAGTCAAACGGATTTCAAACTTTCAACATTTTTCATGGAAAAGTATACCAATCAAACACACTTAATTACAATTCCCCGTAAAACAAGTTCTAGGCAAATATTTTCCCTAGAATTCGTTTTCTTTCCACCCTATTTTCCATGGTGCAATCAAACGGACCCTAAGATTTATCCCAACCATTTGGGAAATACATGCAAATGCTACGAGACTTAGTCTCTGGTTGATGGAGATTAAAATTAGGTTTTTATTAAAATTTAATAAAATTTGATAAATATATAGTTAAAAATTGTATGTCCCATAAAATGTAATTAGAATTAATTGTGAACTTTGATTTAAATTAAAATTAAAATTTTAATCATTATCAACAAACATAGGCTTAGTCAAATTTAAAAGGAACCCTATCTTTCAAATGTCTCCATCCTTCTCCATGACGTATAGGGGCGGACCCACGAAGGGCCCAGCGGGGGCGGCCGCCCCTTATTTTCTATCTCGAATGCAGCGAGGATATGATGAAACTCATGTTTTGTATGTAATCTTTTTCTCTTTAATCTTGTTACATGTTCTTCAATCTCATAGAGTTGGATGATTAAATTTCCTTCCCACTTGAATACAGTTTGCCAGAAGGGCTTGGAGATGATTTGATAATTGAAGTTCACGATTCGAAAGGAAAGTATTTTGACCACGTAGTAGTTCAGGTGGCTAATATTGTTGAAGAATTGGTATATTATGTAAGTCTCATTTTGACCGCCTATGATTGCAAAAAGTGTTGCATGGTCAGAGCGAATATATTTGTGGGTTTGATACAGGGTGAGAGGCTTCGTTCATGGCCTATATAGCATGAACTAGTTGGGAAAATGCAACTAAATCTAAACTATTCAACAACTCTAAAAAAAAAAATTTCAGGGGCGCTGCCCCCGAACCCCCGTAGGCCCCCACCCCTTCTACTTTAACGAGTTGGCTCCATCCCTAATTTTGCCCCCACTCAAAAAATAGTCTAGGTCCGCCCCTGATGACGTAGACCCTTGTTTGGAGTCCCCAGCATAGTCAGTAGAGCAAGGATTGTATGGTTGTGCATACTTGTTTGGTGGTAATTAAAATCTTGTTAAAAAAATTTTAAGTCAAAATTAACAATTAATTTTAATCATACATTTCAGATATCTACAACTTTTCAACACACATTCATCAATTTTTGCCAAAATTTAATTTTTAGCTACACCGAACTGGGGCTGAATTCATATCTTGCAATTTGAGTATGGGTTGATTCAAGGACGGACCCAGCACCCAGCCAGAGGGCGCGGCCGCGCGTGCTGGGATCCAACTAACCGTCGGCACTGGTTCCTAGGTCATTTGTTCTGGGCCCAATCCAAAATTATATAATATATAAAGAGAAAATGCTAATGTACGAAGGATTCCAACAGAATTTAAACAGAAAACTCACATGGGTGTGGGCCCCATGTGAGTTTAAAATATTGAAAAAAAGGGTCCCACCTAATGTGTCTTATTTGTTGAATTTCTGTTGGTTGCCATTCTGTACACCCAGCATTGCTGATATATAAAAGCCCAATGGCACTCGTTGTTTAAATCAAAATTCATCCTCAAATTGATATTCTTCTTCACCAAGTTCCAATTCGACTCTCGTCCAATCGCCCGTCCCTCGCTGCCGTGCAACTACCACCACCAGCAGTCCAGCTAGCCCGCCATCAGGCTGCTATCGTCTTCCTCAAGCATCCGTCCGGTCCGTCTGAATTCCGTCCATCGCGAGTTTTGGTGAATTTGAAATCGTAAGTAGAAAAATAAGCTAAACGTTTGTCTGTTAATGCTCTAAATTAGTTCAAGTATCTGAGATCTAGAGAGAAAGATGGGAACAATTATTTCTAAATTTTTAAAGCTTTCAAATTTTTATAAATTGATTAGAGTAGACCTGCACACCGTGATTCTGTGAAGAAGAAAACCCTGCCATTTTCCTTTGCTATGAAGAAACTAAGCAACTTCTATTAGGTTGGACCTTGAGTTACATTATTCATATGTGTTCGTCCACTCTAAGAAGCTGTTGTTCAAATTTTCAACTACCCATTTCTGAGTATTTATTGCATTTTCTTGTGTCCCATTTGTTAGAAAAATATCATTTTTCTAAAAAAACGCGTCGAGATTTCTCTATCCCTTTAAATTCTGGCCTTTCTCTGTGCCATGTTGCTGATTTTGATGTTTCATCGCTTTTATGTATGCAAGTCCAAGATAGAAGCCAAATTCTTAAGGTTTAAAGCGGTACGTTTTCATCTTCATAGGTAATTAAAATATTTAATTTCTGTAATTGTATTTGCGTTACATGGGTTGTAATTATATGACTGCTTAGCTTTTGTATTTTGGGATTCAATGGAAATTTTAGGCAGTGTTTACTTTGATCAATGTGTAGTATAATGAACTGTTGTAAAGGGTTCACAAGGAAGAAACCCTAAATTTTTATTTTTTTTTTTTCATTCATTGATCTTGTTCAAATTGGAAGGGTCTTGTTCCTTCAAAAATTGAGTAGGATCTAGGGTTTCAGATTGGGAATTGTTAGTGGTCTTTTTGGTCTTCTTATTTATATGTTCCAGTATTCAAGCTAGTACTGGTTGAAGTCCTGTAAGTCTTAAAATCAATGTGTTTTGCTATCAACCAACAAAAAGTGGGGTTACTGTTCTGTTGAGTCGTTTGAGAATATCCTTGAAAATGGGATCGAGGATTAAAATGAAATACCAAAAATTGCAATAATTAAAGTATGTTAAGGATACATTTGCATCCATATGGAAATTCATCAAAACTAAAAAATTTCCTAGTACACCCACGTCTTCATCATTGTTGCTTCTCGATGGAAAGATCGAGAGCTAAATAATGAGCTTTGGTGTAAATGAGATACAAGTGTTTAGCCAAACAATTTCCCATTATTCTTTTCGATATAGAATGAGTAAAGAATCAAGTTGCGAGTCTTGTTCTATTTAAAAGACATAGATTCTTGTGTCCCTTTAGTTTCACTTTCAACAAAAATGTTGAGTCTCGAGCACTAGCAATAAACTAATCACATGTCAAAGAGGCTATCAAGAGGAGCAGCAATGAATTAAATAGATTAATACAAAAATTGTGAGAAATATGGGAGCATCAAAATACCTAACAATTGAATGTAAAGACAATCTAAAGAGAAGTGCCTTTGCGGGCAAGGTAAGAGAAATAAATTAACAAAGAATAATGACTTCTTAAGGATGAGATCAATTCACGGAATCCGCACATTGAGAAAATGCTCTAGAGGGTGTGTGGTAGAGATTAAAATCAGATTAAAATTGAAAATATAGCCGTTATTGTTGACTTTTATTAGACGGGTGGGACCCAATAACGGCCATATTTTCAATTTTAATTGGATTTTAAGCCGTACCAAACAGGCTTCTAGTGACTAGAAAGAAAATGATTCGACATGAATAACTTTTCTCTTACGAGTAAAAAAAATGTACCTCGTATGTACACTTGAATATGCCAACTACAATTGGAGTTATAAGCACAATAACCAAACATCCCGCCTGCACTTTATACATATGGAGGACGTAAAACACCTAGAAACCAAGATTACGTGACGCATGGGACAATCAGATGGAGGAAATTGACTAGCCAATCGCCGATACTTTTGACGCTTCTTTGTACTCATGAGCTAAACTTTACGAAACATGCTCAAGAGATAACTATCTTCTCGTCCTACATGTTCTACACAAAAAACTATCATCCAAATCAAATAGGTTAGGCCGACTAGCCATAGTATAAATTATCGGTACGAAAGAACAAGATCCACCATTTAACTCAAGTTGATATTCAGCTAGTTAACCAAAGTCTCCGAACTTCATCAAGCGAAACTAGTTCGAATACACTAGCAAATAGGGAGTATGAACTCCAACAAAATCTTGAGAAAGTAAGATAATAGAATTTGAAAACACTCCACCTCAAGTCACGTTTGAGAAAATGGGTGTCTTTGACTTTCTTAACAACAAAATCCCATAATCTAATGTATACTTATGTATTCAGGAATGTGGGACCCCTTTCTACTCGTGTGGTCAAATTAGGAATTACAAAACACATATAAAAATGGAAAAGTCTAAATTTTCTATAGACAAAATGTGTTTAAAATTATGGGATGTCGCCCGGACACAAGGCAAGTTAGTTATTGGACGTAATGAATTTGTTGCACAGCTTTAAAAACAAGCAAAAGCTTAATTGATTATGAAATAATTTAAGATTTAAAAGTTGAGATATATCCGTCGAGGTAGATAACAAAGTCTCCAAATAAGGAATAAATACAAAACTCGAAAGTAAAGAAATGAAGAAGACTTGAATAGCAAAGAATGATATCCTAAAAGCTTTATTTGCGTCCTCTCGATAATGAGAATGCTAAATGACCAATACACAAATAGTTTTAGCGGATTTCAAGTCAAGAAACCGAGTTTCAAATAGCACTTTTGAAAACTCAAAAATAAGGAACAAAGAAGAGTTTTTACATGAAAAAAATTCTAAGTGAATTTTGAGATAGTTTGGGGTGGATTTCACAAAGCATAAGAGAGAAATGATATATCATAAACCATGAATTATATCACTATTTATAGAATTCCTTCATACACATTCGTATGGGTGCCGACTTTTCACAAAAGATAGAAATTGAGGTTGAAAAGGTGCCAAACAAAATTTCTTTTAAAAAAAAAAGTCCAACGATTAAAAAATTGATCTATGCGACCGCATAGAGAAGCCATAACGGGGACTTGAAGTCCCCAACGATGACCATGCGGTCTATGCAGTCACACAGGCAACAAATTTGCCCATTTGTCTTTTTCTCACATTTTTAACCGATTTTTAATTTTCTTTTCAACCACATTTGATCAATTCTCATTTAGAAATATTTGAACAACACAATTATATAACATTAAATCATGAGTATTGCTAATCATTAGGGTAGGCAAGCTGGCTATGTTGTGCCAACATTCCTAGAAACGAGTCAGGTTTGTGAACAAGCTAGGCTACTCAAGCCTAGTTTAGCCAACCAATTTGGTCGTGCCATTTTGACAACCATAATCGATTTTCTTTGAGGCTTGAGTTATTTGAGATATTTGATGGGATGATTAGACTCAATACTATAGTTGTGCCTGTAAAAAGATTTTTTTTTTTAATTTTAATAATATGATAAATCAACGTTCATGCACACAAGTAGACTTGCAAAGAGAATTTGAGGTGCCGACCGTGGAGAGGTACAAGGAGAACAAATTCTTGTTGGAATAGATAAAAGGATTAAATTTTCTATCAATCCCTTCACATGCATATAAATCATCCATGTTCAAATCAATGAGAAAATTAAAAGCGGAAGCATACCTTGATCCATGTGTCTGATTGCTTAAACATGTTATGATCTTCCAATTGATACGTGGTCTCCTCTTGAATTTTCTCTCTGTTGATGGGAATGCAGAGATTAGAAAAATCACGTTCAATTGGGAACCATGACCCATGATTTAATAACTGAATATACTAGTTATTATTTTTCGTTTCTTATAAATTGGACACTCATCAATTTAAAATAACTGTTCGGGTTTCTACACTTTAATTTCATGACATTTAATACTCATTAGTCCAAAATTAGCTTTAATAGATCACTTTATTAACTAATATTTTAAAAGTAGCACCATACATTTTAATATAGAGCCCTGCTATTGGACCATGCCCAATGACAGTGCGCCTATGTGGCGCCCTGTTCTTGAGCCTGATCAAGGAGTGTTTCTGTTTAACATATTACATGTGTGGCCCATATGTTGGAATTTTCCAACAATTCATACAATCTAAAACTTATAGGGCTTTGGGTTTTTGTTTTGCTGGTTGGTCGGGAGATGCAATATTGCAAATGGAAAAGCATTGGGCCTGGTCGAGGATGGTGGTTTCCACTGACAAATGGGTGGTGTTAACTTTTGAGTGGTAGTCACGTTGGCTAAGGTGGAAAAAATTGGTAAATTTGGGGTGACAAGGGGCAAAAAGTAGTGGGATTATAGTGGGGAATGGATCAAAAGATCATTGAAATTTTGAACGTGAAATTGAAAGTTTATTTTGTGTGAGATATTGGGTGTTTCATATGTGTTTGAGATGGTGAAGATTCGTACCTAGTAGGTTGATTATTATACTTCTTTTTCATCTTCATTTTAAATTGAAAATTTCAGCCCAAAAGGGGTTTTTGTATTTACGAGTTACAATTAATATTTAACTTTGACTAGAAAATATAAGTTAATAATAAGTTGACATTAGAGTTGGTTGATTCTCAACTTCAATATTACAGTTGCACGATCAATTTTTAATGCTATATTATTATTTTTTTCATTTTTATTAAATCGTCACGTATTTCATGAAATATGTCCCATTTTAAAATCTTAGAAAATCATGATACACGAACACCTCGGTTGACACCTTGAATGACTGAACACACACATCTTAGGAGTCGAACTTTATTTTATTCACGCGGGACTCACGCACAATGTGAGGGTCGATCACCCGAAGTGTCAACCATTTTCGGATAAAGTAGTTTTACTTAATTTTAGATACCAGCCCAAGATAGATAACAATATCTAAGGGCACGTGAGAGTCTTATGGTAATTTAAAAAGGATAGGCGTCATTCAAGATTAATTGTATCGAAATATGGTCGAAAGAAAAAATCTCTATTTGGGAGGGCTTCTTCCTATAATTATGAATATTATTGAAATATTACTCAGCCTATGGTAAACAAAATACATATATAAAATGAGGAAATGAATTTTTTGGATTTGAAGTGAAGAAAAAAAAAAACTTTGCTGACAATTACATACTTCTGATTTTGTCACAATTATAATAAAATATCAATGGCTAAATTGCTAGTTTTTAAAAGATTAAAGATCAATTTGCTTCTTGAACAATAAGTTAGGACCAGTGCAAATTTCCCAAATAAAAAAAGTAACGAAGGAAATCTTTTTTGAAATTCAAAAACACACGCTCAAATTCAAGAATTCAAGAAAATTTAAAACAAGAAAACGCATTACGAATTTTAATTCCCACTTTCAAATCATTTCAATCTACATAAATAATATAGAACCGATTAAATAACTCTTAAAAATTTATGAAAAAGAAGCAAAACCTGTATGATGATCAGTCCCTCTTGGTAAATAATTATCATTCTCCGGCGACTGTGATCAAGAACCCGCTCAATCTTAGGTTAGGTTTCTGAACCATCCATTGTGTTGTTGGGCAATGAAGTAAACTATTTGCTTCATTTCACTAATAGCGATTGTATTGGAATTAGTACTGATTATTACTTTTGCTTGATATGCAATTCTTTTTTTATTATTCTGAACCATCCATTGTGTTGTAGGTACATGCATATATTTATGTGTGGATGTATTTATCATATGTTTTTGTGTACAATTACACATTGCTTAATATTAATGCGTGTTTGTAGTTTTCCCTTTTTCTAAATGGAGACTTAATTTAAGGAAAATGGGTTGTTTTGATGTATTACATGTGGATTTTGTATTTTTCATCTTTATTTGAACGATTAATTAATGGGTGTCAATTTTTTGTTTTATTTTTTGAAAAACTATTTCGAGATATTAATTAGTACTGACATTCCAAGCAAATAGTATTTGTTAATTCAAGAAGTATTATTTTTATTATTGTTCATGAAACTTCTCATGGGACAAGTTTTGTTCTTTGGTGGAGGAAATTCTCCTTATTGAAATGAGAAAATGTAATTCAACTGAGAGAGGGAGGATAAATTAAGAACGGACGACTTGAGTGGTTGTGACATATTTTGTATCGACTTAAAAAAGCTCCCCTTTCAGGAGAGTGACATGATTTTAGTGAGCAGAATAGGGAGTGTTGACTGAAAATTAACATTACCTGATATAATTGTTAACGATCTAGTTGTTTTAGATTTCCTAGATCTAGCAAAAAATTGAATGGAACGATGAAAAATTATTCGTGTAACAAATCTCAAACTTAGTGGCGAATAAGACTGAGTTTGTTTTCCTTGTTGTGTTGTATGAGGAGAGAGGAACTGTGTGGAGAGTTGTCGTAAATATGTAGAAGATAATTCAATGTATAACAATGGTAAAAATTAAAGGTAAGCAAAACTCTGCGATATGATTTGTTTGCTTGAATTATCGAGGACGCTTACTATTAGTTAGAGACTTGAGCATAGAAGTACGAAATTATGATTATAAATTGTTTAGTTTCTTGCTAAAATTCTTTGTAAAATATAACCAGCACCTGAGATTGTGCAAAATAACCATTGCTTTATATCAAACAAACATGATTTTTCCCATTGAGGAAGCCTGATGATTTCTTTCTTGGCTCTTCACATGTCTTCTCATTTCTCCAGAAAAGTATTTGGTGTTTATTTGGCCGTATTCATATTTGTCCTCACATCCTTTTCAATGTATACCTTATGGTTTCTTTGTCCTCCTATTTCTAAGGAAAATTTATCAGACATGTACGACCACCATATTGATCCGAGTTTGCGTATGGAAACAACTTGTGGTTCTCTCATGTCTGAGCTACAGGTTATCTCAAATTATTTGTCCCTATATTTTATCTTTTGTTTGATATATATATCTTCTGCACAAGATTGTTTGTTGATTGTATCTTCATCTTTGTATCTCACCATTATTGCTGGAATCAGAAAATATGGAATGAAGTCGGGGAGCCAGACGAGGAAAGGGACAAAATGCTTTTTGAACTTGAACAACAATGTTTGGATGCATATAGAAGAAAAGTGGATCAGGCAAGCCACTGTAGAGCTCAGCTACGGCAAGCAATTGCCGACTCTGAAGCAGAACTTGCATGCATCTCAGCAACATTGGGTGAACAACCTGTTCATATAAGGCAGGTCAGAAGATAAGAAACAGAACATGCATTTTCAACATTATTTGAAATCTTCACTGGAAATTTTCCAAGTAGTTGGCATAATTCTTAACCATATCTGCTGTTTGAGCAGAGTTTTAAAAGCTTGAAGAAAGAGCTTCAGGCAGTTATGTCTGGGCTAGAAGAGATGAGAAGGAAACAAATCGAGAGAAAAAATCAATTTGCGGAGGTTCTGAAACAAATACATAGTACCTCAAACGAGCTGCGCGGATCCGCAGAAGAGTATCCGTATACAATTGCTACTGAGGACGGCGAATTGTCATTGAACAGATTAGACGATTTACGTAATCAGTTGCTATCACTGCAAAAAGAGAAGGTTCTTTTCCATTCTTCTTTCTGTTCAGTTTTGATTTTGTATTTATTGAAGTTCTTGTTGTTTGATAGGTTTACGACTGTTAGGAGTAGTGACACTGACTTCTTCTCTGATTAAGTTTACCGAATCTATTTACAGAGTGATCGTCAGAAGCTGGTGCTCAGCCAGTTGAATTCTCTGAAATCTCTATGTATAGTTGTTGGGACAGATTACAGATTAATTATTCACGAGATTCATCCAACTTTGGATGATTCGTGTGGTACTAAAAGTATAAGTGAAGATACAATTGAAAGGTTGTCTGCCACTATCAATAGACTAAAAGATGTGAAGATACAGCGCCTGCAAAGTGTTGGTGTTAATGTTTCATATATTTTTCCTTTTTGTTTCATAAAAGCCTTTTATCTTCTTTTCCTGACCCTTGTAGCTTTTATAGCTTCAAGATCTTGCCACAACCATGGTGGAGCTCTGGAATTTGATGGATACACCGGTTGAGGAGCAAAAAATGTTTCAGAATGTTACAAAAAATATAGCTGCCTCTGAAGCTGAGATAATTGAGCCGAATATTCTCTCTCTGGATTTCATTAATCATGTATGTCACTGTGTGTTCTTTTTCTTATTAGGAAAGTATATTAATTAGCACCAGCACACGCAACTCACAATTGTTTCTTATTTTCTTTATGTGTTCCAATATTGTGATCAATTAAGTTTTTGTCCTTGCTAGTAAAATATATGAAATGTTTCTTCTTTCCAGGCTGAAGCAGAGGTTTTGAGGCTGCAAGAAATGAAGTCGAGCAAAATGAAGGAGGTTCTCTTGAAGAAGAGATCAGTTTTAGAGGACATATGCAGGGGGGCACACATTGTTGTTGGGGAACAGAATTCAATAGATTTTTCTATTGAAACTATAGAGTTTGGTAAGAATCTCGTTCCTTTGCATTATAATAGAGGTAAAGATCTGGTTTGAGAAAAAAAAGATTGCAAACGACAGACGTCCTTGAGAAAACTGAAATCCAGCTGAATCAAAACATCCTTGTTAGGATAGAACTAGACAATCTAATCACTATTTATTGAATTGTACATCTTGCAGGAACGATTGATCCATCGTATCTACTGGAACAACTGGAGATTCATATTTCCAAAGTTAAAGAAGAAGCTTTTAGTAGAAAAGAGATACTTGAAAAAGTTGAAAAATGGTTGGCTGCTTGTGAAGAGGAGTTCTGGCTGGAGGAGTATAATAGGGTTGGTTATCTGTTGCTAAAGTGAAATGACTTGCACTACTGTTTCCATCTGTTTTCCTCTCTCTCACTCTCTCTCTAAAATGATCCTAATTTAGGATGACAGTCGCTATAATGCCGGGAGAGGTACACATCTTATGCTAAAGCGTGCTGAGAAAGCTCGAGCTCTTATCAGCAAAATTCCAGGTACATATCTCTTTTTAATATAATTGTGGCAAGGTTGGGAAATATGTTTAATGTGTTGGGGGAGTCATAAGTTGTCTATTGTATATAATGGTATATGAGTAGCTTTGCCAATTGCCTCAGGTTTATTAATTTCCAATTCTGAGAGGCCCAAATAACCAATAAAACTACGCCAAAATCTAGAGATTGGCCATCTTCCTATACTTCTAATTTTCTGAAATAACAGTCACTAAATTACATGTCAATATTTTTTATTTTATTTTTTTGGAAGAAGGGTGTCACCAATAATGTTGCTTTTTACAACATTCCTTCATTTGTTTTCTTTTTCTTTTAATTTCGTGGTAAAACTATTCAGCACCTTCTTCTGGAAATATCGAATGGTTTGCCTTAATAGCTCTTACACAGGACAATGCTTAGACCCAGGACGTTAAATTTACTAATATGTTGTGAGGAGTTAGTTTGCTTTCTTTGAAATAGAGGGGGTCAATGAACAGCAGAGCATCTGCTTTTAGAATAAATATTTGTTGATATCATTAAGTTTCTCTTCCATCAGAATATCATGGGTTAACGTGTATGATGTGCGTGAGAAGAGAATTTCTTTTGTATTTTGAGATTCTGGGAAAGATAACCTATGATAGTTTATTTGATATTCTTATGGAGCAACATCACTTTTCTCTCATTTTCGTAGATGTGTGTATAGATGTACATAATAACTTTGATTTGGTTGGTTTCATAGGGATGATGGAAACATTGAAGGCTAAATTGAAAGCTTGGGAGAAAGAAAGAGGGTTTGAGTTCTTGTATGATGGTGTAAGCATTTCTCTTGTTAGAAATACCTTATTTGATACGAAGATCTTATTAAGCCCCTATTTGTTGTAGATTAAAATCAGATTTTTAGTAGATTTTGATAAAAGTTGATGAAATGTGTGGTTGAAAAGTTGTGGGTCCCATAAAATGTGTGGTTAAAATTAATTGTTGATTTCGATTTGAAATTAAAATCAGATTTTTATTTGTACCAAACAGGGGCTAAGACTTGCGGTTTTCATCTTAAAATATCAAGCTTATTGAGAGAAGTAGCACAAACACTTATATTTTGGTTTATATTTTTATATTTATTCGATAAGAGATTTACCCCTTGATATGCCTCGTAAGATGGTGGTTCTTTTTAGAAAATCAATCAGGAAATTCAAGCTCTCCTTTGATTCTTGAACAAATCGAATTGTTCGTTAGAAATTAATGGGCTTTGATAATATATTAAACCCGTGTTTGGTGTAGATTAAAATTAGAATTTTAGTAGATTTCGATAAAATTTGATGAAATATGTGATTGAAAAGTTGTAGGTTCAATGAGATGTGTAGTTAAAATTAATTTTTGATTTTGACTTGTGATTGAAATTAAATGTTGATCTATACGAAACAGGGACTAAGACTTGAGGTTCCATCTTAAAAGATTAATATTGTTAAGAAAAGTAGCTCAATCCCTTATATGTTGATTTATATTTTTATTTTTATTTCAATGTGAAATTTATTCCTTAACAGGTCTCACAATTGTCTTTTCTTTACGCAACCAATGTATATTGGACCACCTTATTTAAAAGTTTAAGCTGTTAGAGAGGAAAGTGTTTATTAATTTAATTTAAGTATTCAAGACGCCTCTCACCTGCAAGGCAGATGAATTTTTCATCAGAGGTCTGACATATACGCAATTTCCATAAATGGGTGAAGACAAGACTTGAACTCGGAACCCTGCTCTTATGCTTTGTTGAACCATCTTATCTATTATGGCTGATTTTTGGTTTCTTATCATCCAGGTTGGTCTTCTCTCAATGCTCGAAAAGTACTGTGTCTTAAAGCAGCAGAAAGAGCAAGAACGTCGAAGGCAGAGGGTATCTTTACTATTTGAACAAATATTGATGTTGGATTTGTTTTGAGTTACTGCAACTAAATGTTATAAACATGAATGTGCATATTAGGACCAGAAGAAGCTTCAAGGACAGTTGATAGCAGAGCAGGAAGCACTTTTCGGATCAAAACCGTGTCCATCAAACAGTGGGAAGAAGAATTATAGACCTTCAACAGGAGGTGTGACAGATAAGAGACTTTCTTTAGGAGGGGCAGTTCTTCGAAATGCATATACAAAGAAAGCTGGTCTCTCGTCTCATTCTAATGCGAAGCAGCAAACTTCATGCAGCCATAACCAAAGTGGTTTTAGCACTCACTCTTCTGGTAATATTTATTAGAAGTTAGAACTTTTCCTTTGATGAGTTCCTTTCGTATGCAATGGTATTTGGGACTTCATAAATGGTGGATGATGAAACACGACAATTGTCTTACTGCCTATGCTCTAATCCCTATTATGAGAGTAGCATTAAGCAAAATGAAATAAAAAATCTAAGTCCAGTAAACACAATTTTTTTCTAGTGTTTACCCTTATATGTCCACTCATTGCTGCGTGTTTTGACTATGAAGAAAAACAATTACTATACTGATCTCATGCCTCTCAATCTGTGTCTCAAAGAAAATGGCCCTGCATGTCCTATATATATATGGAATATTGAGGCTATCTAATCCATGTATAGAATGTCGAAGTGTATAGTTCGATTAGGCTCTGAGCGTCCAACTGATGTCACCTGTGCATAACCTGCTATGTTGGGACTACTAAATCCTAACTATACATGTACGTGTCTTGTTATATATGCTAACCAATTGTGTATCAATTGTTTTGGTGTCAATTTTATGCAGTCAAGAACAACATTTCCGGTGGTAATTCATCAAATTTACAATCATTGCTGATTCGGAAGCCCCTGTCTCCTCTATCGCCGAATATTGACTCTGCTAATATTCAGGATCAGAATGTGACAAGTGCAGAACTCCAGGATATGCAAAATGTTTATAAAACCCCAGTGGAAAGTCCGATGAAGAATATTTCCAGTTTTAATGAAAGCAAAACTCCAAAAACCATGCCAATCACAGCGCTGGAAACTCCACCAACTGCGTCGATCAAAATGCAGACAGTCATGACCCCGGCTACACCTTTCCGTACTGACGATGTTGAGTATTCTTTCGAGGAAAGACGAGCTGGTTTCATCAGTCCTAAGCCACGTTTGAAGTCCTCGCTGCCAGTAGTTTAACCTATTAGAAGTCGACTTGGAGAATGAGTCTCTCTCTCATGAGCCTCCCTCGTTAGTCAAGGTTTTCCTTGGTGATTCTAAATGTCACTAAAGTTTATCTTTACCCCCCATATGCCTCTTAGTTTAACCATTCGGATTCTTGTTCGGGTGACTTTTTTGGCTTCTATATGACTTCTCTTTTACAGTATAACTTGCAAATGTTACTTTGTTTTCGGTTGGAGCTAAGAGTTTGTTTGGAAGGCCTTTTTTCGAAGCCTAAAAGCACTCTTGACCTTCAAAAAGTGCTTTTGTTTCAAATATGATTGTTTGGTACTCTGACCAAAAAATAGCTTAAAAAGTTGTTTCCGATATTTACCTCATTTTAAATTGATTTTTACTTTTTCATAGTTATGTTCGAATATCATTAACCACTTTTATTAATGTGATTGAACCTTACAGTAACATTAACAAGTGCTTAATTATTCATATGAAAATTTTAAAACCGTCAAATATTACACACACCAAGCTAGATTGAGCAATAAAACAATTTTTGTTTGCAGTTTGTTTTCTAATTGTTTTGGCTCATAAAATCCAACGTGCCTAACAATAGATAATCAATTCCAATTTTGAGTAGGGGTGAGAAGTGAAATGAGCCGAACAAATTGACTTGTGAGCTCAAGCTGAGCAACAAAATATTCGCGTGCGTTGCTCAAGTTTTTGACTCAAATCGAAAAAAAATAAAAAATTGACGAGCGTCAAGTGATTCACGAGCGAGATCATCCTAGAGGTGAGCACGAGCAAATTCACATAGTGAATCTTGCCAAGCTGGACAATGAACGGATCTAATCGAGCTGCTCGATTACGCCATTAAAAAAAAATGAAAGCACAAAAAAAAACAAAAACTAAAAACTAAAGACTCATTTGTCAGCAGCAAAGAAAAAGGTTGATATCTAACCAACCTTTGGTGACCCCACATTACTTTTCAGCTTTAGCCTTGGTACACATTATCATTTTTATTTTCATTCTTTTATTTATTTTCAACCACATATTTTTTAATAAAATAATTTTTCCTTCATTTTCAATCACACATTCTCCATCATTCTACTATTCTAGAATATATTCTTTCAAAATAATGTGGCTCAAACACACCCTAAATAGGAAGAAAAAAAAAATTAATGTCAAATGTAAAAGAAACTTTTACTTTCCCCATATTGTCCCATAATTTAATTCAAAATTTTAATAAATCAGCCATAATGGTTTCAAGATTTTAAAATGGGAATTGTCACCCGGACATGAAATTTTCCTTAATCAAATTTCATTTTTCCTGAGTTTAGTATACTATTCTTTGATTCACATTTATTATTTACTAGCACTTCATTTGCTTCTGAAGAAAAATATTTTTTTCTCAAGGATTAAAAAGTTATTTCAACTTTTTAAAATTTCTGGGGCAATTTGCAAATAGAATAGCTTTCACATTCAGAGAACAGTCTAAACTATGTAAGTATAATTTCTTGCTTTTCCTTTTTTTTTTTTTTTTAATTAATGTAAATGCAATGTTCACTGCAGTTGAGAGAAGTTTCTTTTCTTTTTACTGTTTTTCCTTTTGTTTCTGGGTGCACTCACAATTTAGTTCAATGTTGTTTTCAGTTTCTGAGTTTTTTTCATTTATACTTCTGGGTTTTGCATGGTTTCCTATTTCTTATACGAATAAAATTTTCACTTTCGTTTAATTTTTGTATGGTCACAAAAATGTTGAGTTTTTCCTCAGCTGTGTGTGTGAAGTTTTGAGCTTTAAAGGTGTGTTTGGTAATTGGTAGGTAATAGACCATGAGACACGACAATATAATGGACAATATTTTAACTTATTTTACTTTTCAATCGACCTTATCAAATATGTTCCACACGTAAATTGCCTAAAAAATTTGAATTCATAGAAGGTTTTGAACTGGATTTTTTTTTTTTTTTTGGAATACTTATGATTTTCATTTTTGAGCTTTCTCATTCTTTTTCTTGCTTGGTGTGATTGAATTTCAAATTTTTCGTCTTTGATGTACACAATAACCTTAAACTTTATTTGCATTTACTATATCTAACAAATCGTTAAAGTAGGATGACTAGTTTCAACTTAAATTAGTATTATCAAGTATTTTGGTGGGAATGTCTTTATGTCAACAATCTTGACTTTCAGCTATAGAATAAGGGTGAAGTTACAATGGAGTCAAGGGAAGGAATTTCAGGGGTGACGGTAATATCGCTTGAAGCTCCATCAAGCTACAATGTTGCTACTCGGACAGAAAACTCAACCCCAGGCATCGGAATACAGCCCATGACGCCATCTGTGGTGAGCGCAGGCTTGTTGGCTACATCAGAGAAGAAGAAGAGAGGTCGACCGAGGAAGTATGGACCTGATGGCTCTGCTCGCATGGTGCTTTCGCCAACACCAATATCATCATCAGCTCCACCGGCTTCTGGCAACTTCAATGATGAGAAACCAAGTGTTGTGCAGCCGCCAACTGTTTCGGAGAAAAAGCATAAGAATAAAGTTGGAATAGAGAAATTAGGTAATATCAATTCCTCAGACAGTATTCTATTTTCAAGCCAAGTCTGAACAGCGAATGTGGATGTGGAATGAGAGTTAATTTGAAAGAGAATGCCTATGGCTAATATCATTTATACTATGAAATTTTTTTATGATACATTAACTTTGTTTAGAGCTAATAATTATGTGATGGGGAGTTAAAGATATAGTTAGGAAAATAAGAATTAAAATAGAGTTTGATTTACAGTGACGAGCTATTTGCAGCCTAATTTTTCGTCTTTTTGGCATTATATGAAGGAAACTGCAAAATAATATGCTGAACTCGATTATAAGTCAAGATATTTTCTGTGGGTGTGGGGGTGTTTGATGCACATTTTTTAGAAAATAATGCATTTTATGATGTGATATGATGGAAAATATGTCGTTAAAAAATAAGAAAAAATTCTGGATTTACGTGTAATATTATTTTATTAAAGAATGTGTGGTTGAAAATGAGTTTTGAAAAAATGAATTTTGATAAGAATGTGGATCGAACAAGCCCGTATAAAAATTGGTAAGGGGGTAATAATCATTAGTTTACTGTCTTGGGGATCAAGTTTTGTTAAATTGGTGCAATTGTAGCTTCTCGGGATTCAGTCAGGCTCTCTGATGATGCTATTTGTGCTTCAGAGACGGAAATACGTTTACCAATGCTTGCCTAGTTATTAACTTTACAGGTTTTAATGCTATTCATATTGACTTAGGCAAGAAATTTCTAATACTTTTTTACTTATATGTGGAAGGTGAATGGGTTTCATGCTCTACTGGTGGAAGTTTTTTGCCCCACCTTATCACTGTCGATACTGGTGAGGTAAGTTCAATAAGATTGAATAAATCAGTAGTTAATGTGGTCTAATTCGGTAGTTTTAAGCCTTATGATCATATGCACTTTCTCAAAACACCATGCAGCCTTTTGCCCAGAAGTTGTAAATATTATTATTATTATGTAATGCAATGGAGAGTCTGAATGTGTTAAGCCCGTTGGCCCTTCCATGATACACAAGCTGTGTAGCCAAAGTAGTTGGCTTGTCTATGACTACAAAACTACTTGTAGTAGATTGGCCCTTCCATAATACACAACACATTCTTGTGCACTTCTCAAACAAGTCTTAAACGTGAGGACGAATAGGATCTCGCCATCTCCTTGACACCATTGTTAAGGTTTACATAGTTGAAGAAGTTAGTGGGTAAACTATAGTCCTAATTACAAGAGCAATAATAAGCAAAACGAAATGAGAAAAACAAATATTTATAGTGGTTCCCTCAGCGTGGGTGACACTGGCTTGCCGCTGCAGGTCTATACTATGAAGATGTAGATTACAATGATATCATGCCTCTCAGTTTTTACACCAAAAAAACATCTCTATTAATGTCCT
This sequence comes from Fraxinus excelsior, assembly GCA_019097785.1. NCBI lineage: Eukaryota > Viridiplantae > Streptophyta > Magnoliopsida > Lamiales > Oleaceae > Fraxinus > Fraxinus excelsior. Next base: position 7,469,169 of record CM032624.1, read on the forward strand.
GTACAGTAGATTAGGCAGGCTCCACAGAGCCTAACACAAGGCCATGTTGGATGATACTTACAAATTGACTTGTTAACTGTGAGTATACATAATACTTGCCCATGGGAGACATATCCCAACTTGTACATAACTTTTTAGGATTCCTAAGTGTCTGTCTGATGTTGATCTTTTTAGAATAGATTTTGTAGAAAGTCGTTTTTTTGGAAATATGTGGTTAAAAAGTAGGAAAAAGTTATAGGTCGCCTGCAAAAGATTTTATTGGAAGAATGTGTAGTTGAGAATGAGTTTGGAGAAAAATGAGCTTCAAAGAATTTGTACCAAACGGGAATTAAATGTGCATGGGATCATAGTGTCTCACACCTGTAGTAAAATAGGTTGATCAAGTAGATTGGTAGGAAAAAGAACAAGACGTGTTAAGTGAAATACAATACAAAGTTGAACTTTAAAACATACATTTATTATATGTAATATAAATCTAATTTTGGTGAATATTGTTAGATGATAGAAAACCTATGGTTATTAATGCATGTGAGGCATTGTTCTAGTGGTTAAAAAACTTAAGGTTGAAGCTTGGTGAGTAAAATGTTTTGAGATGCCCTCCCAAGTCCCAACAATGAATTCTGGAATATTTTCATTCATATGTGTGATACCCTATTGCATCTCGAAAGAAAACCTAAAAAATGTCAAATTCGAGGAAGATATGAATCCATGTTTGTTAAAATGTTCATATTTTTGCTAATTTTCTTGCATTGCTACCATTCAATAAGGTTGGACATTCTTCATCATTTATATGGAAGTTCCTTCCACTTCAAGTTGTCTTTTGGAATTAGAGAACCCGTGACTGTCAATAATCTCTCTCTTTCATTATGTGTCATGCCCAATCCCACAATGCCTCCTACTATATTGTTTCGGCAACTGCACTCACATATGACATATCTTTCATTTAGTTTTGTTTTTCTGTATCTAAACATGTTTTGTTATTCCAGGTTCAAATAATTTATTATACCATGTTTGGTGGAGATTAAAATCAGATTTTTAATAGATTTTGATAAAAGTTGATGAAATGTTGTGAGTCCCTTTAATAGGTGGTTAAAATTAATTATTCACTTTGACTTACTTTGATAAAAATATCGATTTTAATTTCTATCAAATAGGGGCTATATCTTCTTTCTTTCTTTGTTTCTCTGATCTAGAATTCTCTATTATACCACGTCTAGTTACACGGGACTACTTTGGCTCTAACAAATAAGCTTCCTAATCCACTCGAGGCAAAGTGGAGATGGTACTCAAAAATATTGTTGTACGTAGTGGTACTACAGATATAATAGAGCTTCTGGCCTTTCCTTTTGGGTTGCTGAGTTTGGTTATGAGGGGAAGATTGCGAAGAGGGGGAAATTTCTAACTGTTCTAACTCAGTTGTATAATTTCAAGGAAAGAGATTTATATTAAAACTAAATAGCGCATTATTGTTGATAACTTAATATATGACTTTGCTTGACATAGTTAACACATCACAAGCTATCGGTATCAAGGAAATTGAATAGTGTCCATCTTGATTGTCTAGACAGGCACAACTTCTTGCAGTTTTCTGGATTAAGAATTTGTTTCAAGGGCTTTTTTGTATTTCCTTTATGACATCTATCTATTGGTGCATATTACTTAGATTATTTCTAATTAGTTTTTTGTTTACTTAGGATGTTTCAAATAGGATTATGTCGTTCTCTTTAGAAGGACCTCGAGCTATTTGCATAATTTCGGCTGTTGGTTTGATCTCGAGTGTAACACTTCGGCAACCTAATTCATCTGTGAATACCTTGACTTATGAGGTATGCCACTGATTTAACTATCACAGAATTCTTGTAGCATTTCTCCATGTCATCTAATTTACTCTGATCCTGTGTTACATCCTCTTTCAATTCGATCTCCCTTTTTGATAATCGAACTTAAATACCTGAAACCTGCAATCCTCAATTCATTCATGACAAATGCGAATAGTTAAGGACTTCTTTCTGTTTTTATACTTCTTTGGCAATCTCCTAAACACATAAATGGATGGATCCCCCTGACATAAAGCTACACTGGTTTCCTGAGACATTTGGGTTGCACCTTAATTTGTGTTTGATCGCCCTCTCCCATAATTTCATATTTATCCTCCTGAATGACTCCCTGTCTTCCCATTTTGCAAACTTATCTTTTTCTAAAGCTTCTGAATATTTGTATTTTGATCAGTTTCTGTAGCATCATCCTTTAATCTTAACTGCTATCTGGAAGTTCTCGTTCCACCATGTTTCCTTATCAGTGGTTTTCTTCCTTAGATTCTCCTAAAACCTCCTTAGCTATGTTTCTAATCCAACTACACTTATCAGTTTTGGCTTCTTACCTAACCAACGGTTATCTCATCAGTTCAAAATAAATGTTCTCCCCTATTTGTATTGGATTCTGCTATTTCTTTCCAAGTTCATGTGTACTGTATAATTTGGTAACCAGAGGGATTCTTCCTATGACTCATTTATAGGGTCGGTTTGAAATTCTCTCTCTGTCTGGATCTTTTACTCCTTTTGACATGGAAGACTCTAGATCCAGCATCATGAGCACCTCTTTGGCAAGTCCTGATGGTCGTGTTGTGGGAGGTTTGATTGCTGGATTGATGATTGCTGCTAGTCCTGTACAGGTAATTCTTCGACTCTCTCACTATCTCTCAACTGCTTATAAGATTGTGAAGTTTACTATTTTTGGTGGTGCAAAAGTATCTTCTCCCTTTCCCTAATTTCTGAAACGCCTCCTGAGTACTTGTGGTTATGTTTTCCTTGTCAAATGAATCTGGTTAAAATTGCACGTGCCGTCTACTTCTATTCTCAACCTTTTATTTCTCGACGTTACGCTCCTCCACCTTTCATGACCCCCATCTACGGTTTCATCCAAAATAACCATTGAGTTTATGTAATACGACAAAATTACCCTCTACCTTTGTTTGCTTATTTAAGGTGGTAGGAATCTTGTCATTTTGCATCAACTTAACGGTATTTTTAATGCAAATCCTCAATAGGGACCATCTGCGCCTGTTAATGAAACTGTGGAGGAGTTTAGTGCCAAGAATACAAAGGTTGGGAATGAAAGTGCAAATCCGGATATATATTGTGGACGACAAGAGAAAATTATCCTGATTTAAGACATGATGTATCAGTTTTCCTGTTTATTCTTGAAGTCTTCTTTTTCATTCTTTTCTCTGCAAATATGTCAGGTAATTGTGGGCAGCTTTCTACCGAGCGGACTTCCCGAGTTAAAACCCAAGAAGCTGAAAGCAGAACCCACATTGAATATGATTGCATCAATCCCCGTTGGCATCCCTCGTTCTTCTCACGTGAATAAGTGCTTCAGCACAGGCAATATTGCGCCTCAATCTACGACCCAGACGAATAATTGGGCAGCTGTTCCCACTGCAGAAAACTCGAGCAAGTCCAGTGCAGACATCAATATATCCTTGAAGGGATAGTAATCTCATGGACAGCAGTCAGTGCCATTTTATGGACTCCTCAAAATCTTCATCGTGTTCCCATTATAGTCACCTAAAACAGATTGTCATCATGCTTCAGTGAATTTTACCAGATTCTCTGACCTTTTTTTCCTTGTCAATGTTTATTGGGAAGGAGAGTTGAAAGGTGGAGTGATTTGTTGAAAGCACCCCTTTGTATGTAAAAACTTTGGGTTCAAATGGCAAATATAAGACCCTACTTAACAATGGAACATAATTATGTAAATAAAATAAATAAATACGGGCCATTGCGACTTTTCTTGGGCTGCATCAATATGTTTGTTTGGTACACAATACGCAACATGATTAGACACAATTGATGACTTTAGCCCTTCGTTTGATCTAGCTAAAAATCATATTTTTAGTTAAATTTCAATAAAAGTTGATGAAATACATGTTTGAAAAGTTGATAAAAATTGTGAATTTCATTAAATTTGTGGTTAAAAATTAATTGTTGATTCTCTCTTGAATTATAATCAACTAGTATTAAGCTATGACAAATATTGGCTAATTGCGTTCTTGGTTAAGCTTGTTGAGTAGTGAATTTTGGGGTAACAATGAGTGGACCCAGATTTTTCAAGTTGTGAGGTCAAAAATTAAAATACAATTTTTTTAAAAAAAATCATAATATTAAATGAAACTAAGTTAATGTGTTTTGATAATTTGAAAGTGTCGTATAATTACGTCATTATCATTATTGTCCAATGAATTTTGCTACTTATATAGTTTTGTTTACTATCTTGTTGATAGATGTTGAACCGACGGCAACTAAATTGAATGTAGGAAGTAAATGAATTGAAATAAAATTCAAATTTAATGCAAATGTAATTCGAAAGTAATTCAAATTACATTTAATCAGTAATGATCCTAAAGTTTTTGATGTCATATTTCGTATAAAATTTCCTGATAAAATTATGTAAATTATATTGAGGAATTTATCGTGCAAAAATATTAAACGAAATAATTGAAATTTCGTAAAGAAAAGACAAGTTAGACACCTCTTTTTGAAGCGTACGTTTGATGCGTGGTTTAATCATTTTCGATATTCGTTTGGACAATTCGATTTAATTACAATGTAATTCCCGAAACGAGCTTGTAGATGACGTAGGGGATTTGAGAATTCGGCTAACTTACAATCGCTGAAAAATAGCATTAATAGCGAATCAAGATGCAACTGCCGGAGATTGGCAGAACCAGTTGGGTTCAAGATAGGATTCTGAAATCTAACTGAACTAGAACTATGGCTTCATCAGTTTCAGGCACCAGCTCAGCCACGCGTCAAAGGAGCTCAACTTAGCTACATTACCCAGTTTTTGTCTGTAAACCGATTTACTTGTATGAACATCAGAACATGTAACAAACAAAAGAAGTGGAAAAACTTGAGAAATGAGCATCCCTCAAACACTTTTTCATTTCAAGAAAGAAAGGGCAAAAATCCCAGATTAAGAATACAACGGTTTATTTTTTTCAAAGTGACAGTGTTCAGACTTCAGAATTGTCATTGAACTTGAAACTTGTGTGCTCGCTATAGTGATTGTAGCTTTGTATTTGTGCAGATACCATTTTCCTAAGAAATGTGATGACTTCGACCTTCATTACTAGTGCAGAAATTGTAAAGTACGTTCTCTAATTGAGGATCTGTCCTTCAAATCAATTAAAAGAACTCATAATCGTATATTCTTGGATCCAAAACTATGATCTAATCTGCAAATCACAAAACAATTTCACATAAAACCCCAATTTAAAAAAGATTACTTCAAATCAATTTCTAATCTCTTGGAGCTACATTAGATAGGGCATTATATTATTGAGTTTAAACACAAAATAATTTTATTGATGAAATAAACTTAAAAAGATTTTGAACCCACAAAAAACACTAACTAATTGTATTTAGCAATGAAACACTCTCTCTCTCTCTCTCTCTCTCTCTCTCTCTCTCTCTCTCTCTCTCACACACACACACAAAATGTAACTGAGCACACATATATTATATATATAGATATTGAAGTTGGTGGCTTCTTCTTCTACACAAAAGTTGGTGATTCTAGATAATTACATAAATTAATTATAAGGAATTCTCATGGACTCTAGAATAGTGGTGGTGTATGGATTCTTCTAGGTTTCTCTAGGTGGTTGCATGAGGAAAAATCTGGAAATGATCTTAGAACCAAAGTCGGTGATGTCTTTTTCAATTCTCCCCTTCAGTACCGACTTTTTATTTTGACTCTTTTCTTTTTAATCTCGTCCAACTTTGCCTGAAACTCGACCAATTTCAAATCGTTCGATCCTTTATTCAATGCATTGGTGTCTTAAAATATATTTGACTCTTCCATGCTTTCCTCTTCATCAATTTTTAGATTAGAATACTATTTGATTAATTTTTTGAATATATAATTATTACATAACAAATATATAAAATTTGAATCTTTAGTGTTTTCTTTCGCATGTAATGAAAAAAGGTACAACTTTTAAAGAATCTTGAAAACTTCCAAAAACTCGTATTCCAAGCGCTCTTCTAAAATATTCTTTAAATTAACGTAAATATAAATAGATATAACTAAGAAGAAATTACAACCTCACATGTTTTTAAGATACAATTTTCATAAATCTAAAATAAACTTTAATAATACATAAATCAGGTTTTAATTAATGGTTTTAAAATTAATTCTTATTTAAATCAATTCTACACAATTTCAAACCCTAATTATTTCATTCTCTCTCTCTCTCCGCCACCACCACCGCCTCTATCCATTTTCACATCTCTCTCTATCGCAAAGCCTATCCTCTCACCCTCTCTTCATCGTGAACCCACCGTTGAGTTAGACGAAATTGGTGCTATGGTGTTAACTACAACAAAATACCGAAATCGCGACAAAAAAATGTTGTCGCATAAATAGGGACTTTGTTGCAAAAATAATTTTGCAATGACAATATATTCGTTGCAGGTGTTGTCGCCCTATATGAGTAACGTAATGTATTCTGCGACATCTTTTAATTATTCATCGCATTAACAAGCTTGCAACACTATTTGTTTGATGCGAAAAGTAAGAAATAACAACACGACATTTGTCGTCATAATGTTGTCACAAAGCATATATGTCGCGAAAAATCAAAAGAGTGACAAATCAATTTGTCGCAACGATTATTCCAATTAAATTTTTTTGCGAGAAAAATGTTTGTTGCGAATATTATGTTTAAGGCACAACTTTTGTTACCGATTTTTTATTTTTTTTGCAACAACACATGCTCTTAGTCATATATTTTTAATAACTAGTCATGTTTGTTTCGAAATATAATTTACAATGCATTTTATATGTTGCATAATATATTTTAAGATATTCAACATTTGTAGTAAAATTTATCAAATAACAAGTAATGTTTGTAATTAAATTTATTTCACAACACAGAGTTTGTTACTATATTACAGTTTTAAAAACTAATGTCACTAATATTATATTAATATATATTTATATTTAATTAAAAGAATTAAAAAGTTAAAATATTTAAAACACACCAACAAATAAATAAGAAATTGCAAACATTTCCATTCAATAAATTCATTGTTCAAAATTACATGAATTTTGCTTCCCTTCAAATCAATACTAACTTCTTCAAATTACATCATTATTATCTCGTAGGCATAATCTACAATAAAATGAGTCTTTAGTTCCAACCACTCATTCACATGGTTGTATATGTCTTTAACCTGCAAAAATAATACAAATCAAGACCATCTTCAATCTGCTTACTGTCATGACCAACAATCCAAATGCAACTGTAATAGTGTAGAGTGCTTACGTCTCAGATTAATCAAGACCATCTTCCAATCAGATTTGAAATGGCAATCCTTGCTGCCAACTGCAATATTTTCAACAAACATATCTCATCATTTCTCAACACTAATCTCAAATTTATCAAGACAGTAAATTTGCTTGGCCTTGCATTTTTGGTTGAGATGATTACAGTCAAGAAATCAAAGTAAAAGTAAAAAATTACGAAAAAGGGGAATTTATGTATATGCACAAAACAAAATACAAATGAAAATCAAGTGGCAAAAAAATAAATTTAGGGAAACAAGGCAACATAATACGAAGTAAAACAAATAAACTTATCAAATCCTACAGAAATTAGAAAGACCAAGACTTACATTAAAATTCGAAAAAGTATTCAAAAAAATTTAGAAATTGGTCTATATTATAGAAAAATCATGAAAAAAAAAACCCTCACACACTTTTACTGGAAAACTCAAAAGCTTTACATTCTCTCCCCCCAGCCCTCACGACTCTTCCCTATTCTCGAGTTTTCCAACTCAATTCTCATTTGCATTTTCAGTTTTTAAAATAAATCACAAGTTTTATTACAAACCCACAAAGAGTAAGTAAAGAAAAACGTCCAACATTAGGATCAAACTTATTAATTATCAAAAAACAGAGGAAATCAAATCGGCCTAACACAAACCACTTCTCTTTTAAAGCAATTAATACTTCGAAGCACAGACTAAAGCCACTTGTCTATGCTAAAAACAGATATAATACAAACAGACTGACTTGGCAATGTACACGTGGATTTTTTTTTTTTCAAATTGTCCAATTATGCTTCTGTTTTTGAGTTTGTCCTTGAATCTGTTCATATAGTATGAATGGAAAAAAAATGTACCCCCAACGCCTCGTTAGGGAATTCATATACTAAAAATAAAATCATAATCTCCTTGTATGCAAGGAATTTTAGGAAGAGTCATTGAAGTTTATACTATCACTTGTAACTTACTGGCGTGTTCGATAGAGATTAAAATCGGATTAAAATTTAAAAAATAACCATTATTGTTGACTTTTATTAGACAATTGAGATCCAATAACGGCTATATTTTCAATTTTAATCCGATTTTGAACTGTACGAAACAAGCTCTAGATGTATTACTGGCATTTTGCCACATATTTTAGCACCTGTTTCGCTCCATTAAAATGAGATTTTGAAGGAAAATATATTTTAAAGTAGTGATTTTTTAAAAAATATGCATTTAAATAACAAAATTAAATAAAAATTAAATTTACATGTAACATTATTTTATAGAATAATGTATGGTTGAAAATAAGTTTTCAAAAAATTCATTTTTCGAAAAATGGAGCTCCAATAGTAAGTTAGTATTACCTCACCACTTGTAACATTTAGCTATAATGCTAGTTAAATTATCAAGAACAAGGAGATAAAAATCACATGTCATCGACTTTATTATAAAAAGAATAAACTCCAAAATTCCTATACCAGAAGGAAGTAAAACATCACCTAGTAACAAACATAATTATTTAATTTAGAGCAATATGAGAGAGAATCGAAGGACATCAGCTAATAAAATTCACTTGTTGTCACACACACTATGTGAGAATGGAGTTACAATCTAGAGACCAAATAGAAATTTGAGAAAATGCACTTGTACCTAATGACTGTACAAGTGCATTTTCTCAAATTTCTATTTGGCCTCTAGATTGTAACTCCATTCTCACATAGTGTGTGCGGCGGCTCCAAATTCAAGTGAGTGGGCAGTACAATTTCCCGTCCCTAATAACTGTACAAGTGCATTTTCCCAAATGCGGGGCCCACTAATTAATTAATTAATTAGTGGACCCCACATTCATTTGAGTTGGCTGTAAAATTTACGGTCCTTCGTGAATGTAAATGTAGCAGATCTCAATAAATTTTAGTTCTTGAAAAGTTCCAAACAGTGTTCCTGGTCAAGGTTCCGACTCCAGAACTTCTTGTAATACTCCGCGTATGTGAAATCCCGATAAATGGATGGAGATCCATCGTTTGTAAGAGCCTTTGGGGCAGCGATCGTTGCACTGTCACACGGGCAGAGGAAGGAAGCTACTGACAATCTTGGTTTATCTGAATTTACTACAGCTCGATGCCAAACGCTTTTGTATTTTCCATTACTCAGCGCCTGGAGAAAGTCATTCTTGGTTATGATCCCAATTCATATTATAAGCAAGTTATAGACAATATTATATGGTTTTCCAATAGACTCATATTCACATAATCTCGTGTGAGATATTAGATATACATGCACGTTATTAGCTTCCATGCACATGGTAAATTATTGGTTCTCATCGACACTAGACACATGCTCTGAGAATAATCCATCTTTAAAAGGAGACAGAAAGAAATATTATAAAAGAACCAATTTTTTGTCGTTCAATAGGTTAACAGAACGTAACAAGTGCTTTAGTTATGACAAAAATTGCTGGTTTCATGCATTTTCTCTTCATCACCAACTGCATTCGTATTCCAGCTATTCTATTTCTTAAATTACCACAATGAAACTACCACAAGCCTCCGGGAAAAGGGGGAGGGGTTTCAAGTATGCTAACTTCAGTGTATAACATTGTCAAATTTAATGACATGATTCCTAATATACATTTCATTGGGATGTCCCAGAGGGCCAGAATAGCATCTTCCACAAAATTTAGCAATGAACCAAAGTATGCAGGAAATGATTCATACATCCGATCCCGAAATTTTTGAGAATAAGGCTTAATTTGTTGTTTGTTATATAAGGACAATGCACAAGTGACTATATCTAGAGGTGGCAAAAAGGCTGAGTAGCTCATCGGCTCGGCTCTTCGAAGCTCGGCCCATAGACGGCTGCCATCACTAACTATATCAATAATTTATTTTCCTAGCACCAAAGATAAACCTTACCTGCACTTGATCACCAATATTGATGACAAAAGCATCCGGGTGGGGTTTTATTGCTAACCATTTGCCATCTTTCAGAACTTGAAGGCCTGCAACTTGCAAGTCTTGAAGGAGAATGGTTAGGGCATTGGGATCCGTATGTGCTGGCAATCCATAAGTTAGTTCGGGTTCTGGACATGGCGGATAGTAGTTGACGGCCATGTGTTGCCCTTGTTCTCCCAACACATTCTTAAGGCTCTCTTTATCTAATCCGAGGCTCTCTGCTATTACCTCCTGCAATCTGAACCCAAGTTGTCGAACTTCCATACAATAATTGCTGGCAATATCCCTACAAAATGCAAGAAATATGTCATTATATTCTTTTGCATGCAATAAAGATGGCTTCCTAAAGATGATACAGTTGGTGATTGTTGAACAGATCAAAGAATTACAGGAACAGCTTTTGTAGATCTACATCCTTGAATTGCTTGTCCATGCATCATGCTAAAATGAAAAGACTAAATAGTTTATCAGATAACCTAAAGCGTTACTCAAATGAATAGCCTTTAAAATTTATATAGGCAACACGCAGAATGTATGAATATTATTCAAGTACCTTTCTGTTAAAAAGTTTTATTTTCTTATAGGCTCCTAGTCATAATAGTACGTGATCTCGGCCGAACAGGTTAGAAGAGGGAGAGGAAAACCAAAACTAACATGATTAGTCATACTTTCTAAGGATCTGATATTCTGATTGCTTTGAATCTCCAGGCAATGAACAAACAAAGTGGTGGAAAAGGATTCATGTAGCAGTCCCCAAATTTCTGGAAAACTAGGCTTTGTTTGTTGTTGTAACTTCAATGGATACTTCTATTTATATTGTTTAAACTAGAGGCTACATATCCATTCCAATTAAAAAGATTCCTAGGTATAATCTCGTGGACTATTGATATCGAGATACAAATAATTTTAGAAAAGAAAATAGTTGCCTTAGTGCCTTACTTAAAAGAAGAGGGCATGGTTGGCCACTCGGGTACATATTTCTCCAATGGATAGCAATGTAGCCTGAGATAATCTCTCCAATTATGAACAGTCTCCTTCTTCACATTAAAACTTGTAGACAATCTCATTGTCTTGGACGGGTCATCGGAGTACAACTTCATTTTCTCTTCCACTGGTAAACTGAAAAATTCATGACCCACTGCTAACATTTTCTGGATTGTTTCCTTGGATAATCCATGATTGATCACCTGATAACACATGTAGAACAGCAAATTATGAAGAAACTGTAGAGACTTTGAGCTAAGCTTAAACAGTTAAGTATATGTAAGTCCTAATGAAATTATTTTATTGGTCAAAATTGGAATTGTTACACATTTTGACAGCAAGTTAAGATTTAATTCAGAGATGTATCAGAAACTTTGTGGCGTAAGTAAGAAATAAGTACGTTATCCAAATATGTTTTGAAGATAAAAAGTTACTCAAAGGTAACTCTTTTTTTTTTTTAGCTTAGCCAAGCACATATATGTTGCTCTAAGCATCAACACATATTATGGAGACTAAAGAAGATAGTTGAACATTGTCAAATAACCTGAAAAAAGCCGTATTCACGACATGCATCGCCTATTTGTTTGGTTATTAAGCTCCTGTCTCCACAACCTAAGTCAATCACAGGAACATTCTCGCAGTCGGCAACTTCAGATAACTTCGGCCTTTCAGATTGAGGACGGATGTAATTTCTAGGGAGGCTGGAGTACCGGATTCCACTGGAGATAACTTTCGTTTCCATGGATTCCAGTGTCTGAATTTTTAGAACAAGGGAACAGACCAGTTAAGATGCAACGTTGTTGCAAGGCTTTGGCAACTTCAAGGAAGGTGTAATAAGCTGCTGCAGGATGCACCAATGATTTTCCACATTCGTGGCTGCCTAAAATTGTAAACATGTCATTTCTTTACCAAAAGACGGAATATAATTATATTATAAGTAAGGATATACAGTTAATTCTTTATAATATTTCTAAACATTGTAAAAGTATTACTTATTTTTCAAAACAGCATAATATGAATACAGTAACAGTAACAGTCTACAGCAAAATAGTTTACAATATTTTGCAATTTTTCAAATCGAGATAACAAAAAGTTACTAGGTGTAAAGGTAAAAGGTTAGACAAATAACACAGATCTCTATAACGTAGAAAGTGTACACTTACACTTGCACAACCTTCCAAACACCAAGAACAACATAAAATTTCGACTCAAAGGGAAAATCACAGTGGTGGTCCGCAACATATTGAATTTGTGAAAACGGGTTCCCGACCCTTAATTCTTGTCATATTAATAGTCAACCTTTCACCTGGTCCCCGGTGAATGGAAAGTAGGAAACCATACACTTTCAGCATTAAAATGTCACTTGCAAGTTGCAAAGTATATGGAGTGCTGTTTTCAGATAAAACAGGAAAACAGAAATAATTTTGATAAAACAAGAAACAAATAAGTAAATAATGTGTGGATGTTGTTCACAACCACTGTAGTTGATAGTGTGAACCCGATAGTTGAACTAAGCTAAATGAGCTAACTAGCACTTTAAACAAATTGTCTAAGATTTATGAAATTATTTTATTTTCACAAGGTTGCATTGCATACGATTGGTAAGCTTGTGTACTCGTAAATCACATAGAAAAATGGTTCAAACAGAACAATTTTCTGTAATCAAACAACCAATCTCCTGATTAATAAAAATTAATAAGTCGAGTCATACCCTTTATCGTGCTTCCCTTATTCGTACATCTTTTAGAGTACGAAGCCAGGAACTACGAGGCTTATATAACTTTCAAGAATTTCTAGCAGAAACTGTTAAGGGTACATCCCACATCAGTTTGTTAAATATAACCAACAGCTTGATCTTTTAAAATGGAACTCGTACTATAGATTCAACTCAAGTTGATCGTTTCCGTATCGAAAAGAAATTATCTTACGAAGAAACTAAGTAAAAGGGAAAAGTGTTTTTAAGTTCCGGAAAGAAAGGTAAAGGAAAAAGGCTCAACTTTCCCATGCAATTAACATAGAAATGACTGACTATTCAAGTTGTCATCCCATAAAGTGCCCACATTTTTAATAGCAACAACAAAAAACAAGCTAAGCCTTGTTCACAGTAAATTAAGGATTGACTTCATGAATTTGTGTCACCACTCATTTGGTTGCTATGTCTAGCTTGATTCCATTGGGTTATTAACTATAACTAGTTACCAAAACTTCAATTATAAAGCAAATGAAACAGCAAATTAAAGAGAATCAGAGATAGAAAGTGAGGGAAAAACGGGACCTGGGCGCCTTCTTTTTCAATTGGTTCAAATTTTCAACCAAGTCTGGTTCATACAGATATATTTAAATCCCAATACTTCTCGCTATATATACACGCGACGCGATGAGAACACAAGAGAGTTTCAATTTTAATTAAACAGGGAAGTAAACAAAAACGGCTAAAAATAAAGAAGAAATCATGATAGAATAAGAAAATTACCAACAACCCATGAACCACCATTGATTTCGCACTTACAAATTACAGATAACGTGCTTAACCCCATCGTTTCAAATCACATGACCTCATTTCCCTGACGCACGTTGAGCTTCGTTGATGACATCACACGCTGCATCGTACAATTAACAATTGCACATTGCATTTATAAATATTTAAGGTCGGCAGAGCGTTGGAGAGTGAGGATCTGGGTCAAATACGCGAAGTGTATTTTATTTTTATTTTTATTTTTATTTTTGTATTTTCTTCTGACTGTTCTGGCACAATACTACGTGTTCGATACGGACGAGACATCATCACGACAATTGCAACCTCTGGTCTCTAACCTATTGTAAATGAGGCAGATTGAGCATTAACCTTTAAAAAAATGAGCAAAATCATCCCTATGACCACAGTAGTCAAACTTTTTTTTTTTTTTTTCAAATTATCTAGAACACCTAACAAAAACACTTCTCCTCTTAAAAATGTTCAACCATCAAGCATGACACCCCCTCACAATAGAGGGGCGCCCGCTTTTGTCAAATTTGGTGCACAAAGGGGCTTAATTCAGAAATTTTAGACATCGATTTAACTTGAGAAAATGTGTCAAAACGTGTTGAGCCCATACGTGTATTAAAGCCCGTTGCATGGCCTGCATAGAGGTCTGAGTTGTATCAGGTCAGCCTGCATGCTTGTGTACTCGTAAATCACTTATAAAAAATGATAAAACAGAACAATTTTCTGTAATCAAACAACCAATCTCCTTATTAATCATACAATTTATAGGCTATGAGATATAGCAACCTGATTAAAGCTAGTTATATTATTGAAAATTACAATTTGAAATTTATAATTATTTTATTTATGAAAGATTACAATAATAAATGCATTGGGCCACTATTCTAGAGACGTGTTAGGTCTGACATATCCTAATACAGCACGTGTCTAGAGCAACTATTAGAAGTGTCTGGATAGCTATTTTACACACCTAAAGTTTCGTACTGGGATGATCACATGAGGACTAAATGTGCAAATATAATGAAAATTTAGAAACCACCTTCTTTCTTTTTAAAATTGTGAAGTAACTTTCTACTGGATCAAATAGTTAGGGATGATTACTGCAATTTTCCAATTCATTGTTGTACAGTCTAAAATTGGTGTTGGGCTCTTCAACCGTAGTTATGGATCCTTAAGTTTGAGAAGTGAGACTTTATGTCCTTAATTTATTTAAATCTATAAATCTTTACATAGGTGAAAACGACAGTATAGAAGTTCGAATTGCATGTAACTTTCACAAAACCGACTAACATATCTCCTTAAGACAACCGAAAGTCTTTCATATTGATTATTTCCACCACCCACAAACCTAGATTTACATATTTCAATGGACATGTAACATCACTCTTTAAAGTTAAGGACCCAATATCACACTACAAGGAGAACGGTGAGATCTACCAAAGTTAGTACCATTGCCAAATTTAATTAACGCGGTTTGATATATATATATATATATTCTCACATGTACATAAAAAATAAAATTAAAAAACCCTTTAAAAGCACCTAATATTCTACTTTACCGTGACAATTAAACAAATAATGTTTTCTTAAATAATTAGAAATAAACCCTTTTAACCTAGATTTACATATTTCAATGGGTATGAGACATGTAACATCACTCTTTAAAGTTAAGGACCCAATATCACGTTACAAGAAAGGTTAAGCAGCCAATCCAAACCATCTATGAAGAGAAATGTCTAACAGAATATGTCGATAATTCTTCATTTGAAGTATCAAATGTCGTAAATAAAATTTTGGCGCCTGATTTAAGAGTTGAGGGTCCTAAAAAACGTTAGCGCTAGACGACCTAACACGTAAAAAGTCCTACCCGAGCCGAATGTGCATATATTGATAGGCTAGCACGCATAGGAGAACGGTGAGGTCTACCAAAGTTAGTACCATTGCCAAATTTAATTAACGCGGTTTGTTTTACACTTCTAATTTTTCATAAATAACAAACTAATCTACACTACTGCCACACCGACACAGCAATTTTAAAATATGAAAAATAAGTGTTAAATCTATAGTCCTATATATATATATATATATATATATATATATATACACATAAAAATAAAATAATAAAAAAAAACCCTTTAAAAGCACCTAATATTCTATTTTACTGTGACAATTAAACAAATAATGTTTTCTTAAATAATTAGAAGTAAACCCTTTTAATCCAAAGGGGTTGCTCAATTGGTCAGACCTTGAATTTGCTCCCCAATGATCATCAGTTTATGTCATCTTGAGACCACTATTGCCAATTTGCCACACTGACACGGCACTTTTAAAATATGAAAAATAAGTGTTAAAGTTATAGTCAATATGTGTAATGTGTGTGTGTGTATTTCACGTGTACATTAAAAAATAAAAAAAGTAACCTCTGAAAGCACTTAGTATTCTATTTTACTCTGAAATTTAAACAAATAATGTATTTTTAAATAATTAGAAATAAACCCTTTCAACATTTAAAAATTTGTAAAATGCCTTACAAATTTGTGTTGTGCATGATTCATGATTTTCAAGTCATGCTCATTATCCAACCCAACCACCAAAGGAGAAACTACCTTACGTGAATGTTTGGTTCAGCTAAAAACGCAAGTAAATTTTACTGTTAAATGTCAAATTACTGATTTCGACGTTACTTTTGTAACTAAAGATTTTGTTTTTTTTTCTGAAAAGTAGACTGAACTACTTTTTTTGTTACTTTTTAAAAAGTTAGGTTTATGATTTCATGATAAATCAAATGCGTTTCTACTATTACTAGTCAAGCTAGTGTTGTTTCTATTTAGTTGATTTAAAGTAATCATGATCAATCAATTTTAAATTTTGTTTAAATTATTTCGACTTCAATTGTTTTACATTGTGAAGCTATTCAAAATCGAGCTCAATTTCAGCTGATTTTTGTATAATTTTCGTAAGAAGCAAAAATGTAAGAGTTGTCGGTTAATTAAACATAATAATATAAATATTTAACACGTTTTTATTTTTGCCAAATCTTATGTAACTCTACCTACCTAACATGTCGAGCCTTTTATTTAGATTTTGAGTTTAAAAGCCTAGATTTTAGGGTTACCTTTCCAAAAAAAATGATTATTGATGTAAATTAATTATTGTGTGAATGATTTTATATATATATACACACACATATATATACACATACACAGGAGCTTTAGAAAGGCTGATAACATCGATATGTTCAACGAAATCTCTCGAATGATAATATTGACTTATTCACAAAATCATTTATGACGTCTATATTCACAAAATCGCTCAAGTTTCTTTTCATACATCTAGATGCTCAATAAATAGTCTTTGAAAACTATAAACTTTTGAATTGATCATATAATTTACAGCTTCCCCCATGTATAGAAAACTTTTCACAGAATTTCACCAGAAACTCACAGTGTGCAGGCCCCATCGTGTATTTAAAAAAATGTGTGGGACCCATGTGTGCGAGTATTCTGGTGGGTTTGACTTCTGTACATGAAGTAAAGTTCTATAATTTATGTGTAAACATTTAGATAACTGAGAAAATAGTTTGAAAACTCTAAAAACTTCTATATTATATAAATATACTTGCAAAACGACCAATAAATCGAAAGTAAATAGGATGCTTGTATCCATCAATAATTCAATGAACATAACAATCTCCTAATCAAATTCCGTGTGGGTTCGAAATGATCTGTGAGTAGTACCAAATCGAGACAAATTCGAGTCTGATTAGTTATTTAAAAATGAGTGAAGTAAAGAATCGATTGATTGATTCCTCCATTGATTTAAATTGCCCATTCTCGAAGGCAGCCACGAATCATTATTGACTATGGAGAAAATATAGATTAATAAGTAAACGTAACGTGGGTTGGAAACTTGAGCACGCGGCCACGAAAATGGCTTTGTTTCATTTCTTCGTTTTCTAGAAGCACGAATAAATATAATTTATTTAAATAATAAGTACATGATTAATTACAAAAATAAATTAATGGAATAAACCATAAATTTTAGGATTTAATAATAATAATAAAAAAAAACCTAAGTTCGAGTTCGCTAAATTATGATAAATTATTTTATTTCTTGGTTTAGATTTTTTTTTTTTTTTTTTTTTTTTTTTTTAATTTCATTAGCTTATGGAATATGGAGTCGTCTAGCCTAAAATGAAAGGAGGCATCGATAAAAGTCAGTTCTTTCGTTATCTTTGAAAAGTCACAATTTGGAAATAAATGTTGAAAATATATGTTTAATTTTCATTTTCAACAATTATACGTCTCTTAGGAGTTGTTGGGTAGTGCTTTGATTAAACTTTAAGTAGTGGATTCAACAGACGTATAGATAATAAGTTATGTGGTTCATAAAATATATGGATAAATCGTGTATTTTGACAGGCCAGACGTGCACAAGTATGTATGATTAAATAAATAAATTGTCACAAAACAAGCATTTAAAACAATAAGATTGCTAAAACATGATAGATAGTATTTACGACATAAAAAAAAAATTAAAAAATCACATTTTTCTTTATTTCTAAAGATGGGGTTTTCTAACCATTCGACGGCTATTCTATTTCCGTTATCCATTGAGTCTGTCACGAATAATCCTCATTTTTTCGGATTATTGCCAATATAATCTTTAAAATTAAGATCATTTTCAAGAATTTTAAACTAGACTTTTGATAAAATATGATTTTATGAAGTATTAACATTGAACGTACAGATTAATTAATTGGTGAATAAATTCCGAGAATTAAATAGTCACCAATTAATTAATATATTATGTCACTACGACTCAATATCTTTCTATATATAAAAAGTGGCTATTAAACGGAATTTGTTGGTTTAACGGAAAACTAACGGAATTTCTTGATTTAACGGAAAAACTAACGGAATTTTTTATTTTAACGGAAACCTTTTTTTTACCACCCCTTACTTTCAAAATTATAATTAAATAATAATAAAAATAAATTAGCTTTTGATAATTCTTTCAAACTAAAATATCTTGGAGCTAACTTATCCGAATCGACTTTTTCTCGAATCTGATTTATGTATCTAATTACGATTTATCCAACGAGACTCATATTCATATATTTACGATAACTCCATCAATATCTAAATATTTGACACAAATAAAATATAATTTGATAAATGTATCATTTAGTCCCTAACTTTCAAAATATTAAAATATAGTATATAAAAATTATATTATATTTTATGAAAATTTTCGGGGTATTACATTCTC
Organism: Fraxinus excelsior; assembly: GCA_019097785.1. NCBI lineage: Eukaryota > Viridiplantae > Streptophyta > Magnoliopsida > Lamiales > Oleaceae > Fraxinus > Fraxinus excelsior. Next base: position 7,488,176 of record CM032624.1, read on the forward strand.
ACCCCTTAAAATATTTTCGTCCTCAAAAATTTACTCGTCACTTACTAATACTAAATCTAACACATGATATACATATATTATCGTAATACATATCATACTTTAACGATAAAATGAATTGCATTATTACTTAAAAAAGAGTAAAGACTTAAACCATGCAAAAAGTTTAAGCCTCCGTTTGTTTCTCATTAAAAACTCATAAAAATGAAAAATATGACCGTTATCCATCACATCAATTTTGAATTTCTATTTCTTGTGTGGGGTCCAATAACGGCTATATTTTTCATTCTCATTCTACATTAATGAGAATCAAACGGAGCCTAAGTAAACTCATTTTCTTATCCCTTAACATACTTTGAGTTTTCTGTTTGTAATTTTGGGTTGGAGATGACAGAGAGAAGCACTTTATTTAATTATTTATCAATTACATAAACAATACATCATTAATTATTTAATTAACCAAAAAAAATTACATCTTTATTAATAACAAATTAATTCTTAAACAAAACTATTAAATATAAACTAAGTAAACGTGCATTGCACGTTGCTTGCACCTAGTAAGTTAAATAAAGTTCTTTAGCATTATTTTTATTTCTCTAAATACTATTATTAGGAATGCCAATCAAAATGTTGATAATTAAAAAGAAAAATTGCAGTCACGATACTAAACATTTCACTCTTTTGCAGACTTTGCCCAAACATTTTATTTGTGCCACCTACGGCACCAAACCTTTAAACAATTCGCACCCCCGAAGTCCAAATTGATAGTTTCCATCCGTGGACCGTTAATTGACTGATAATATTATATTTTGACCAATTTTGACAAAATTAGGAGGGATAAAATGATAACTTGACAATTTTCTCATTAATAAATTTAAAAAAAAACAAAAACAAAAACTTGCAATTCCTCCTTCCCAACATCAACACTGTCGGCACCACCAACACCGCCTCCTCCCACCACCACTACCAGGCAGAGCGTGTAGTAGCCACCACAAATTCGTCATTTCTCTTCCACCATCAGATTCGTCATTTCTCTCGACCTCGCCGTCACCCTCCACTAGCTTCGAGAAGTCCTCTAGCCCTAACATTTCATCGCCCTCAGCATCTGACAACTGTACCACCATTTCCGCCTCCTCATCCGACATTTCACAACTTGCAGCCCTCACGCATCTCGCTGCCAAAAACCTGTGGAAAACCACCGTAAATTCAACTAATTATTAAAGATATGTAACAGTCCTAAAGGAAATTAGGTGCAAACCTACCATTCATTGAGTGACAGAGTGGTGAGCAAATCCAAATAGGGATATTTGAATTTTGACTCACGGCTCCGAAATATCTTGAATGTGTGTGCCGTTTCTCATTTCTCTCTCTGTAAAACACAATTCTTCCTTCTTCAAGATTCAAACTTCTACCACACTCCTCTCACTTTACATCTCTGTATCCAATATATAGCTACATTGATTTGCACTAAAAATTATGCATTTTTCTTATTTTCGTCTTCAATTTTTACATTTTTCAATCACCAATGCCCCTCAAACCTCTTACAATCTTCACTTCCCACCATATTTTTTGGGTGAGAGGATTGGGGAAAATTGAAGAAGGAGATAAGTTTTATTTTGTGAATTTTGTTTATCTTTTATATTAAAATTATAAACCTACCTTTTTACCATTATCTTATTTGATCAAAATTATTAAAATTTTAATTTTTGAAGTCAATAGACGGTTTTTTGGGTCAAACTGACGGAAACTGTCAATTTGGATTTCGAGTGCAAATTGTTTAAAAGATTGATACCTTGGGTGGTACAAATGAAAGGCTTGGATAAAGTCTGGAAAAAGAAAAGGTGAAAATTTTGATACCGTGACGGCAATTTTCCCTAATTAAAAAGTATCAATGGTTTGTTTTTTTTTTTTTTTTAATAGTCGACATAGATTCTAGAAAGAAGAGAAAAAAAAATTAAATTAATGATAACGAAATGATGACAGTAGCACCGACTTTAAATAAAATGACAAAGACTTTAAGAGAAGGTTTTAATAAAATAAAATTAAAGTCTTGGTCAAGAATTAAAACAAAAAAAAAATGAAAAAGAAAATAAAGTTCCGACAATAGTCGGGCAGTGGGCTGCCATCTTTAAAAGGACTTGACTTGCTCAACTTATAATAATTTAAAACGTGGTGGTCAATGGCTGTGCCTGTCGGCTGCTAGTGGGTGGTTATCATTTCTCAGGCGGTGGCGATCTTATCTTTTAATTTTAAATGAAAAAATTTAGAGTAAATTATGGCGCTACTCCTAAATGGTTATCATTTCTCAGGCGGTGGCGATCAGTTTTATCTAAAACCTCTTCTAAACCAATTAAGATAGTGTTTGGTAGAGATTAAAATTGAAAAACTAGCTGTTATGATTGACTTTTATTAGACGGGTGAAACCCAATAACGACCATATTTTCAATTTTAATTGAATTTTAAGCTGTACCAAACAGGCTCTAAGCATGTCTTTGGCTCCCATTTTTTAGAAAGAAGTTGGTTTTGAATAGCGATCGATAGAAGAATGTGTGGTGAAAAAATGATGAAAAGTTTTAGATTTGTGTGTAATATTATTTTATTTGGATAATGTGTGGTTGAAAATGAGTAGCGCAGAAAATGAATGGAAAAAATGAGAAAGAATAAGGTTCAAACATGGGCTAAGTACTTTCAAAAAATTATTCAAATATATTTAAAAGTAACTTATTAATATTAAAAACGATTTTTATTTTTCAGAGTTCTTGCCAAAGAGGCCTACAAATATTTTTTCGAAGTTGTATTTATAAGAAAAAAAAAAAATTTCTGTAAGAAGTTAAGTTGTATGAAAGTTTGAAATTGACTGTAAATATTGCTTTTCCAAAAATTAAGCCCAGATATACACTTTTTTTTTTTCCTCAAAAAATTAGAACATCTCTTATGCATTCTATATATTTAGAATTAAGTTGGATTGTCAGAACTATTCATTTGTCAGAAGTTTAACGGACCTTCACATGGGTGGACCCTACGTGAATAAAAAATGAAAAAAAAAAAAAAAAAAAAAACCACCCACCCCCTACCTTTTGAGTGTCGGTAAATGTTCTGTAAGTTTTTTTTTCTCTGTAATTCTAGCATGGTTGATATATTTATATATAGGTGACATCAAGTTGTAAGATTTCCTATTTGCGATTATCGATGTCTAATGTAGACAATAAAATTCAAAATTGGTCTCGAATATTTTCTATGTACAATAGAATAATGTTGTTGTCTACGTGTATAATTTTCTTAAAATAATAACAAAATCTCATCTGAGAGCATCTCCAATAATGTTATTTATCTTAAAGAGCATTTTCTATCATATAAAGGGGGAAAAAAACTTATATGGGATACGTACAATGCTAGGATCGTACGTTCAATTAACGATGCTTGGTCATATGTGTAATTATTAATGTCTACTCCATATTTATTCAAGGTAATTATATTCATACCACAATTTGTATTTCTTGTCCCATATTTTAATTGCACTTTAGGTTATTAATCTTTACTCATTATAATACTTATATTCATAACAATTTTCATATAATTCTTATTCTCAAACTTTTTGTTAGTTCAAACATTTTTTATTTGATAACCGTATATATCCAAAAAAAAAAATTGAAATGGCTAAAAATTTATTTTTCCATCATATTTTTAAAAAATAAATAAATAAAAAGTACAAAAAATATTTTTCCCTCATTTCAAAGCATAACGACAAAATATTTTTAACAGCAATTAAATTGAGGTGACAATATTCAAATCACTCACTCAAATGATTAGCGCGTAGATAATTAAATTTTATTTTCTTCAATGACATGTGGGCATGTCATATTTATTCTCTTTTATTTAGCCCTCGTTTGACCCCCATTATTTTTAAAATACATTTTTCAATAAAAAAAATATTACACACAAACTCCAATTTTATTTTTTTTTCATTTTTCAACCGCACATTCTACATTAATCTATTATTTAAAAATATATTCTTAAAAAATGAAGCTCAAACATATTTTAATGTTAAACCAAGATTTAAAGTCAACCAAGTGTAGTTATTTGAGTGGATACTTAAATTAAATCAGAGAGAGAATTGGAGTAGACAGTAATTATGACACAAATAATTACTTATCATTAATTTAGTGGACATTCCTACTGAAGTTTTTTTTTTTTTTTTTTTTCTCCCTCTCTATATAAAGAGCATATTAAGGAATTTTTAAAAAATAAAGAGTCAATTGTTATTCTGCTCTTTTCCATGAACAATAATTGTCTATCCTTTTTCTTCTTTTATTTAATAATTCCCACTTTTTTATTATATTCCTTCCCTTCCTTTTTTTTTTTATTTCGTAGAAATAAAAAAAATAGTGCAATAATAAATGAAGGAATATACGGAGAGCGAATTTTACTCTCTACATTTAGATAATCGAATTCGACTTTTTATTTTATTTTTTGAGGATAAAGAGCATATTTAACATATCAAAAAGAGGTTTGGCTCTCAAAAATAGAGAAAACGAGATTAATTAATACTCAATCTGTCCCAATTATATAGGCTGTGTTTCTTTTTTTCTTGTCCCAAATATACAAGGATGTTTCAGTGTAAAATATTTTGTTGTGTTCATTTACCAATATACACTTATTAAATTTTCCCCATTTAATATGTCAACTTTTTGAAATCATTCAAATACACACATTTCTCACTTTTTAAAAACATGGAACAACTATCATTCCTCCTTCTTCTTCAAATTCTTTATTAATTCCAACAATAATTTAGTTTTACATACTGAAAATTAAATAGGGGTAAATTAGGAAAGATCTTGGCAAAAATTAATTTTCTAATGACATTAAAGAAACTTTCTTAATCCATGTGAAAAACGAAATAAACCTGTATTATTGGGACGGAAGGAGTATATCTTTAAGCTTTGGTTTGGTACAAAAAAAAAAGTCAACTTTTAAATTAGCGAGACTTCGTTTTTAATCAAACATTTAATTGAATCCACGAGTTTAATCACGCGTTATATATGAGATCCAGTATCTTAAAAATCTACAAAAGTTTTGTCAAAAATTTAAGATGCTCTCTATTTTAATTTTCACACATTTCATTGCATCTACGATTTCATTCTCTTTTAACCACACGTTATATGTGATCCAGCATCTTCAAAATCTCCACTTTAAAAAAAAAAAAAAGACAATCAATTTGATTTTCACACATTTCATTGCATCTACGATTTCATTCTCTTTTAACCACACGTTATATGTGATCCAGCATCTTCAAAATCTCCACTTTTAAAAAAAAAAAAAAAAAAAAAAAACAAATATAGACAATCAACTTGATTTTCACACATTTCATTGCATCTACGATTTCATTCTCTGTTAACCACACGTTATATGTGATCCAGCATCTTCAAAATCTCCACTTTTTTTAAAAAAAAATAGACAATCGATTTGATTTTGTTTTTGTACGAATTGGTCATACTACATAAAACAAAGTCGTGACCAATAAAATAAGAGAACGTATTTACTTAATACAGAGTCAAATCTAATGAAAATGAGTTCACAATTGTCACAATTTGCAGATTATCTTTGTTAGTTTACTTCCTTTTCGCACATACATACGAAAAGACAAATTCAAACCAATTTGCATTTTCTTTCCTTCCTTTTATTTTATGGATGACAATTTATTGGCATTCGGTTGCAAACTTTTATCAGTGATTGAGAATGTGGTGTAATTTTCAAAATTTTGAATTGGATAGTGATTATTTTCTCCCTGATAAATATTCCAATTTTTAATTTTTAAAATTTTTTTTACATCTAAATCTCTAAGATATATTTTCGATTTGAAACCAAAAGATTTGTTGGAATTTTAATTATTTAATGAATTTTAAAATACATTATGATTAATTAGACAGTTGACTGTTCCGTAAACTGATATTTGACAGAGTTTCTACTTTCGTTTTGCTTCTTATAGAAGAGTTTCACGAAGAGTTAATTTAAATTAACTTTCTTTAAAAACTCTTTCATCCAGGCAAATATTCAAAAGAAGTTTTTTAATCCCAGAAGCAATTTTTTCTTTTTTCAAAATTATCGAAAATAACTTGTGTAGTTATTCATTAATCTTTCCGACCTATCTCGTACACGCCATTCGTTCTTATCAGATTTCTTCATGCATTGCTGGCTGCCTTATCGTGTAAGAGCTTCACCAATCAATTGCAATTAAATATATTTTTTTTGTCCCTCACAATTCTTGTACTGAAAAACTCGATAGCAACTTCAATATTCAATTTTCAAGTCAGCAGCCACAAGTAGACAAGCAACATCACACTTGGGAGTTTTTTTTTTTTTTAAAGAACTCAATTAGAGTTTTAAGGATAAACTAGTATTGTATAAGATTTGACAGTGTAAAGTATAAAATATTAACTTATTTTTTATTCCTCAATATCAAACATGTTAAGGTTTCACTGAAACAAAGAGGACTGTGTTAGATTGCATCAGGTAATTCTAGGTAAATCTTTCATTGAGATGAGAATCATTTTGAGTACGATTTTATCCAAGTATTCTTTACAATTTCTATTTATTTGATTGAGATGTAGATTCATACATCTATTGAATGGCTCATTAAACATCGACACTTAGCATTAATTATCTTTGACATACTTTGAATAAGATGGATTTCAGGTTGGTTATGATACATGTAAATAAGTTTATTGAAGGATTCATTGAACATCGACACTTCACATTAATTATCTTCCAATAAAATTTTGAATAAGATGATGGTTCCAAGCAGGGGCGGACCCACGAAAGGCCCAGCAGGGGCGGCCGCCCCCACTGGAAAAAAAAACAATTTCTTTAGCCTATTTTCTATCTCGAATGCAGCCAGGATCTAGTGAAGCTCATGTTTTATATGTAATCTTTTTTCTCTTTAATCTTGTTACATATTCTTCAATCTCATGAGTTGGATGGTTAAATTTCCTTCCCACTTGAATGCAGTTTGCCAAGAGGGCTTGGAGATGATTTGACAATTGAAGTCCACGATTTGAAAGGAAAGTATTTTGGCCACGTAGTAGTTCAGGTGGCTAATATTGCTGAAGAATTGGTATGTTATGTAAATCTCATTTTGACCATCTGTTATTGCAAAAACTGTTGTACGGTCAGAGTGAATATATTTGTGGGTTTGATGCAGGGTGAAAGGCTTCGTTTATGGCCTATATAGCATGAACTAGTTGGGAAAATGCAACTAAATCTAAACTATTCAACAACTCCCAAAAAAAAATTTCGAGGGCGCTGCCCCCGAACCCCCGTAGGCCCCCATCCCTTCAACTTTAGACTCCTCTACTTCGACGGGCTAGCTCCGCCCCCCACTCAAAATTAATCTAGGTCCACCCCTGGTTCCAAGATTTGGTTATGATTCATGTAAATACTAATCCTTTGTTTGTTCCACATTATTTTTTTCATTCTCATTCTTGTACTCATTTTCAACCACACATTATTCAATAAAATAATATTTTTCATCACATCAATAAAGTTTCCTTCTTTTTTAACCGCGTATTTCCCATCACATCAACAAAAAAAATGCATTTTTTTGAAAATAATGTGCACCAAATAGGGGCTAAATGTATTAACAACTTTGCTGCGTGTATAGAATACTATACACACAGAAAATGGACAGAATACACACATAGGTGTGGTTCAATTTTATTTTATTTTGTCAATATTTTATTCATGTGGAACTCACCTCCCATGTGAGATTCCTGTAGGAATTCCGGAACACCATTTCTGTCAGGGATGGATCCAACAAACCATTCTAGCTCGGGCAGACATTGACCGTTCAAGTCGGTAATTAGCGATCGTAAGAGAGATGTCGTTTATTAATATTTAAGTACATAATATTAAAAATAGTCCAATAAAGTTGTAACAATTGAATTATCATCAACCACACTGTAGTGTAGACATAACAAATTTAATAATTTATGAAAGTCTCGATCGTAGTCAACAATAAAATATTAAGAACCCCCGTTTAATACCCATTTTTTTTCCCAAAAAGTGCATTTTGGAATAGTGATTGATGGAGAATACGTAGTTAAAAATAAGGAAAAGTTTTGAATTTGAATGTAATATTATTTTATTGAAAAATGTACAGTTGAAAAAAGAATGTATTTTTTTAAAAAAAATAATCAAACAAGGTTTAAAATTTAAATATAACAATTATTTTATTCAAACTGAACATATATAATTTTGTTGTAAAAATTAGTAATATTCATCAAATGATATTGTGATCAAATTTTGTATAATTTATACAAGCACCAACCAACTGAGCTACCAGAAATCTTTGAAAATATAAGAAATTCTCATGTATATATTCTACAAAAGTTTATTCATTGTGAACAAAAAAAAATGTTGTCGGCGGATCCAGCCCGGCTGCTGGGTCCGTCGCTGATTTCCGTACAAATGGTTTTCTTCATGTATTAATATGGTACATGTATATTACAATTAAATAGCATATTAAAATCTTGTGAGAGGAGAATCATTTACAATAATTTTATACAAGCCATATTTAGATTATTCTAATAGTGCTCTTTTTCATTTTTGTTTTTAATTTGATTGACATGTACATTCCTACATTTATTGAAGAGTTTACTAAACATCGACATTCCATATTAATTATCTTCCAAAAATCTTTTGGTTATGATTCATGTAAACATTAAATATATTACTGTGGTATACATATATTCATACATTTATTGGATTCATTGAACATTCATGTTAATTATTTTCCAACTCACTTTGAATTAGAAGATGGATATAAGATTTGATCAGTATTCATGTAAATACTAAATGTGTTTGTTGTACGTGTTTATGTGCTAAATGTATTACTACATGTATACACATTAAGTAGCATACTAAAAGTATAGTATGATGAAAATCATTTAAAGGACGATTTTATCCAAGCCATATTTAGATTATTTCAATTGTACTCATTCGATTTTCGCTTTTTTATTTGATTGACATGTATCACCGAAGGATTCATTAAACATCGACACTCCACATTAATTATCTTCCAACAAACTTTGATTAAGATGGATTTAAGATTTGATTATGATTCGTGTAAATATATTATTGTCGTATGCATACATTTATTGAAGGGTTCATTGAACATCGACACTCCACATCATTATCTCACAACAAACTTCGTATAAGAACACATTAAATTAAATAGTATATTAAAAGTCTCGTGAGACGAGAATTATTTTATGTACAATTTTATTCAAGCTATACCAATTATATAATTGTCCAACTACAAGAACTATTAAATAGATCCATCTATTAGCTGGTTTATCGAGATGCTTCATAGTATAAAATGCATTGATCAATCCCCCATGAGTTAATTGAGAAAAGCATATAACATTTGTAAATCCAAATGGCAATACTCTGTCAATGAAAAGAACATATAAATGTACTTATTACTTGAAGTTGGTGGTTCAGGACGGTTCGAACCAGCATAGAATGATGGACAGGGTAGAGGATGCTATACAGATTCTACACAATAAGTTCATCTTCCAGAAAATTGTATTCAAACGTGAACTCAGTCTTGATTCTCTGGCACCTGAGAAAAGCATAGACAGAGAAGTAACTGAAAACCATGAAATGATAATTTTCTTAAACGAGACCAGAATTACGTCTGCCATATAAATTATACACTTTTTATACAGTTCAGGGGTAAATGCTTTCAGTGAAGTAAAGCAAGTAATTGTAATGACATGACGACAGGACTCGGTGCCTTTCAATCTCTGAGATTGCAAGATTCTATAGGTTTTCGGTTAGAAATCAATTGAGTTACTCTGCAATAAGTAAATGGAGTCATGCACAAATGATCTTTCAAATTGGTCAAGGCTCTCTAGTTTATGGCTGCTTCTCTATGGTACCAGTTGTATTCTTGAATTTGCTTCACTAACAGGATCACGATTCGACTTTGATCATTAAGGATTAGTACCAAGATCAAGTCATAGACAAGCAGATGTAATTTTAACAGCCAGAACAGTGACAATGGACGTTCATAGTTTGAATAGACATACCATCCAAGTTGTTCATCATTGCCAATATGGAAATCGAAGTACACATACGTCCCCTGTTCAAAATCATCTGTAGCCACTTTTGGCTCCTCGTGTCGTTGGAACCATGTGTTGTACTTTCTGTGGTATCTCCAAGATTGCTTCTTCAATTCCTTTGCAGCCAGATATTGCTGGTAAGTATTCTGCATACAATGGTAATATGAGAACAAAATCACTGAAACTACTAAAAACTCAAGATGCAATGAAAAATGAATGACCTTCAAAAAAATGAAAGATCAAAAGAAAAATGAGAAATCCAAATAACCTGTTGGTAGTAAAATGTAAAAAATAGAGTATCGGTGCCATAAGTATCAGATCCAAGGCGTTCCCAGAAGGCAGGATTATTGACAATAGGTGCCTGTACTTGAGGAAAGCTTGAAGGGGTGACTGCAGGGTGTCTCTGTATATAGCAGAAGAAAACACTGGATAATTTAAGGAAGAAAAAAAATCAATGAATATCAATATTTGGCAAGTGCGAATTCCATACTGGGCTATAGCTCTTAGCACGCTCAGAATCTTTGGGTTGAGGAAGTTTATAGTACGCAGCCTCCAGCATCTGCAAATTGTATAACTGATCATGAAATCCTCCAGGATTTGCAGCTGATGCAGTGATACTATCACCAATGGCACCAAGGTCAGAGACGCTTCTTCGACCAATAACACCAAGACTTCCAGAAGGTGGATTAGATTGCAAAGGTTGCCCTGGAGAAAGATCGGTATCCCTCATCACCTGAGACGTTTCAGCAAGTGAGCCAGCAACTCCAGCTTGCTGCATAAATAACAAAAACTTAGTTGATTGCATCAATGTTTCCCAGAGAATAACTTACCAACTACACCAAAATAACTGCAGTAAGAATAAACCAAGTTCTTGGATAGCATGGGAGCCAATGAATTTCGAAGCAATTGCCATCCTAAAGTCAATTTCATTTTTTCTTTTTTACTTTTCACTTTGTGGGTATTGGAGGGCCAAAGACCCAAGCATCAATGATACGCATTGTGAAGACACGAAGAATTCAAATACATCATCAATAATAGATCCAGAAAGAATGCTTTATAGCACTGTTGCCTAAGAGAATATGTAGGTAGGTGTGTGAAAAATTGCTCCACAGTTGTAGATATAAACTAAAGATGTTTAACCATACAGGTGCATCCAAGGAGTAAGAGGGTTTCAACTCATCCTCTAGCATGAGATTCTTCCCAAGCCCAGAGTTCGAACTGGATTCTGCTGCTGATCCTTCAGAAATAGCTTGTTGCTCCGGCAGCTCCTCAACTTTTGCGAGGCCTGCATCTACACATTTACATACATCATCTACATCATCCAATCATCAAGATGGTGTAATGGCCAAATAACCTTCCAAATAAATTTATTGAATTCGGCGATCTTATGATTATTACCATATGCTAATAAGTTTAGATGCTACAATAACGTTGAATCCTAGCCAAAACAATAGAAAAAGCTTTGCAACGTAGTCTGGGATTTGTGCCCTAAATTTCCTTTTAGAGATGAATCTTAAAAGAATGGACACAGTTTCCAGTTCTAATGCTTGGTATCACAAGATATCATGTTGGCAAATGAACTAATAGCAATGAGATTTATAATATACATATGTATCTTATCACATTTATTTGTATACCCCCATTCATGGATATTTTTGTATCATACCGAGCTTAAGTTCATGTTCAGGATATTTTTCCCAAGAAATTATAAGCAGAAATTGTTCAATAGTATGATGATCGAATTTAACAGATTCGAAAGATATGGGCTATCGAGAAGAAGATATATAATTTCATGGAATTCCAAACTTCAATGCCGTAGACCAAAGATTTGGTCTAAAATTAGCTGAAGATACAAACAACTGTCCTGTCTCTCAAATTATTTGAACTTCTGGAAAAAGTCACCAAAGTAGATATTTACATGTTAAGTATTGTGCTTCACATTTGCCTTTCCCTCAGAACGAACAATATACTCATGTTCCATTCAAAGCTTGAACTTGGGAGATTGCACTTAAAAGGTACTACCAAATAGTCTTTGATTTCTCAAGTGGATTTTCTCTTTCTTTTTTCGGTTATGCTTTTACAGGTTAGGAATAAGAAATTGTCATCCCAGACAATCCAATTGGTATGCCCTGGACCTGAAATGTCACTTGGCATTAGGGATTGTGCGAGAGATTGTCTTGGGATAAAGATCCTATGCTTGTAAAATTTCCCTTATGTGAGCAGTCTTCATAAAGCGACGCATTTGCAGATTGAGGGATAGAGCTCTTGGAAAGAGAAACAAAATCAGTCACAAATTAACATCAAATCTAAAAATTGATTTAACTCAATATTCAAAGCTTGGGCATGTTAAGTGCCATAGCCGCTACGTGATAAAAGTATGAGGCATATATACTCCAACAATTAATAAAAAAATACCAGCCTCCCTAGATAATGTGGATATTGGCGCCTGGTGATTAGATGGTTGATGGATTGCACTTGGCTGCTGCTGCAATGAAGAGGGTGATATAACATTGTTAAGACCTGCAACTTGGACGCCAACTCCCAACCCAAGCTGAGGAGCAACAGACGAGCTTTGAGAAGTGAACTGAAATTATGGCATTATGTCAAGCACAAATTTCATACATCAAGAAAGCCAATAGAAAAGAATTAGACTTTTTCAAGACAGATGCCAGTGTGAACTTTGAACATGCTTAGCGAAGCTTAGTGCTTGTTTTAAAACTTGGCTAAAATTTCATAACATTTCAAATGGTCAAACTTCAATTTTAACCACGCATTTCATAGAACCCAACTTTTATCAACCTTTCAACCACACATTTCATTTAACTTTTATCAAAATCTGCAAAAATAAGAAATTATCAGAGCTTTGTCACACAGCCCGTTAATAATAATTAATTAATTTAAGTTGGTCAAACATACTTTTTATCGACACATTTCTTAGGATCCCCAACTTACTACCCATTTATTATCAACATATTCCATAAAACCCATAGCTCATAAGCACTTTGCTCTAAGAAACTACGCGGCTACGCCGTACCAAATCTTCACTCTTTATTATATTGATTTTTATTTTTTGAAAAAATACTGGGAGTCATTAACAAAATTGCAATAATGCATAAATCTGTCTATTAGTGCTTAGCTCCCAAAGATTACGGTTTTGCCTTAAAACAATTTCAATGAAATACAAAGCCCCATACAATTCAATTATTGCAATAGTACCTTACTTTTCGTTTTTCAATATGCAATTAATACTACAAAATTCTTGTCATGTATAAATTTCGTGTTATGTTCTTCAATTAATCTAGACTCAATGAATCTTGACTTGATAAACATGAATATAAAGTTATTATAAATGAATTTATTTCTATTCATATATATAGGAATTTTAATGGGTGTTTAAATTCATGCATTAGCCATTTACTCGTGTACCATATGTAATATAAAAAGGTTTACTCATTTGTAGATTCTAGCTGGATGAGATATTTAATATATTATAGATTAGAGGATGAGCCTGAAATTTAACCAATTGTACGAGCACATGTAAGTGAAAAAGTGGTCAGAGAAAATTGCTGACATTAAATGTATCAAGGAAAATGCATGATCCTAATTGTGTGTGTGTGTGTGTTGGAGGGAGTGATGTTCCATCACAAAATATATAAGGAATAACCCACGGGATTCATGTATTCATCCCAATAGATCAAATTCCATCCAACTTCAAATAAACTTGTTTGTCTAAACATTCACACAAAACTTGTTACAGAAGAGGAAGAAAACAAAATTCAGAAATGCAAATGAAAGGTGAAAGGCAGGAAACTTCATGAAGGAACCCAAAAGAGAGCACCTGCTGCAAGAGCGGGTTCTGTTGCTGAGTGGCATACTGTTTTCCTCCAGAAAGAGAAGGCATCCCAAGAAGATTAGTCTGACTATGTTGCTGTACCTGCTGATATCTTTGCAGAAACTTCTCTCTCTGATCAGGAGCAATCTCTGCTCTGCCACGGAGCTGCCCCTGAAGATCCAGAGAAATAATTAATATGCTTCCATAAGAATGGATAGAAGAAAACAAACCATAGTAAAAAAATCATGCTTTGAGATTATAAAGATGCACAGAAAAAAAAAAAGAGAGAGAGAATTGCACATACCGCTTCATTCGTGTTTTGAAAGGAACTTCCAGGCCTCCACTGTATACTAGGAACTCCAGATGGAGAAAAAACCCTGCCACCCATAACTCCACCCTCACTAACATTACCAGTATCTGCCGAGCCCAGTCCATCATTAGCCTTGGCAGCTTGTGGCAAGACTATTCTGTTACCCACAGGGGAAACAAGAGACTGCATCATACCGCCATTCCCCAATCTATCATCAGGACCTAAAATGTTTCTTTTCCCCATTTCAGAGGCAGAAGGGGGAGCAACAAGGGCTCCACTGCTGGAATTTGTAGTACCAGAACCAAGTGGGATAGTAGAAGAAGGTTGGCTGGATAGAGCACCTCTAATAACACCCCTTAATCCAGTTTCAGTAAGAGCTATGGATGACTTACGACCAGCGAAGGTTTCCTCTTCCTCTGCCACAGTTGACATGGTCACTGCAGATGAATCAACAGCCGCACCTGCAACTTTTATAGAAACAGAAGGGACTCAGGCTTGAATGAATAACAAAGGAGCTAATTTACCACAAAGTTGAAGTTGAGCCATTTCAGTACCAGGATTAGTTTGGCTTCCTAATGGCGTTTGTGGGGCAGAAGAACTGAGCTCACTATTTTTAGGAGGTGGGGTTCTTGCAACTGTATCGGAGTTACTGTCCTGGGAAGCTGTTTCATCAACTTGGTCTTGAACAGAAGCGCCCTGTAGGATTGAAGTAGTAACTGTGGCCTGGAGATATCATCGAGTGATGCTATATATCAGATGTATCCACTAAATGCACTAGCGCTCAGAAAAGCAAAATGAGTTAATAATGATGCAGAAGGAACTTGGTAGTTCATTGTAGGATAATGATGCAGAAGCAGCTGGGTCTACATTACGGCATGCCCCAACTGCAATGTATTTCAAGTTGCTGTAAAAAATTAACGATATGCTGCTAACTTGCTGTTTTGTCTCTCTCTCAATGGACTAATTTCCTTTTTCTATTTGATCCACCTAAACAGTTTTGGAAACACATGGGTGGGTTGATTCAAGCAATCCATAGTCCCACAAGATCTTCATTGGAGGACATGTGAACAGTCATGTGAAAGTCAAGAACCAAGATAAGATATTTATCTTGAAGGATAGTATGAAAAAGGTAACTTGTGGTATCAAAAAAGTACATAGGAATTTTATTTTGGGGATTAGAACAAAGCTGGTTACATTTTTTGAACTTTGCGATGGACTTTGATTTGGCATCATCAAATGCTTCAAATTACATTGTCACTAACTATAAGTGTGCAAAATTTTACTCAAATAATTAATGCTTACTCGGAGCACAAATATCATTGTGAGAGGACTGTAAGTTTATCAAGAAAGTGCCTACCTATGCAACACAGGTTAGTGATACTTGATGTCATTATTAAGATATGGAGAAGAACTACCAAAAAAATTCAATTCATGGTGCTGGAACATGCAATGAGCAATACAAGTGACTCTAAATGAGAGAGATTTGAAAGAACTATAATGGAGAAAGTAGCTCAAAATGGAATGAAGTGGCTGGTTGCTTTAAAACCTATCAAAGAGGTATAGGAGAGTCTAAGTTAGAGGCCTGCCTACTAACGAAATATGGTGGAATGAGAAGTTTCAAATGGCTGTCAAGGACAAAAGAGAATGTTATAGAAACTTACCAAATATAAAAATGTAAAATCTTTCGAGAATTATAAGTTAGTTAGCAGGAATCCAAGAGAGTGATAGATAGACCCAGCTAAAAGCTTATATGAACTACTAAAGTCATAGTTATCTAGAAATTAATAACAGCGAGAAAGCTATTTTAAAGAATCTCAGCCAAAGGAAAAGAGTGAAAGCAAACCAAGGCATCAAGGATGAAAACCAAACAATTTTATTCCTTAATGATGAGATCATAAAAAAAAAAAAAAAAGAAGAATTATAAACAAAACTACTTAACAGAATGTTTAGCATGAATCTTGAGGAATCACAACAATTCTGAGACTAAGAAGAAAATAAAGATGTGGAAAGTAATTCATCCAAATGGAATCTCTATGCTAGTATGGGAAGTGTGTAGACAAGATGGATATCTTAGGAGTTAGGACTGACTACATTATTCAATGAGATTATGAAGAGCAAATGATGCCTAATGAATGAAAAAAGAGAGCTAGCCAAACCATAAAATTACAAATGATATTAATTAAGCATAGATTAATGTTTAATTCAAGGTCTCAGGGAACCAGATTTCTTTTATGCCTATGAGATCTATAATGGACTTCATTTACCTACTCCATAGAATGATGGGAAAGCATAGAGAAAACAGAAAAGAAATAAGATTTACATATAATTCTTATCCATTTAGAAAAAGCTCAGCCATGCAAGAGCTTCGTAAGTCCTAGAAGAAAAAAAAAATCTCTATTACATATACAATATTAAGGAAATGTAAAATGGAAGTCATGACTGAAAGATCTAGTAGGGTAGAAGTAGAGAACTTCCTATTACTAAACACGTTTTGTTCAAATGTGTTAGTGAAAAAAATAATTCGAGGGGGTAATAAGATTTATGTTAATTATATTTCTAAAATATATATATATAAAAAAAAAAAAATCGCCCAATTTTTCTCTTAATTTCTTAGTATGTTTTTTCTCAAATCATTTTATTTCTGTTTAAAGTGTTTTCTTAGCAGTCCGCTAACTTCGTTCTGAAAGACAACTGAATTCTACGAGTTTTTCCTGATCAGCTAGCCTGTTCATATACATAAACAGTTGACAGAAGCGGACATGAATAGCCTCCAGTTCAGCTTCCTTAAGTTTGCATGTGCCTAATTGGCTAATACCATTCCAGTAGGCACCTGGAAAATCATAGTTGGTAACTACTATAAAGGTTCAAGACAAGTTGATATGTATCACAAAAACTTAGCTTGATGTATTAGAACCAGTAGTTTATTAAAGTTTTGGATGGAGACGCGCTAAGGAATCTTCTTCTCACCCATCCCCAGAAAAGAATCCACACAGAGAGATCCAAAATTTGGAGAAAAGTATTAACAGATCAGATTCAATCGATGGTCAACCTAACACGGTTAAAGAATGAACATACTGGAGCTTGAGCAGATGATGCAGCCAAAGAATTTTTTGTGTTTAAAACTGCACTGGAGGCACTAAAACCCTGCCAACAGACAAAAAAAATGGAATTACAATTTCCACTCCAACTTCGTCTTATCATCTCATAGGAAAGTCAGAAAATATGCCTGTGTTCACAAAAGTACTCATATCTCACATACAAAACCTTGATAGAAGAAAAGGTGAGGCACTCTTAGGAATCATAGTAGAATAGATTAAAGGTTATCACCTAACCTTCTACCCTCGCATTTGGTCACTTGCTTGAAAGGTTCACATGACTTGGTATCAAAAAGAAAAAACCTTCTCTTCAAGATAATAGCAACGCTCTCACAATTTCAAAAACCAAATATTCTTTCAAATTGCTAACTAAAAGCGTACACAACTGTAGTATACTATGATATATTAGCAAACCATGATTAATAGAAACTCCAAATATTTGATTTTGAAAGGCTTCTGTACATGAATGACAATTAGAAATAACATGTACACCAAAAAAATTATTGCCAAAAAAAAAAGATGGAGAACTAAATAGAAATCGACTTCACACATAAAAGAACAAAAATGAGAGTGACGTATGGGAGAATAGTTCACCTTTACGATAGCAGGGGCACCAATTGTAACTAGCTCTTCAAGCGACTCCACCTTGTCTAAAGGTAGAGAACTGTAAAGATCATCAACATCGTTGAATTCGTCAAAATCCTCCTAAAAAATATGCAAAAGAAAGACAGAGAGATCAATACATGCAATCCAGAAGCAACTATAGAGCAGCCAAACAACAAACAGATACATTAAGGAAAATCTAGAGGAATAGGCAATACAAATCTGTTCTCCTAAATCATTACATTTCATTCAAAATCATGATTATATTTAAAAGTGTAACACTAATCTCTATGCATCATTCAAAAGTCACAATCACATTAACATGGTAAGGAATCAAAGCATATTGATAACACTTGTCATTTATAGATGGATGGCTAAAAAAGCAATTACTTAAAATGACAAAGACCTGGTTCCGTTCAACGTAGTCATCCAAGAAATCCTTAACGTCATTGACTTGCTCAGGACTCAATTCATCGTTGTCTAGTAGCCTCAAAATCATTTCTAACTTCTTTATATGAGCCTTGTGCCGGGTAATGGATGTCTCCAAATGCGTCTGCAAACAAAGATCTTTCATTGACTACATTAAGCACACAAAAGACCACTGGCAAAAAGATGTTATTCCTTCCTGATATACCAGTCTAGGAGGCCTTGTTTTCCCTTTCTTAACAGAAAGACCCTCTATTTCAGCTTCAAAGCTATCAATTTGATTTTCCAGCTCCCCAACCTACTCATTGGCCAAATAACAACTTGAAAATTATTTCAAGATTATCTTAATGTAAATTGCTAAAATCATAAAATATGAGATGGTAGTAAATATGTAAATAGTTAAACAGAAAAAATCTAGCAACTGAGAATCAAACGATACCCATAGGCTGAATTAGATATGCCAATCAAACAATAAATGCTATGGTAAACATATTGAACAAAAGTGGGACCTATTAGGCTTCCCTGCTCAGCTTCACTTCTAGAAATCAAACCACACGAGGTAGTGGTTCTCAAGTAACTAATTAATTAGATTGACAGATCACTTAGAACCACCAAAAAGCAAAGAGGAGAACAAAAAGGATGCAAAGGGAAAATAGCAAGTGAAATACTTCCATATGCTACACAGGGACTCCGGATCTAGCAACTCGAAAAAAGAAACTGTAAGCACTCAGAGTCTCAGGTGCATACCACATTGTTTAACCAATCTCTTGTCTCTGACTTAGCCTTTTCCTTTGGATCCTAGACACAAGGAAAAATTAATATGCATACTAACTAATATTAGAACAAGAAGGGATGCCAAAATTTACCACGTAACTACAAGCTTAAAATTTCCTTAATATAACTGCAAAAGAGCAAATACATACAAAAACAAAACAGAAGATAATCAATATAGGACAAGAAAACTTGTCATTTCTCCCTTCACCATAGTGATGTGAGCAATGTAATATCTTCATAGATTGTCAACAGCACTAAATTTGCCATGACTGCAAACAACACATCTAGCGGCATGTAATAGACGAACGTATCAATTATATATCAACTATTGCTTTTCTAATGGATTTAATTCACAAAACTCCAAAATTTACAAAAACAAAGGACATCCATAATGGCGAAAATTATAGAACGTGAAAACTGTCGAAACGGCAAAAGGACAGCGTAATGCCTATCGTTTTAGTTAATTATTGCTTACCTAAACTTGCACATTCAAATATTGATCCTCCAATGGGTCTTAATTCACAAAAGTCCAAAATCTTCTAAAACAGAGGAAATCCATAAAGGCAAACATAGATAGAGGGAACTATCAAAAACAGCAAAAGAGCAGTGTAATCCCTACCGCTTTAGGTTGCTGACCAAGGCCTTCTTTTGAGAATGCTTTCGTCTTAGTTTCCTTTTCACATATCTTAAATCTTTCCATTTCACGCTCAATAAGCTTGCGAGCATCCATCAGAGCCTGCTCATAAGAGGCACTAACCTATGTCAACATGTATCAGAAGAAAATCCATTGTCAATCTCAGAATGGTGGGCATTAAACAAGTGCAGAAACTTTCTAGATTATTTCAGATATTACGCAAAAAAAAAAATCAGGAATGATGATGATATTATTGAACCTACCAAAAAAAAGAAAAAGAACACCTGGTGAAAAAGAGATGCAAAAAGGAGTAACAGTAAGATAATAAAAATGCATGTCTGCAACGGAGGAAAATATGAGCTCAGATCCTTATTTTATAAAAGAAATGCCTGAGATACTCAAAACAGATGTTGAGTTGATGCCACGGATCAGAATACTGTTACAGCTGCTGGAGATTTAAATGTAGTAAAATTTATCACTTAAATAGTTCTATCTACATCTGAGTTGATAACTAGAATTAGAAAACAGCGCAGGTTTTACATCTAAACAAAATATAAAATGTTTAGAACCTAATATACTCAACATGTGTGTTGAATCAATGATACGTATCAGAAGATTACTACCGTTTATGACATAGAAGAATTGAGGATAATCACTCAGATATGTCACTTGCTCATCTTCTCTCATAAAAGAACTGCTGCCAATACGGAACAAAGTTCAAAAACAAGACCACTAAATTCAACAACATTCGCTACAGATAAATCAAAGACAGATTATTGGGTTGTGAGTTATAATCACTAAGAACCAATGTAGAACAGTTATATACCTTCCTGATTCTTTGTCGAAAAACTTACATTGCAGCAGTTTATGATATAAAGCATGTTTGGGGTGGCTTAGGGAAAAGAAAAAAGAAAGGAAGATAAGCTTCTCAAAAGTAAAATAGGTAAAGTTATGCAAATTTGGATAAGTTGTCTTATAAGTATATTAAGCGCATTGTTTCGCAATCTAATTAATTATAAGAAAAATCAATATAAGGAATGACCGAAGAGATGACAGAATATAAAAGGTGGAGTATATTGTAATTTCAAAAATGATACTTTTATTGGTAACCTTAAAAAATAAAAATCAGATAAGATCGAACCACAGTGTTTTCCATTTTTTGGCAAAAAAATAAGCCTGCTATTTTTCAAGACAGACATGTTTGGTCTCTTTGGAGCTTATAAGCATGCTTGACCAGCTTATTTTTTAGAATAAGCCCACCCAAACATGCAATAGTGCCGTCATGATTCAGACCATTAAGGCAGCTACAGATTTAATGCAAATTGTTGACAGCGACTGAAACGTGTGCAAATTGTGGACACCCACCTTCCAAGTTGAGCACCCATGCTGAAAATGTAAATTTTTGTGTTTCAAAATTTCAGTTCTACCCTATGAGTACGATCTGCCAAGTAAAAGGTAACGCCACAATAATAAAGTCAACTTTAAATTATGAAAGGCATTAAATGCATAGGCTTAAAGTACATATAAGTAAAAGGTGAAACTGATTTGAGAAAGATGAGTAATAAACAGCTATAAAACAATATATTTTTAAAATTACAATAGGCACAGAGATAGTCATCAGGGAAAAATAAGAGTTTGAATCCAGAATGACCTCTAAACAAATTATAGAAATATCATTAAGAGAGAAACTGCAACACACAACAAAGTATGTCACCAGCATATCCCAACAGATTGCCCAAATAAAGTACGTTATATTACAGCATATAATAAATCATAGCATGCACAATCTTAGAGACATTATTTACAAACTGTGTACACGATACACCTTCCTTTGTGATCATTGGCCTTTAATCTTTAAATTTAGTTTCCATAAGCACTAATTCTATATAAAAAGAATTGACACCGCCCTCTGTCAGCAAAAAGTAAATAAAAAATTGAAAATGCAGCTGCAGTTGAGACAAAAACCACCCTCTATAAGCAAAAACTAATTCTATGGCACCAAATACACCTTGTGCGTAAAGGAACTAAGCGAGTGGCACATAATGCCATTAGAAACATGCCCTGAAAATTCAAATTAAACAGAAAATAAAAATAAAAATAAAGCAACAAATCAGACAAAATGATTTTATGGTACTAGAAGAAAAATGCAGGAACAGAGTCAGCAGACAAAGTATTAATAAAAGACGAGAGGAGACCTTCTTATCCTTGATCTCACTGGACTGAATCCATGTCTTAATCTGGTCTCTATACCTCTGAAGCTTCTTTATTTCCTTCTTCAAGTCCGCCTCGAATTTCTCCTTCTGGTTCGCATTGTCCGTATCGTAAACCTGAAAACAAGAAAAAAAAAATCAAATTACCAAACAATTATAAAAGTAAAACAAAATCGGAATATTGAGAGAGTAAGCAAGAGAAGGACCTTGTTCCAAATACTCTCGAAGACGTCGACGCCTTCTTGGACCTTCTTGAGAACGCGATCGATCTCGCCCTGCAACTTCCGACTTGCGCCCATTACAAAATTCTACGATTGAAGGAGAAGAAAATGAGAATGATCATTCAAAAACCTATATATATTTTTCTATTTGTTGCTGGTTATCCAAATTTTTTCTGATGTGTAGGTTTTCGTGAAAGTTATTATGGCTGAGGGATAAATAATGTAAAATGTCCAAAATGCCCTCATCATGGAAAAATACCCTAACACCCCTATTAATTCAATTAAATTTCTCAATTCAACTCCAAAATTGCATCACATGTATTCTCCTCACTATATTTGCCACCCTAAAATCTTGTCATTCATTATAGTCTTAACATATTTTGAGTATTTTTTGAGCATTTGAACAAGAATTTGGTTTCTATATTATCTACATTTAAATATCTACTACATTTGGGGAAAAAAAAAAGTATGTTTAGAAATTTCATATAAATTGGTACTTTTATTGTTAAATATATTATGATATGACATTTTAATTGATTTTATTTTCGTATTTGGTGTATTTTGTGTTGTCTGCAACTATTGGATGATAGCGGCACTTCAACCGTTATATATAGTGTAAAATGGTACTACAACCGTTATCTTCCATGTAAAATGAAAGTACAATCATCGGTTATGTTCTATCCTTTATTGATAATACAACGTGGTTACCTTAATAATTTAAATATGATTATTATTTTCATATTACTTTGATATATACTTGAGTAAATTATTTAACTTTTTAATTTTATTTATAATTATGGATTCTGTAGAAATGATACGATTATAGGTATGCTATTTTGTTGAGTTTAAGAAGACGGGAGAAGGCAAATGCCCTTGAATTTATGTAGGGAGTGGTGAAGAAAATGTGGACATGCTGTTTTTTTATTATAATAATATATCACTAATGTCATTTTGACTATTTTACTGAGAAAATATAGGACTAATATTCAAAAATTACATATTATTGATTTGCAATTAATTTCAAAATACAAGTGGTATCATTTATTCATATCGTGTTTACACACGTAACGACACTTGTGCCATCGTTCTGTTGTTTACATATTGATTAAGTAATGAACATATATCTCAAACTTTGCAAACGACACAAGTGTTGTTTCATTACAGGTTATCACACCCGTGTCGTTCTCTCCAACATTTTGATTCTTTCTCCAATGCAAAGACCTCAAGCATTAGATCTCCCAACTTAAAAATATAAGAAATGTTAGTCATATGACAAAGAGCGGTTGAATTGACATGGATTATACGATATCGAGTTGGTGAAATCATGTGTTATTGTATTGATTTGTTAGAAAATATAATTAATAAGCATGTCTCTCAACTTTTGTAAACAACGTGTTTATCTTGCAACTTAATGAGTTTGACTTATTGGTTCTTGGGGCATGGATGGATCGTGACTGCTTAGACTCGTGTTTATAAATAGAACAACACAAGTATCATTTAATGGCACTAGTGTCGTTCTATTAATTTCTCCAAAAGTTTTCTTATTTTCCAATGCAACAACCTCAAACATGGATTCTCTAACTTAAGAAATTCAGAAAGATTGATTATGTTATAAAGAGCAGTTGAATTGACATAAATTATATGATATCGAGTTGGTGAAATTAGAGGTAATTGTATTAGTTCGTTAGAAAATATAATTAATAAACACATCTCTCAACTTTTGTAAACGACATGCTTATCTTGCTACTAAAATGGGTTCAACTAATTGGTTCTCAGGGCATGGATGGATCGGCTGCTTAAACTTGTGTTTATAGACATAATGGCACAAGTGTCGTTTAACGGCATTAGTGTCATTCTGTTGTTTTCTCCAATATTTTCCTTCTTTTCCAACGCAACAATCTCAACACGTGGGATCCCCTAACTTAGGAAAGTCGGAAAGCTTGATAATGTGACAAATAACGGTTGAATTGATACAGATTATATTATATCAGTTGGTGAAATCACAATTCATTGTATTGATTCGTTAGAAAATATAACTAATTAGCACGTCTCTCAACTTTTGTAAATGACGTGTTCATCTTGCAATTTAAATGAATTCAACTTATTGATTATCGGGGCATGGACGGATCCTGGCTGCTTAAACTCATTTTGTATACATAACGGCACAAGTGTCGTTTTGTTAACTTCTCCAATATTTTGTTTCTTTTTCAACGCAACGACATCAAGTATTGGACCCCCTAATTAAGAATGTCAGAAGTGTTGATCATGTGATAAAGAACGCTTGAATCGATATAGATTATATGATATCGAGTTGGTGAAATTAGAAGTCATTATATTGATTCGTTGGAAAATATAATTAAAGCACATCTCTTAACTTTTGTAAACACTATGTTAGTCTTGCAACTGAAATGAGTTCGACTTATTGGTTATCGGGGTACGGACGAGTTGTGGATGGTTATACTTGTGTTTATTGATAGAACGGCCCGAGGTCATTTTCATTTCAGTAACGGCTCATGTGCCATTCTGTTGATTTATTTGCTTTTTTTTTTTTCAATACAATGACTTCAAGCGTTTGACCCCATAACTTAAGAAAGTCAAAAAGTTTGATCATGTGATGAAGAACGGTTGAATTGACAAAGATTATACGATAATTGTCATTATTTCCACCACTACCAATGTACTAATATGTGCTTCCCCCACTCCGACTATAAGAGTTATCTTTTCTAAACTCACAACCACCAAAATTCCTGTGGCCACACCTACTTTTACTTCAATATGGAGCTCGGCTTGCAAACTGAATCAGCTAATGGGTACCTCCTTATTGACTTCCTAGATCAAATCAACTAGTGGATTTGCTAGTGGTGAATTGTTCATCGTTAAAGAAAATGTTAGCGAATCATGTTTTCCTAACACGACCTATACATCTAATCTGGTATACATAATTATCAATATCACTAGGGAGATTAGAGTTGATAATGTGAGAAACGTGAGGAATATCAAAGACCACGAGTTGTCACCTCTGTCACAACCAAATCAATATGTTTCCACTTTGAAACGATCTCAATGCTAGTTCGCTTTCCTGGCAATATTTGCGTAATGAAATAACAATTACGCAACTAAAGAATAAAAAGATTCAATAAAGTCGAGGGGATAAACAATATTTTAAGGTGCCAACTTATATACATAGTTTAGTAGGTCAATAACCGCTCTACAAATAGGGGTACTACAGTAAAAATAACAAAACATAATATGAATGAATTATGAGATCAACAAGTGTAAAGTTCATTAATAACGGACTTACAGAAAATCACAAAATACAGTGAAGTATAATATGAAGAATTTTACTAAAAAGCGCCGAATTATTTAAATCAAATTACCTATAGTGCAGCTCTCCAAGTCTCGGGACATATCAAAGAGCAAGCAAATTTGCATATTGGAATTTCAATTTATATCAATGCTAATAAATGAATTTCTTTTTAATCCATCATCTTCAAAACCTCAAATGTATCAAAATTCCATCCACGTTAAAAAAACTCAACTAAAACTAAACTAAATATACAAATAAACTACGAAATCATAAAAAATGTCATTTTTACACTTTTTCATTCTAAACATACACCAATGGAAGCACAAAATCACATTCCAAAATGAAAAAATTGAAGGAAAAATTACATTTTTTGTTGTACTAGCTTGTACCAAAGAGAAATGAAATAATGTGAAATAAACTTAAATCAAAGAAAAAGTTTTTGTTATCTTAAAATGTAATAAAAATTAAGGTGAAGAAGACGGTTTTGGAATTCAAATTTGTAGGGTTTCTTAGTGAAAATAAAGAAGAAAGAACAAGGTGAAATGAAAGAAGTTGGGTGAATAATTTGATATAAATTCAAGGGCAATTTTGTCATTTTACTGATTGAAACATTTTAAATTTTTTTATTCTGTTTTAATGTTGCTCAAAGACCATTTGTCCAAATTCATTGCGCAACCTGACTATTTGGCCAGATTTCCCTAGCGTAACTGGTATCAATATGAGTTTGCCGCCAAGAGGGTCGACCCGAACCATTAAAAATTTGGATGCCATATTGGGACACCCCATCAAAGTAGGGAAATCGATGGGGCCGAACTTGATAATTTAGCTGGACAATCCATGAGGACGTGCTCAGTAAATTTGATTTATTAAAAAAAAAAAAATTTGTTTGAGCCCCATTTATAGGGAAAATAAATTTGTAATAGTAATTTTTGAAAAGAATATGTGGTTAAACAATATGATTTTTTTTTTTAATTTTAAGTGTAAAAAATAGTTCAGAAAAAAAACGAGTTTCAAATAATGGAAGTCAAATAGAGGTGAAAGTTTTATCGAGAAGAAAAGTGGGATATTAACTAATAATGATGTGTATTGGTAAATTCTATTTGGAATTTACAAAATTAGAATACTCAATTTTTTTAACTCTACCTAGATTTTAAATCGTACTAACCCCTGTTTGATAGAGATTAAAATCAAATTTTTAGCAGATTTTGCTAATGTTCGATGGAATGTATGGTTAAAAAATTGCAGATCCTATAAAATGTGTGGTTAAAATTAATTTTTGATTTTAACTTAGATTTTTAAGAGTTCCCAAAAGGGCTTTTTTTTTTTTTTGTTTTTTTTTTCTTTAAATGACGGGTCAAACTGGGCAGCAGTGATTTAGGTGAGGGTGTTGAGGAAAGTAGATTATCACTTTCCTTAGTTTTTTTAAAAAAAAATTATTTTCTTATGTTTTGTGCTTTTTCAAAAAAAAAAAAAATTTATTTTTCTTTAATATATTAATTAATAATTATAAAATGATAATTTCATCCTTTTAATTTTTGAATATATAGGTCAACTAATGGGAAGATGGACGGAATCCATTGCCTACTTTCCAAAGGCTGAGATACCTTCGTCGATAAAAATTGATTGGGGACAAAAGTGCAAATGGCATAAAGATTGGGTTGTTTGAACACCATTTTGAAAGAAAAATGCATTTTTGAATATTATTTTTTAAGAATGTATAGTTAGTGATGAAAAAAAAATTAGATTTATGTATAATATTATTTTATTGAAAATGTGGTTGAAAATAAATTTTGAAAAAATATATTTTTGAGAAAATGCAACTCAAACAAGGACACCTTAAAATGAATATTTAGATCAAAAGGACAAAAGTAAAATAAAAAATAAATTCTAAGAAATGACACGACTTTATTGAAAATTAACAGCATTTTTGATATGATCCGAGATAGACAATCACTTGATCGAGTTTTGGAGTCCAAATTGAAGAAATTGACAAGCCAATGTTTAAGTTTCGTGAAGGGCTCGGGAGGCGAAACGAGTTGGATTCAATGTTTGGAAGATATTTGAAAAGAAAACGAGCAGTGTAGATGAAAACGGACATAATTTTCAGCTCGATTGTCTAATTTTCGCCTATGAGTACATTCCGAAAATGACACGAAATTCTGCGTAAGGTTAAGCGAGTGCATTGTACTTTTGGACTTGCAATCGCACAGAAACGTGCCGAGAACAATTTGGCAAGAATTTTAATTTTTCACGAATTTCATTATTTTGTTAGAATTTTAGTTTGGATAAAATTCTTATAATCTTTAAGTGATATTTTCGTTTTTCCATATTTTCCTAAGGTTAGTATAAATATGAAACTGTATTTCATTATAACATAAGAACATTTTGACATTATGAATTAAATGAGACTTCTCTCTTTTTTTTCTTGATTAAACATATATCGAACTTATCAAATATTATTATATTTGTGGCGTTTAACCCTTATAACTTATCAAATGATTATGCACCCTTTATGGCGTTCGCAAATCGAGGTTCGTTGGCTTTGTAATCAAGAGATCATTCAAACCTTGTTTTTGTTTGGTTGATTTGTTCAATAATTTGCGGGTCGAGATTCTACCGTCTACAATCTGAATTTGGGATTTTCCAACGTTTTCAATTAATTCAGCAATTTTCACGCTAATCTCGTTCCCGGGTTAGCGTCATTTGGTATCAGAGCTTGAGCTCCAGATTCAGGTTCTATCATTTTTGTTCTTTTGAGTCTTTTGTTTTTGTTTTTTATGTCCGTCGTAAATTTTGAGTCTTTAATCTAAAAAATTCCAAAAAAAAAAGTCAATGTTTTTTGGGAGCCAATCTAACATCCAAATCAATTTCCGTTTGTTTCATTGATATCATAGTCAATTTAAATATCACTTATTCAATTGTCCAATTCTTTTCTTAAGTTTTCTTGATTACGCCTACGTAAATGATGGATGATGATTGAGAAATTATTTTTCAAACTCGATATTTTGTGAGTAGTATGATATGCAGCCTGTCTATTGATAAGAAGTATATATCAGACTTGGCTAGTATCACGATTATAGAAAAATTGGGATTACTTTTACAACAATACCCTAGACCTTATATGATGACTTGGTTAAAGGAGTGTGGGAAGGTAGATGTGACCAAGCGGGTTTTATTGAATGTCACCATTGGGAGATATAGCGATGAAGTTTGGTATGATGTAGTTCCATTAAAATCTTTTCATATCTTGTTTGGGAGAGTTTGGAGGTATGAGATAAGGTTATTTATGATATGGAGAGAAAAAGTATAGATTTCTTCCAGAACGGAGTAAAAATCACTCTGACTGGGTTGACACTCAAATAATCCTTTGTAGACCGATGGAAGGTGAGAGGTGATGCCGAATGGAAAAAGAAAGAGAGGGAAATGACCACACCTAAGGAGAACACTGGAGTTGAATTGTAGAAGGAGTTCAGAAATAAGGAAGTTGAGATGGAGGATGGTGGATTAAAAAATGTAGTTGATATTTGGAAGAATGAACCAATTAAAGAGGAGGAGCATGAAAAATTGTAGAAATTATTCAGCAAAAGAGTGAGAAAATAATAAAAGAATGTGTTGAGCAAATTGTTGAACATATTGTGGGGGAATGAAGAGCAGAGTTCCATTGTTAAGCGTAATATGGTTAAGATGATGTATTATGAGTACGATGACACATATCTCATTGAGGGGGAAGTTAACAAATCCAACCGTGTTTTACTCAATTATTTCTATCAGGTGGATCGTTGTACGTGAGAGTTCATACAACATCTATGGGTGATTGTGTTTATGCTACAATACATCCATACCTACAAAATGGATGTGTACTGTGTATTGATCATATGTCATAGAATGAAAAAATTTCAATTTGATCAAAGTGGTGCAGTGATGAGTTGTGTAACAAGTTGTTATCTCCTACGTGATCACAATGAATGGATTCGAGAACGAATCCTTCGAAGAGAGAGGGGATGATATGATCCGGGATAGACAATCACTTGGTCGAGCTTTGGAGTCCAAATTGAAGAAGTCGACAAGCCAATGTTCAAGTTTCATGAAGGGCTCGAGAGCCGAAACGAATTGGATTCAATGTTTGGAAGATATTTGGAAAGAAAACGAGCAGCCTGGATTAAAAAGGGTCCAACTTTAAGCTCGATTGTCGAATTTTTCCCCATGAGTACATTTCGAAAATGACACGAAATTCCACACAAAGTCCCATGAACGCATGGTACTTTTGAGCTTGCAATCACATAAAAACATGTCGAGAACAATTTGGTGAGAATTTTAATTTTTCGCGAATTTCCTTATTTTGTTAGAATTTTAGTTTATATAAAATTCTTGTAATCTTTAAGTGATATTTTCATTTTTCCATATTTTCCTAAGTTTGATATAAATAGGAAACTTTATTTCATTGTAACATAAGAACCTTTTGACATTATGAATTAAATGAGATTTATTGGTTTTGTAATCAAGAGGTCATTCAAATTTTATTTTTATTTGGTTGTTTGCTTCAATAATTTGCGGGTCGAAATTTTACCGTCTACAACCTGAATTTGAGCTTTTCCAATGTTTTCAATTAATTCCGTAATTTTCACGTTGATCTCGTTCCCGGGTTGGCGTCAATTTTATTCAATTTAATGTTTATTTACAACCCATGAACAGTATTTAAATTTTAAAGTACCTTTGTCAAATTTCATGTAGAGAGATATAAACGGTTGGTTATTTAATGCAAATTCTATACGAAAATAATATTCAGGAATCTACCCTTTTTTCCATGTGTTAAGGGGAATGACAGGTGAAATATCCATATTATTGGATCATGTTTGGTATATAATATTAGATAGTTGCATAATAAATATGTCCATTAGGAATTGCATCGCAGGAACAGAAAACTAGGAATCGCATCGCAGGAATAATAAAGTATATAAGCATGTTCATAAGCCCTGAGTTTGAGAGAATCATAAGTGAAGTCTTCTTTTCATATTAGCCGTGGAAAGTTTTTCTTAATTCCTGCCCACGGGAGTCACGAGATCAATTTCGCCATGTTAATACACAGAGGAAAGAATTATTACTATAGCACAACTCTAATCTTTCTTTCCGACCCTAGTCGAAGCTATTTCCAATTAGTCGGAGTACGTTTTGTACACAATATTAGACACTACTATACAATATGTTTGAAGTTTAACCTCTCTCATTTAATCATATTCAGCGCAGTCCAAACGATTCCATTACAAGGATCACTGATAGTGTCTAGAAATGATTTTGAATGCTAACCCGGGTTAGATATCTGGTTTATACTGTGCTGCAGCATTATCGAAAACTCATCTCCAGAATACAACAATTCCGGGACAAAATAAGCAGGTAACTTGGCTAATAAATCTGCAAAAACCCAGCAGCAATTCCAAGTAGTTTATGAATTTGCATGTATATATGTCATCACTAAGACTCAAATTTAACAGAGATGCTAATCAGATTCTTTTTCCAGCAAGTACAAATACAACAGCACGAGCAAATTACTGACTTTTTTCCATCTGCTATCAGCAAGCATTACACTTGAATGTCAAGTTTTAAATGAACTTCCAAATGATATGTCGCGGCCAAAAGATGCAATTGATTGCAATGTATCTCGAGTCTTATTCGACTTTACAAGAGAATGAGATGAAGATACATTCGTTTGAATGAGATAATATCATTCCTTCTTATTTTATTTTTTTAACTCATGGTTCGGCAAACCTAGTAAATCAAACAAGATCTACAGGTTCAAATGTTCATATGCTTCCGTTCTTTTATTTTCCATGTTATCTTCCTGTTCCACTACACATTTCAACCCCTATTTTGCACTCTGTGTGATGCTCTCATAAATTTAAGATGGAAACTGATAGTGGGTGAGTATGGTCTCTGGAGATATTTGGCTGAAATGAATTGTATATGCAGGCATATAACATCTTTCATTGTACCTTATTCGAGTATGAATGACGATGATTTTAGCCTTTCATAAGTCTAAATTCCTCTCTATATGAATCCGAACAAGGATTGAAACCAAACTTACAAATCTATAACCAATTTGGGTACCAAATCCAGATTGCTCATTCATCCACGATGCTCCAAATCATCCTAAAATCATGAACAATTGGCACCAATAATTTAAGGATTAGGTCAAATATTTCAACAGGAAAAAAATCAATTATGGAAGACATCTGAGAATACATACCAGAATATTGACAAGGTTAGAATTATCACAAAATATCCAAGCCTGTATAACCTTAGCTTCTTCTCCCAGGTAAGATGGTTGAAGATCTCAGTTACATCGATCAAATGCCGCCACTCAGAATATCTGATCGTACATCAGAATAAGTTGTTGGCTCAAACACCCCAAGATCAAAATTCCAAAACACGGTGCATGAAAATTGCATAAAAAAAAACTAGCAGTTATGTCCTCTGCGAATCATGCACATCATATTCTCTATCGAGAGTGCGACACGGACTTTTATGGACCTCGAGCATGTCTGGCTAAGCTTAGAAAAATGGAAAGTTACATGTTTGGATACTTATTTTTTTCTTACAAGTAAACAAAAAAAAAAAAAAAAGGAAGTAAATTTATAAGGTATTATTACCTTAGTATCAAGATAAGTTACTTATTTCCAACTTTGACAAATAAACAAGTTATATATTTTAAAACTTACTTATTTACTCGTGAGTAAACTTGCGATGCTTAGCCAAACACGCTCCTCATTTAGCATATGGCTTGGGACAAATATCACTACCTAGTTAATTTGTTATCAAAGCAACATACAATTTTCTTGATTGGCTAATTAATAGGCCAGTGAGGTTTAGACCATGAAGTTAGTAGCTGGTATCAGTTCGCACAATTGGAAACAGACACCATATAAAAAACTAGTTTTACATAATAAAAACAAGCTATCCATCCATTTAATCAATAAATCCAAATAACATCTTGACATGTCTATCGATATTTCATAATGTTTGCATTATGTTGCAAATAAAATTCCCGTCAAAAACCATAGTGGAAGGCAGAGCTTTAGAAAATGATAAAATAAACGTCACAGAGATACAATGATAGATGCATCACAAATAGAGCAAGATGCATGACCACCACTTTCCAGTACATTACATAGCCTGCATTGGTCATTAAGGTCAACTAATTCAAGCAAGAACTGGCTTGCCCTAAACTCGTATAGTGCTTGATAGAGTATTATGCCTTGAAACATAAGTAATATAACTAGGAATCACACAAACCATCCACGTCCAACTATGGTATGGTCTGCAAAGAACCTAAAAAAAACAGTTTTCACCCACCTGCTCTGTATTTGGAAAAGTAACAGAAAAATATTCTGATCCTGGTTACATCCAAATATGGTAGCTTGATACTTTCGATTTATATTTATTTTTACCATTGATAAAGTTTTGGATATCTTAGTCACTGTTGTGGGCAACAATCAGATGAAAAAACTTACAATTTCGCGTTGTAACACGAGGATGGAAGACAAAGCAAAAACATAACCCAGTGCCCTGTAATGAGATGCAGGACGCATAGTGCTCCTTCAATACCGTACTCTGGCAAAACAACCTTATTTATTTGGGATGCTGAATCATAAGGATTAATATAATCATACTCCAGATCGGCCAGGCACATGAGCTGCAATAAGAGTAATTTTCGAGTTAGATTCTCCTAAAAAGTGTACAAAGAGAAGGGATGGAGATTGATGGTAAAAATAATCAATAGGACGGTCGACTTCTTAGCTTTCAAAATCGAGCACCCCCACTTAATTAGCCATTATTTTCTAGATTATGACAACTGCAGTAGGCAGATTTTTCCAGATTTAAACCACATGTCTGATGTCCATTACAAACACCAATTTGATAATACAGACTGTTGGCATGTACGATAAAATCTTCAATAAATTTTTTTTTTGTTTATATTATTTATTTGGTTGTTGTTTCATTTTCAATTTATTATTATTTTTGTCTTTTAATTTTTTTTTTAGGGAGAAGGGTTACGTTTCAGGTCAGAAGCAGCTAGTATTATCTTATTCTGATAATTACTTCCTTACACTTCTTCATATCATTATAACAAACGTATCTTTTCGAAAAATAAATAGAATTGAAAGCCAGACACATTTAAACCTCCTCAATTGATATCCTTCCCGTTTTTACCCTTTTTCTCCCACACTAACATTCATGAATATAACCAATTTTTCACATTCCTAGTCAACAGGTTACTAAAGGTTGGTTCTCTTGTGTCCAGACAACCATAGTCTGGTAGACTGCAGATCTGCAGGGAGAGCAATACTACAGCTAACTAAAGACCAGCAATTAGGCGAAGCTTAAAAAGTTTACTTATTAAGTAAAACAGTAACTTTTCCAATAAATTACTCTTTTTATCGGTCAAAGTTGGAAACAAGTATTTAAGTGAATTCATTTTAAAATTGAAGTAACTGTTTGTCTGTTTTCTAGGAAAAAATAGTTTTCCAAACATTTTTGGAAACAAAAAGTACTTAAAAGTAACTTTTACCCCTTTTTTTTTAAAGCTTGGCCAAACAACTCCAAATCTATTCAAATAAAACTTCTACATCGGAAAAACAATTCTTCTTCCAACTCTCCTTTTCCTTGTTAAATCAATCCGAATAGAACATCCATATCCCAGAAAACTAATCTTCATCCAACATTTTTATCAAATCCTTTTTTTTTTCTCCTTTTCCTATCAAACCATTGAATAGGTATCTGGAATCACAAAATTACTATATGCAAACACAAAATTTCACCAATTTTCATTCCACGAAACACAAGAAAACAGCAGTGCACACTACATATTGCAATTCACAGATAAATATATACACATAACAAATTTTCTGAAAAAACAAACTTTTAAATTTCTTATTCCTAACTTTAACCAATCAAAAAAATTATTGATTTTAAAACTCAATTATTTACTCATAAATAAACTAGTTTAAGCATAGGCAAACTTGACTTTGGCCCTCTTCCAACTCTATCATAATTCCTTTTTTCCTCACCAAAACAAAACTTCTGCATAAAAAATTATGATCTTCATCCAACTCCATTATAAGTTTTATTTTTTCCCCTTTTCCTATCAAAAGGTTAAACGGGTATCCCATGATTACTCTTACCATTCTCAAAATTTCACCAAATCCAATTCACTTTAAAAAAAAAAAAAAAACAAGAGCATACTACAAATTGCAAGTATTCTATATATCGACCAAAAAAAATTATACTCAAATAGGAATTGGAACAGATATACAATAACAGTTTAATCTTTACCTGGTAAAGTAGTATACCAAGAATAGCTACGAGGAGAAAGAATGATATTAGCCACGCAAATAGATCCCCCATAGCTCTCCTTCCGAGATCTTTTGGTAGATCTAAAATAACTAATTATAATTTAATTATGATTAACATTTTACTTGATATCAGATTTTTAAGGAAGAATTTTAAACAACTTTTCCAAGTGGGTGATGTCCGCGAAGGCTTCTAAAAAGTTTAAAAAATTAAATTGTATTTTTATAAAAAAAAATTCATTCATTTTTTCTGAAAAATATCTATTTTAATTAAATTATAAAATTTTATACATAGTGATTTATAATTAAACTTTAAGTATATATTTCCATCTATTGTTTAAAGGTGTATTATATTAATAATATTGAATATTAACTTTATTTGTCATATGTATAATAATAATTATTTATTTAATTAAGTTAATAAATTCTTATTTTTAAAAATATTTTTTTTATTATATGAGGAGAAGGAATGAGGAGTGGAAATTGTGTATTTCACAATATCGCACTAGATTTACATACATTCTATCTCAAATGAAAGTTTTCAAAAGTCTTTTGAATTCTACGGAGATTTTAAAAGTTTAAAATGAATGTTTATAATTTTACAAAAGACTTCCACTAATCTCATATAAATCTCTAAAAAAAACTCACGAAATTTTTCACTTAAAAAGGTTCATCAAATTTTTCGAAAGTCTCAATCGAATACTCCTCAAGGGCGTAATTTCAACTGTATTTTGACTAAGCTTTTATTCTCAGATAACTTTGAAATGTGTAACTTACATATGTTTTAATTAATTTAGAAATAGTTATTTCAAAATTAACTTATTAACTTGTTTATGGGTTCATTTGATTCAAAGATGAAATTTGGGTGGAAAGAAAACGAATTGTGGGGAATTGAATTGTTTAGAACTTATTTTCCTGTGAATTGTTAAATAATTGTGTTTAATTAGTATAATTTTTCGCCTTGAAAATGTTGAGATTTTCTATCTTTTGGTATTCGTTTGACTTTATTTTTCATAAAAATTGTCAATTAAAGGAATAAAATTTCTTACAATTGGGGATATAATTTGTTTGGATTGCCATGTTTGTTTGACTTTGTTTTACATAGAAATTGTCAATTTAAGAGATATTTCTTTTTTCAATTGTGGATAGATTTTATTTCTATTGTCAAAAAAAAAAAAAAAGGATGGAAAACCAAAAACCACCTAAAAGGTGGGAATTAAAATTAAACCAAAACCAAGAAAAGAGGCAAAAGTAGAAATCCAATTATTGGGGGAAAAAAAGTGCCAACAAATATGGCAAAAGTGAAAATTTCATTTTCCATGACTAAAAATGAGCCTATGAAACAGCTAGCTGCAAAGTAGAAAATATTAATTTTGAATTCATATATTGAGTGCTTTTGGATAAAAATATATGTTATTGAAATTATAATATGATATAAATGAGTGATAAGCAAGCGGATACTAATTTTTTATATCATGAAATGTATTATTAATATCAATGTTTAACTTACTTATTTCAATTGCTATTAATTGAAAAGGTATTTATTTTTTATTTACTTATTTTTAAAGCTCAAGTTTTACTTTTACATTGATGGTAACTCTTGAAAGTATTATTTAGAAATGAAAATAATCAAGGGATCGAATCGGGATTATTTAGAAAATATTCGTCTAATATCTTAAAAAATGACCTATTCATTTATTCCAAAAATGTAAATAATCAAGGATCAAATCGGGATCGAATTGAAAATAATAATAAAAATAATAATTCGGTTTCTTGAATCGACCAATTTGGATTTTTTCTTATCGGGTTTTATATTTTCGGTTTCTTGAATATAATTTTAGACCTCGTAATCCTAATTATTCTTTTCTTACCTACTAGTCATACCCCCGTATAATGTAAGGGCTTCGGTATTTTTAAGATAATGTTAATGTATCAAATATTAATTGTAATGTGAGACGTCGTAAGTTTTTATCTAACATAATAATTAGTAAAATTTTATAATGATAATATTATAGTAAGATTTAAATGAAAAAAATTTGGTAGCCAAAATTTGTTCTAATGATGAAATTAATGGGGACAATATTAATCATTTTTAAGCGTTTCAAAATATTTATAGTACACATTGAACAAAGAAGAAAGTTTAATGAAAAATAAAAAATATTTTGGGGGCAACATCACGAATGTGATCGACCTACCCATTTAGGTCATGGGAGTCGAGGGGGCAGCGTCCCTCGTGTGGTTCAAGGACAACGCCACCAAAGGAGATCGATTTGTCCAATCAGGTCGCAAGAGTCGAGAAGGCAACGCCCCTCATGGAGATTTGGGGGCAACGCCCCCGACAAGCATCGACTTGCTCGTACAGTGCAGAGTCTTCAAATGTTGGATTTTGAAAAGAATGAAAATCCATTCCAAATGTATTTCTCAAGTGTAAATTTTTCATCAACCATCTATCCCAATGAACCGTCTATTGAATTGTTGTGATTAATGTTTGACCCCAAATAGATTGAAATAATTCTTTGAAAAGGGGGATGTCAAATTTGTGACAACACCATCGTGTACATTTATCGGGAACATTTTGTAGCTATATCTATCCGACTGAACCGTCTATTGAACTGTTGCAATTGATGTTCAATCCGAAGAAGAAGGAAAAATCTTCGAAAAGGGGGATATCAAATTTCTGGCAAAAGTATTTCGACAACCCTTGTTCGATTCCATTTAAAGATTAACAGCACAACACATGAACATTCACAAAACAACTATGCAATGCAAGTGTATACTCTCCTACAAGGAGTGACATAAAATTAATTTCAAAGCAAATCAATATAAAAAAACCTACTCCGCCTGGACAAGATCGTAGGGAGTGTTTTTTCTTCAGCGGGAACGTCTATCCGAGGGGCTCGGAGCTAAAATGTTTTTATCGTATTTTCTTATCTTTCCCTCCAGAGTATGTTGTCTTGAACCAAGGTATCCACACTGACGTTGTCTTCTGGTACTGTCTATATGCATCAGCCCTGTAATCCTTTTCCAGCATTCTCTTCTCCACAAGTCCAGTCACATAGGCTAAGCACATACTGTTTATAAGGGCACCAATAAAACTCCAGCCAGAACCCAAATTCCATGCAAAAATAAACAGCCCCCACCACCATAACTGCTCCCCAAAATAGTTTGGATGTCTCGAGTATCGCCATAGGCCTGTTTCGAGACAGGGTACCATCGGCTGGCCGAGCTTTTTCAATTCATTATTCCTACTAACGAAAGTGTGAAGCTGTGTGTCGGCATAATAAGCAATGACAATGCCGGTCAAGCATATTAGTGCAGCAACAACATCCCAGATATTGAAGTCCTTGTTCTTTGAATGGACAATGTAGAAAGGCATGCATATTCCCATCAGAAAAACCTGCCAAGTAGCCATCGCAACCAAATGTTTAAAAAGTTTTGGATGAGTCTCCAAATGCCAGATTTTCTCATCTCAAAATTTATTATTACTTAAATATTTGATTATATTAATTTTTTCTTCGGATTTCGCTACGTAAATTTTTCCAATTAGATTATTTCTTGAAAAAATCTCCTTCCCAATGAATGAAATCCATTAGCGTGTTATCAATAATGTTCCAATGATACAGAAATTGGACTATAACGCAACTAATTTTAAACTAGTTTAGTCTAGAAAAAAGTTCAAATACATAGTAATTCTACATAAATCACTATTTTCCTCTATGAATACACAGTAGAAACAACTATAATAGCAGAATTTTAGAGTGAAAAAGAGAATCAAAGTAATTTATCTGTTCAATTATGAGCATCGGTTCAGCTTAAAAGTATAAGTCAAATTTACTTTTAACTAGTGTTTTTCTCTTCAATGCATGGTTACATTACTTTTTCCTATTAGGTAGAAAAAGTTACTTATTTTGACATTAAAGCAGGATTAATTTCAGATTAGTAAACTTATTTTCAATTTGACAAGAGAAAATTATTTATTCTATAACACTAATTTACTTATAAGCACAATATGCACCATGTAGTTCAGACATTTCATCAAAGAGTTTATATCCATAAAAGATGTAGAACATTCTGATAAAAAGAATAGGATTATACCTGCTGAGAGAGGTAAATAGCAAAGAAAGAAACCCACCACCAGTTTTTGCCATATTGCCGCCGCATCTCGGTAAATCTCCAGTCTTCCCGGGCACCCCATTGCCACTCTTCCCGGCGGAAGTAGTTATAAGACAGCCTAATGCTCCAAATTAAAGTCAAAAATCTCACCAGACTCGACCTTAAAAGATTGTACTCTGCCAACGGATGAGATCCATAGTAAAGCACCAGCAACAATGGTATCACCGTCCAATACGGATCTATCATCTGCACAATATTAAAGGTCATATTCCGCGTTGCTTAAATATGAAAATTTATAATGAATTTGGACAAAGAAACTAACGCGTAAAATTCCAAAACATTTTAATTGAAACTAATAATCCATATAAGGGCTTGAGTTATTAAACGGATTAAGATTAAATCGACTGAGTACCCAAAATGGCGAGTAAGATTAGTGATAAAAAGTAGACACACGAGGTAAAAAAGCTTAATTACCCACCCAATGGCTTGACTGGAGAAGCCCAATTATCCAGAAACTAAGATTAACATTGAGGAAAAAGATGGCGTTGGCCAATAGCAGAGGGTGTTGGTAGCACCAAATCCACAAAGGCGACAGAGAATTGTCATCGCCTGCTACTGTAATAAGAGGACGATCACGGAACTGGCCGAGGAAAGAGAGGTAGAAGAGAATGGAAGGAAGAGGGATCAAAAATGCCATTACAGCATTACGAATATTCCCTGCCATGATCAAGCTAATGTAGCTCCTTCTTCTTCTTCTTCTTGTTAGTTTTGAGTATTTGTACGTTAACGTGCATGTTTAATTTTATATAGAGAAGGAGGGGATCGGCGCATGCGAGTGTAGGGTCGGAACCATTTTGAAAATAGAATAATAATTATTTGATTATAAAATTGTTCCCCACGCTTGGCTAAGCTTTGTAATGAGTTAAATTTTCTTTATTTTTATGTAAAAAAGATTATTTATTTTAAAAGTAATTGTCCAAATAAATATTTTACTTAGCGCCAAATTACGAAAAAATTACTTCAATTCAACATCAAATCTCTATGTCAATTTGATGCAATCGACATTGTTGCATCAAACTGTTTTATTTGACGCGATTTTCAGAGTTTTTCTTCATTTTGTCTTTCGTTTTATAATACAATATATTTCCATTTCTATTATATCCTTTCTATTTCATTATATTATTTAATGATTTAATTTAATTATTATTTTTAGTTAACAATTATAATATAATTTTTTATTATATATAAACTTTATTTTATTTTGTAGGTTAACTATAATTTTTTTTAGTTG
Source organism: Fraxinus excelsior (assembly GCA_019097785.1). Lineage (NCBI taxonomy): Eukaryota > Viridiplantae > Streptophyta > Magnoliopsida > Lamiales > Oleaceae > Fraxinus > Fraxinus excelsior. Next base: position 7,528,454 of record CM032624.1, read on the forward strand.
TGATATTAAGTGTAATGATTTTTTTATTTATTAATAAATTTAATATTTTAATATAATTTGTGATTAAATAAATTAATTATCAAGAATTATAATGAGGAATCATTATTCTTGAGCATCTCATTCAAAAAAAAAATAAAAAAATATTGCAATGATTATGGGAATTCTAAGTAGCCGCACAAAATCTAATCAATTAAAGTTAAAAGCTACTTATTTTTCTTAGTTTAAAGAGAATAAATAAGTAGTAATCATGTTTACAGCATCTTAAGGATAGGTGCAATCATTAATTGAATCCCTTCACATGGCACTCACAGCCTATAAACCACCTTCACTTTTAAAAGATAATTATATTCATAACAACGTATTTTGTCTGTTACGTCGATTTTTGTTCAAATATTCTATTATTAAGGTGAAAATATTTTGTCGACTTTCGCTATTTGTTATTTTTCTTGCTTATTTAAAAACAAATCGATCAATGTTAGCGACGCCATAAGCTAATTGACAGATGTAAATTGAAGACATAAGTATAAAAATGAAAGAAAATTAAGAACCTTTCATTATAATTAAAATGAGGATAATTTAACAAAAAGTGTAGCATAATTACTCCACTTTAACTTATCCTTTTTTTTTTTCTCATGCGCACTACAAATTACTGCAATCACGGAGGGACCTCAAGATTGCATCTTAGAATTCAATTAGCTTGATCCAATAATTGAGTTGATCAAATTTTGCAATTAAAAGTGATGGACATAATTATAAAACATATCAAAATTCTAACACTTTAACAAGTTAAATATCTTCTTCGAATAAACCAACGCATACCTTTTATATATATATATATATAACTGTGAATGTTCAGACTAATCCCACAAGGCACTAAAATTTACGAACAGGTACTCACCTCAGTGGTTTTGAGGGGACTCGAACTAGTGACCATTAAGGAGCAAACCTAAGGTCTGCACAAAAAAATCACGAAACCGCAAATCGAATCGAAGTTATTGGTTTGGGTCCACATGGACATACGGTTTTCTTTCTCTCAAACTGAATCAAACTGTTTCGAAACGTTTTGGTTTAGGTTTCAAAATTTTAAAACCGCAAAAATCGAACCGCACTTTTTTTAATTAAAAAATATTTTTATTAAATTATAAATTCTTGTATATAAATTTTATAAAGTATAGTTTTTAGAATTTTAAAGTATACTTTATTGGAGGGTACAAATTTAATTAATCTAACTTATGCATAACAAACAAGTCAATAAGTCATTGTCATTAGTATTTAGTTGGGCCTTCATTAAAAAAGTTGTATGCCCGTAATTACAAAATGAATTGAACGTGAAATTGTGAGTGTTGCTCAGCCATATATGCAATTACGCATTTGCAAAACACAAGCAAACAAAAGTTACCAAGCCCTAGCTCATTCCCTCTATTTCGCAGCACCAGCGCACGTCATGTAGTGCCAAATTAACGCTTGTGACCTGCTACTGTCGACGCCGTTTCTTTACCACTGACGATGACTCTGAATGTGAGCCTTTCTTCCGTTTCGTTGTGTATCGAAACAAAATTTCATAATTTGTTTATACAAGGGAAATTAAAAATCGAGATCAAAACCCTTAATTTTCTCTCTCTATTAACGTAAAAGAAGACACTTTGATGGGAACCATGGCAATTAGTTTGCAGAAAAAATATGATAAGTATTAAGGCCATGTTGAAAAGTTTAATCAGTTGTTGTTCATTGCAATAGTTCTTGACCTAAGATGCAAGTTGGAACTTCTTAAAGTCGGATTTGAACTTATTTATGATGTAGAAATTGCAAAAATATTGTTAAAAAGATTTGAAGAGACATTTCACATGCTGTATGCATGCTATGAAGAAATGGCGACTCCAATCACTTCACCATCGGTTTCATCAAATGAGGCTACCAAAAATAGTAATACAAGTCCTTCATAATATGCTTTTGATCTTTCTAAACAAATTCCTTCTATTTTTAAAGCTAAACTTATGCAAAACATGCAATCAGAAAATAATGATTTGGTCGATTATTTGTCTAATCGTTGTGAAGATTTGACCGTTCCCAAGTTTAATGTATTAGTTTGGTGAAAATTGAATGTACACAAGTACAAAATTGTCATTAAAATTACCAAAGATGTATTAGCAATTCAATATTTACGGTCGCTTCAGAGTCGGTATTTTCCTCGAGTGGTCGGATTCTTGACTCCTTTAGGAGTTCATTGAGTAAAAAAATGGTTAAGACCTTAATATACACAAAGAATTGATTGCATTGCAGCAATGAACCTATATTGCTTCATCAATATTTGAATGAGGTAAAAGCATTGAATAACTTTGAGAAAGTTGTGGAAAGTGACATTTATTTTCTATTATCAATTTTGATATTTTATGCATAATGTTTCTTAATTACTTGTTAACATCAATAATAAGAACTAAGAAATATTATGATATTTGCATATCATACAGATGACAAATCATGTGTTACAACATAGGATATTAATCCAATTTTTATCAAATGAGAGGTTAGTACTCTTGTACTTATTCTAATGTTATTGCTTGTAAAATCTTGTACACATAACACGTCAACTTTCACTTGTACACGTATTGATCCAATTGTTATCAATTTTTATCAAATGAGAGGTCGGTACTCTTGTACACATAACATGTCAACTTTCACTTATTTCGAATGCTTGTTTAGATGAAGTTCTAACTAGATTATGATGAAAAGTAGCGAATCTCAAGAAATGTGTGAATAATAGTGAAATTATGATAAAATTATAACAAAATGCGGAGAACTATGGGTTCTTGTCCATTGCACAAAAAATCCGCTCACTTTAAGCATTATAGAATAACATCCAATCCCTCACCTTTACCCGCAAAATAAATAAATACAAAAGTAGAGCCTCAACTTTAAGAAAAGGGGTAGAAATTGAGGAAGACAGAAATCTGCATATATGGTGAAATCATGTAGAAAATAGCTTGTTTCCTCAAAATGGCTTCAACCACAAGGTCAAAAAGTCGATAGCTCAGTTTCAGAGCATGTCATAAGAAAAATCTCCTGCGACTAGTATCCATTTCAGGCTGGCAAAGAAAAAAATTGGGGACCAAAAAAAATAAAAAATGTTAGCCATCAGTAATTATGTCATAAGTGGGACGAAAAAAGAGATTGTGCATGAGATTAAATAAGCAAGTAAAATTAGAAAATAACCTTATGAACCCACTCGTATTCCCCACCCTTTGTATCAAATGTTCCATGCTGCAGACTGATTAATTTCATTGTGAAACGAGGACCGCATTCCTGCAATTTTGAGATCAAATTTTTGTTGGAACATATTTCAGTGAAAGATTTGCTTGGAATCACTTGAAACGAGAGGTATATGCTAATAAAAACAGGATGTTTATTAGTAATTGCCTTGTGTACTTTCTCACAAACTCTACGTCAGAACTTTAAAGAGAGTATCCATCTATCATGAGCCAGAATGTCAAAAGAATAATATACATATTCGAGATGATAAAAGGGAGATATCACGTGTCCAAACTATATTTTTAGAGTGTTTGGTTACATGAATTAGATAGTACTAGTCAGCATTGAAAAAGAATTAGAAATGATCTCATCTATTGTACTATCAAATACTCTGGATGAAACTTGCACATTCAATATATACACAATAAGGACTACCAAAAGTCCATCTTTCTGTTTTATTTTCCCCCTCCACTATCAAAAGTGGGGTTACATGACTTTAGGATTGTGGTCATGAAACAAGGACTGAATAATAAAACACACACACTCCTCCTCCCAACCACGATAAAGTCTCTGTTTCTTTCTGTCACTAGTCAGCAGAATACTTGCAAATAGACTCTCAGTCTTATCTACGAGATAGCTTCAAATTATCATTGCAAGGTAAAATGCAAGCATTATTTGGTTCCTTTCCAGGGGTCCTTTGCTCAACGGTGCAGGTTTCTTACTTTGCACCATGTTTTTCTTCCTTTTTTCCTTATTTGGAGAGTGCTATTAACATTATTGATAATTTTCAGTGTTTATCGCTCCATATTGTCCTTTATTGATTCCTATTAGATTCTCGTCCTATTGTAAATTCCCATTTTTCAGTTCTACGCTAATCACTTTTGAGTCAACCCCCCTCTCCAGAAGTCAGACTCTTGGTCTGGCATTTACAGATAAACGTAATATGCACTGGGCATTCACTGAGAAAGAATTAAACACGAACCTGAAGCCGGGCAATTACTTTCTCCTTAGCCTTTGCCTCCTTACCATCCTTGCCCTTTTTGCCTTTTGATTCTGCCTGTTTACTTTCTTTGGTTTCAAATATGTAGCTTCACATGAAATGATATGCAATAATCAGATATACAGGCCACAAAGTCCATCAAGAATATAATGCACACCATTATTTAAGCTCGAGGACTACATACCGGTGATGGCGGAAGAATATAAAATCACGTTGATTGTGGAAGGTAACCACTCGTCGGCCACGGAAATTAGGTACTTGTGGAAATAGCGATTGTATCATCCTAATTCAAATAACCAGGCATAATTTTGTGAATTGGCAGTAAGAGAATTATAACCACATAGGATATAGACACACATACTCAGAGCCGGGGAAGGGGAAGGGGAAGGGGGAGTGGGTAGAGAGAGACAGAGCACTATAATTTGCCAAGAGAATATAACAATGAATAATGATGCATGACTAAAGTGGCAGATCGCGGACTACTCTGATGTAGAATGAACATCACTATATTGAGTATCATAGAAAACCTAGTAAGTACCTCCCAACACGATGTCCCAAACGTGTTGAAAAATTGGTCAAAACTAGCTCAGGCTCGTGACTGGTCGGATTTCCATGATTCTGAAAGCAACATAAAACCGCATTTAATAGGAAATTATCCAAGATTAAGAAATACAAAAAACTAATGGTACACTCACAATAACAGAACATTGAAGAATTCAAAATGTAAAGATTTTCCTCTTATATAAGTATCGAGCCATCATTTGTGCTCAGTGCCCTACTTATTTCATATATATAAATATAGATTCAATGTCCCAAGAAGAAAGAGATTATTAAAGGATAGTAGTTGATAGAGAAAAAAAAATCTACTCCACAATGGTTTCTCCATTTTCATTATGTCCTCTTTGAACATGAAGATAAACAGGTGAAAAAAGGGTAAAAGAAGGGCCCAGACCTTGAGATCTTTGTGTAAAACAAGCCTTGATAATTTGAAATGTGCAGTCGGCCCATCAGGTAAGCCTATGATTAGGAGAGCATCTGCAAGTAGCTAAAAAGTAAGCTTTCCAAGATAACGCGGAAAATTGGATGGGGAGCAATCTATGATGTGTTCTATAATATAATACACATAATATAGACACTTGGTCTAGCCTTAAAAGGCTGCGGACTCCCGTCCAGATTTTCATCAACGAGTTCAAAATTTAAACAGATAACAAAACTTGCTTACATGCTATTGTCTAGACTTAGATTAATTCTAGAGTTTACAGAAGATATTTAATAAACACAGTACATGCATTCCATTAACACATGCAAGATTATGGTTTTTAGAGTTCAAAAAACCTATCTTCCTAAATTTTATATTTCTCTTGCTGCAAACCCTCTTGTCCAACAAGTCAAAAACCTATATGCTTTGACCTTTCATCCTGCTAATCAACAACCACTTTGGGACCTGTCAAGCTTTGTTGATAAACTACAGAAGAGGCTTTAACATTCCAATAGCATCTCTCATATTGCTCGCAGAAGAAATTATGTTTCAAAACTTGAAATTCACAGTTTCTTACCAAACCACAAGTGCAGGAAGTGCATGATTATACGTGTACATAAGTGAGTGTCAGTGTAGAGGATAGAAAAGATGAAAAATATTCCAAAAGAATAGTATCCTAAAAAATGTAACTAGAATAGGAAACCTTCCTTAGAGGTGGCAACAAATCACATTGACACTTGTATATCCAAAAGGTACCATTTATTGATCTGTATTTTTATTTCCTTTATCAATCTGGTAAAATTAATTCAATTGGGTGGAAAGATCCAAGGTGATAAAGTAGCAAGAACCCTCACTAGATTCAGCACGTGCAGCTACAGAAAGAAATTCAAGAATCAAGGGCAACAGATGATCAAATTGTTTGCTTCTCTATATAAATGTCATTTGGTTTTCTACAGGACAAGAAAAACCCAGTGTAGCACAGAAGTTGAACATCAGTATGGCTCCCAAACTGAGCTAGCTTTACTATATTCAAGAGACTGCATCATTATGTGAACTAGTCAATATCAGGTCACCGCCAAATTGCCTTCTTTTAACAATATGAAACTCTCAATAGGTCTCCAGATGTCACAAAGTCAGGGATAATTATGCATTTTACGTCATGTTAAACATATAGCGAATGTATTGCAGTTTTAACTCAATAGGATCACTTCACTCATCAATAAAGACTAGAAGACCCTAATAATTACTCCATAAGTTTAGAGCAATAATTTACCTGGTTCCCTGCGGTTGGTGTGGACGACAATGAGTGAAGTGAAGTCCTTATTGTTTGCATATTCTACAATCTGCAGAAAATAAGAAAACACTCTCAACGACCAACTTCGTACAGCTATCCTAATCAAATTCAATTAGACAATAAATGAAGAAATTGATAGAAACTCAATACCTTTTTGAGGTCATAGGTTCCTCTCTTGTAGTAATGAGCATTGGGGATGACCGATAAAAGATCTGAAATAAAAGCAGGTCCCCTCTGCAGTCAAGTGCAAGAAAACAACATATTTTAGCAACTCAAATAACAATACTGACAACTAAAGAAACAATATATGAGTACGACATACGGTGGAATTGAAGCGGGACGTGGTAATCAAGATCTTAGGAGCACAATCTTGCTTCAAGATGGAACTAAATTCATCAGCATCATTGCCTGCGAATAGCTCTTCATCGTCGGGCTTACAGACAGTATCATCAATCTCACGTGTGTTCTCTATGGTACGAGGAATTTTCTTTGGAGGAAGCTCCTCGCCGAGCTCCAGAGCTCTTTTCTCATCAGCTTCGCGAGCCTTGGTCTTCTTCCGTTTGTCCACCTTCTTCTGATGCTTGAGCTTCGCATGGACGGCTGATCGCCGCTCCTTGTTCTTTACTGTAGACGGAAGGATCGAATCCTTATGCTTCATCTTCTTCTGTCTACTGTCTTCATCTTCTCCTCCTTCCATACCATCGCCATCCCCTTTCTTTCGCTTTCCCCCCATTATACAAATATCGCTTGAAGGTTAGCTAATAGGTTAAGAGATTGATTTGGGACAGGAGGAGAGAGCGGGGATTCTGGCGGCCACTGTTCAGCTTAATTCATTAGGGTTTACTGGGGGTTGTACTTTTAAAATCGGCACCGTTCAGCTTAACTTTCAGATTTTTCAATCACTGCATATTTTTACGCCTTTTAAATTATAAAAATATCCTTAAATAAATAACACAATTACAAAAAATTATTTTTTTCTAAAAAAGCAATACTACTCTCATGTTTGAGCCACATTAAAATTTTCGTTCTCATTTTTAATCATACATTTTTCAATAAAATAATATTTTTCCATCACACCAATAATTTTTCCTTAACCACACATTCTCTATCAATCTACTATTTCAGACCCTACATTTTTAATTAACGTAAAAATCGAATACTGCTCACTTAAAATTTCAAACCTAACTAAATTTTCTTATCTTTTTATTCCAACACAGTTGAAAACACTTTTATTTTTCATCTGTTTCAACCTCAAAATCTCAAAAATTGATCAAACGTTGAACACATTTATTTTTTACGTCTATCATTTCATATTGGTAAGTATATTTTTGTAAGTTTAATTTCGTTTACATTAAATTAATATACATTTTTAATCTATAAATCTTATTTCGACATAGATTAACATATATATAGCTTTTTTTAACGGATCTATAATTTTTTTAAGCATAAACAAGAAAAAAAGTCATATGTGAATATCGTGGTCGTAACAGCCATCCAACTGTTAATAGCCAACCGTAACAATCAGCAGTTACGATAGGCTATTAAGCTGCTTTTTAAAGAAAAATCCTAATGATCTAATGGTAGGGCTGGTTTTCTGACTATTCTTTTTATAATTAAAAATTATGTTTCATGATGCATATATGTTTATGATTCCAATCTATTATTTTGATGATTTCGAATTGGATGAGAAATATCGATGTGGTAGTGTTCCAATTTCTGTAATAAGGGGGTTTTTGTGTGAAGATAAGGGTATTTTTGGGTTTGATACCAAACTTAGCTTTTTATATGTTTTAACTGTTTTTTTTAGTGGTCAAAGACTAATATGGAAATATGGTCGGGTCAACTGGTCATTTTCTTGTATTTCCTCGGATTTACGGTCGTTTCAAAATTTTTATTCCTTTATTAGTTAATTTTATGGATATGAGTAAAAAAATTAATAAAAAAAATAAACAATTAAAATTATTAAAACTATTTCCAAAAAAATTAAAAAAATTAAATTATGAAAATTAAATAAATAATATAAATATTATTTAATTAAAATTGAAAAAATAAATTAACAAAGAATACAAATGTTAAATAATTAAAATTAGAAAATTTAATTTTATCATAAAAAATAATTAAAAATATTTTTAAGTTAAAAATAAAACGAAAAAAAGGTCTTTGTGCTGACTATTTAAATAGTCGATTGTTAACTATCGGAAAAAATAATTTTAAATAAAAAAATAAACAATTAAAAAAATTTAAAACTATTTCAAAAACATTATAATAAAAAAAATTAAACAAAAGGAATTAATGAGAGCTAAATAAAAAATATAAATATTATTTAATTAAAGCTGAAAATTTTAAATTAACATAAAAACAAAAGAATTAAAATAATTTTAAATTGATCAGAAAATTTAAAAAAGGCCTTTTTGGCCGACTACTAATTAACAGTCATAATCGACCAGATCCGACTGTTTCTCATCGGAAATGGCGAGAAATCGCCATCTCTGTCGAGTTTAAAATCCAAAAATCGCAAATATACACACTACACCAAATAATCTACCTAAATAATGAAAAAATAAACACTATACATAACAATTTAAAACACAAAAAATTGAAAGATCAATCTCATAATTCAAAAACAAACCTAGCCTTGTTGAAGATGATGGTCGGTGTGTGGTGGTCGACGTTGAGTTTGACTGTGAGATGTTTTTTCGACTGGATCCCGACCGTGGACTCTCGTATGCGTTGGTTTTTATTCCTCTCAAACGGTTTGTGTGAAGATAAGGGTATTTTTGAATTTTAATATTAAATTTGGCATTTTATATGTTTTGACTGTTTTTTTTTTTTTTTTTTTGTGCATAAATGCTAGTATGAAAAGATGGTCGGGTCAACCGACCATTTTCTTGTATTTCCTTGGGTTTATAGCCATTTCAAAAAATTTGTTCCTCTCTTCATTAATTTTTCTAAAATTATATGAATATAAGTAAAAATATATATATTTATATATATCGTGGATTCACGTTTAGGATTATATTATTACAAAAAGATAAAATTAAAAATAAATAATTTTTAAATAAGCTTTGCAAAACAAACTCCGTCATCAATGAGCAATCCCGTCATAAAAATAGTTCTCATCTTGTTATTTTAACATAGGAAAAAATTCTTATATAAGAGCTTAAGTATAATACATTTCAAAATAAGAAACAAAGTTTAAAATTTCAAAAATCAGATTTTAAAATTTTTTATTTATAAACTAATTAATTAAACCTATATTTTATCAATTAAATATATTAAGGGGTATTTTAAATAGTGATATGATGGAAAATACATGATTAAAAAATGAATGAAAAGTTATTGATGAGATGAAAAATATTATTTTATTGAAAAATGTAAGGTTAAAAATGAGTTGAAATAATGTATTTTGAAAGCACGTGTCAAATATGGGTTAAAAGTCACAATTCTATACAATATGATCACAAATTATAAATTATTTATTGATCACAATAAAAAATTTTATAGGTAACATATTATTTCACAATCACAAATCAAAAATTTTATAGCTCACAATTTGTTTCGATCACAAATTGTAAGTTTTATAGTTACAACTTATTTTTTCAGACACAAATTACAAATTTTATAGTAACAACTTATTTCCCAATCACAATTTATCAAATTAATAGTTCACATATTATTCTTGATCACAAATCATAAATTTTATAAGTCACAACTTATTTCATGATCACAAAATGTCGAATTAATTGCTCACAAATTATCAAATCATTGGTCACAATTTTAACAATTTTTTTTTCGTCACATATTACTTATTGATTATAAATTAACCAATTTATTGGTCACAACACCGAAATAATTGATCACGTTGTCCCACTCCATCGCCACAGTCGTCATCGCCGTCGCCACACCATCATCATTACCGCTACCACCACAACCCATCACCTTCACCACTGACAATACATCACCAACACCGCCGCTTGCATAACAAACAAACGTGTACCACAATTACCACCTGGTCCACCTCCATGTACATTGCACCACCATCACCACCAACTATACCTCAATCTACAACCACCGGATAACCCATACCCACCACCTCCATGTCACAGCCCTGGTGAGACAAGATTTAAAGAATCGAATACCAAATATTCATTTTGTTCTCGATCAGTAACACTCTCCTTTGTCCTTGATCTCGCCGGAATACTACTCGACATCACCATCACTTCACCACCTATGCCATTGAAATCTCACACACATCAACGACAATATTGGAATCTCACACAACCACAAGCACAATCGCTTGTGATTGGAGAAAAAATGGAGGAAACTCGATCTGCAGCGCTGCGAACAACGATTACCGGTACTTAGTTGCGTGCAGTACTGCACAGTATCGATCGCGCGCAGTGGCATCGCTCGATCCATAGTCGATATGTGTTGCACTGCTGACCGGTGCCAATCCTATTCAAAGATCCCGTTTCGCGCCGTGTGCGACCCCTTATCGTTGACGAGAGGATAAAGAAAGGGCACGAGAAGAGAGAATGTATTGGCAAGAGGTTTAAAAAGAGAAAGAATGGAGATAGATAGTTAGGGTTTGGTATTGAAATAGTGTAGGGAAGATTGATTAATTTTCGAATTGTTATATTTAGTGAAATATTATTTATATATTAATTAATTATAAACCTCTAATTTTTGAATTAATAAACATGACCTCTTATTTATGAATTGAGTTATTCAAATTTCTGGGTTCCTGTAATTTCCACTTCAATATATTATAAAATAAAAATTATATTTTTAGATCATGTTTGAGCCTATTTTTTTTTTTTTTTCAAATAATGTATTTTGAAATAATATTTTGAAGAAAAAGTTTTGAATTTGCTTGTAATATTATTTTATTGAAAAATGTGTTTTTAAAAATAAAGAGAAAAAAATATATTTTAGAAATAACGAGAACGTAACCAAGGCTTAAACGTATGTGTGTTTTTGAGAGATTTTTCTTAGTGAAAATTTGTTTTTTGAACGAGTTATTAAAAAGTAGGGAAAAATATGAATCTCATAGAATATATGATTGAAATGATTTTGAAGAAAAATAATTGTCAAAAAATATCACAAGACCAAGAAAAATATGACCAAGAAAATGAATTCCATGAAAAAAAGTATATCAAACAAGGCAAAAGTAAAAGTTGAAATTTATTTTCCATTTGCCATGGAAAATAATAACCTATCAAACATGCCCTAATAAAAAATATTATTTTATTGAAGAATGTGTTGTTGAAAATAAGTAAAATAATAAGAATGAAAAATTTAAGGCGAAATTAGACCCAGTACGGCCTGTAAGGAACAAAATTGAATAATACCCTTTTCAAACTAATTAAACCATTCCACACGTAATTAATACGTCTTAAACCTGAAACTCAAACCCAATTCTATAAAAAAAACCCCTCATCAACATAGAATGCTCTCATCTCCTTAACAGTGGTGATTTCATCTCCAAGAATCTCTCTCTCCGACCATTTTCTGCAACTTTCGTCTCCATCTATCTCAGTTGATTCGTCTTCCACCTTCTCATTCTCCTATTCGTGAATATTTTAACTAGATGCAAAAAAATCCAAATCACAATAACAGAAACCTTAAGTTGTTCCGATCCGAAATCAAAAACTCTAACTCCAATTCCGAATTATTAACCGCGACACCAACGCCGACTCCGACAATTGACTTCGACTCCTATTGCTGCATAAGATATATGAATTATTTATTTGTCTGATCTTAATGACAGGTAAATTGGGGCAGATCGAGTTTAACACAAATTTTTGTCGTTATTTTGGATTGCGAATAGGGCTACTATGGCTGAAGGAGACGAAGACGTTGTTCTTAATTCTGCATCATGTATAGGGTTGCAGTTGGTGTATGTATGCAATTTTGTTGTGGCTGATATTACATTACTTGAGCAAGGTTTATCAGTTAAATCATTGATGCTTGTAAAGTGTTTGACAAAATGATAGTGTGAGTTTTGTCACTTTTCTATGAAAAAGTGTCACTTTTGTAAAAAAAAAAAAAAAAAAAAAATCGCACTATATCATTGAAGTAATTAAATAGATGCATATGTGTGCATTTTTGAAAATCTGAACATACCAATTCAAGTCTTGTTTTATAGTAATGAATATGAAAAAAAAAACTTTGAATCAATTAAATATTAATGTGTGCAAAGTGTTTAACAAAATAAGAATGTGAATTCTGTCACTTTTCTATGGAAAAGTGACATTTTCTAAAAAAAATCACAGTATCTCATTGGAATAATTAACTAGATGCATACGTGTGCGTTTTGAAAATTTGAATGTATGAATTCAATCCTCGTTTTATGTTAATACGTATGAAAAAAAAAAAAAAAAAACTTTGAATCAATTTCATTCATGCATGCAAGATATTTGTTCAATGAGAATGTGAATTCTGTCACTTTTATATGAAAAAGTGACATTCTGTCACTTTTATTTGGATTTCGTTATTAGGTTTAATTTAAACCTTATAGTACCCCTTTACACTATAAGAAGAAAAAAAAATGATTATTGGTGCTGCACAAATGAATGGTGATATTTCAGTATTTGTCACTTTTATGCATTATCATTTAAGAATGTTAAAGTTACTCATCAATTTTAAAAAAGTGACAGTGTCACTTTTTAAAATTTTATCACTTTTTTTAGTTTTTTGTCACATTTTAAGTTTTCGTCACTTTTTAAGAAGATAAAAAAATGATTATTGGTACTGCATAAATGAATAGTGCTATTTTGGTATTTGTCATTTTTTTGATTCTGTGTCACTTTTTTGAGTTTTTGTCACTTTTTTTGAGTGTCACTTTTTTTAAAAAAAAGTGACATTGTGTCACTTTTTTATTTTACACAGTATTTTTTACTTCCTAAAAATCTTTCATATGATTTTAAGGGTATTTTTCAAAACATCTCCAATTTTAAGGGTATTTTTGTAAGTACCCCAAAATTTAATGCGTACCAAACATGGGCTTAATGTACAAATAAAAAAGAAAGCAAATATGTGCACGTAAAGAGTTAGTTTTAAGAAATGAAGGCCAAACAACGACCACATGAATGTAAATTACAGATTTAAATTATCAGAAAATATTGATTATTTAAGGTGATACATAAAGCCGTTGTGAATTTCATAGAATCTATTCCTAAGAGGGGTATGGATGAAACAAAACAAAAAATGTTGAATCAAAAGCACCATCATTCCATACAACTGTAAAATAAGTGTTAAACCGCACGAGAACAAGGGCTACGAACGCTCGTCCATCCACACTTCAACCCACACCACACACGCACAAGAACAAAGCTGAAAGAGGAGGATAATGGGGGTAATGCTATAAGGTTCAACCACATTGCAAAATTTTACCATCAAGAATGCATGGGTGCAGTGTCGAACTTTTAAGGTGAGACGATACTAAGATGTTTACAAGTTCACAACCGTATGTTGACTAACAAAAATAATCCCTTCTTTAAAAGAGCTCTGCATACAAGAAAAGCAAATACCAGTTTCACTTGATCCTCATTTCAAAGCAAAAATTAGAAACACGAGGGAACCTTCAAAAGTAGATATAAACAAGCCAGGTTATCTACGAACAGCAACCAATTCAACTTCATATACTAGCCATGAGTTAGGTGGAATGTTCTCCCCAACAGCTACATTCCCATACCTGTACCACAAACAAAATAACAACAATAATAATTAATAAAATAAAATAAAAATAAATAAATAATGTGTAATCAACGAATTAATATTTCCAAACATGTTAAGATAGTTTTAACTTTTTGTTACTTCTAAGTGAAAAAAGTTGATTGTTTTGAAATTATATCTTCCATTACAGTCAAAATTAAGTAACTTGCTTATTTTCAATTTTGACCATTGAGCCCCTATCCGTTTGAGAATAATTTTTGTAAAAAATTCATTTTTTTTTTCCAGATTGTGAAATTGAGTTGTGGTTAAACAAGGAAAATTTGGGTTTACGTGCAAATTCTTTTATTGAGAGAATGTTGGGTTGAAAATGAGTTTTAAAAAGGGCTCATACAGGGGCTTAAAAAAATAACTTAGTTTAACACTTCAGTTGTTTTCATAAGCTTTAGCCTAACAGGCTATTAAAATAGGACATAAGTAAGATCTTGAGATACTTAGTTTAGAATTAGAGGATTAGCGGGGGGAAAAAAAATACCCCATGGATGGTGGAATGATGAGTCTCCTCCTATCACCAACACGCATACCTAAAAGATTTCACGTAAGAATATAATTAGAATTACAGGAACAAGCACAAAATGCACCTGGAAGGAAACATTAACCAAGTGAATGTCTGGAAGTGCTTACAAGGAGCTTTTAAGCAATCCCAAACATGACACTAGTATTGGACATTAAGGTTTCATTTCAGTTTCACAACTACCTACCATTCACGCCAACGTTCAATCCATCAATAGTTTCTTCACCACCTGATTGAAAGAACAATGATGGTAAGTAAAACATTACCGAGGACAATAAATTATAACCGGCAAGTAATATTATTTTATTTTATTTTTTGGGCGGGATTAGTACCTAGTCGAAATTTATACGGAGTTTTGCCAAAATTTGAGTCAAAAATGCACCCACTCTCCTTTAACATAGCATTATAATAAACCGTAACCTGAAGAGAGTTTTATTTAGCCAATGATAATCAGTAACTTGTTCATCAATATATCAAATTCAAACTTGATGCGTACATAAACCAATAACAGTTCAAAGATTATCTTTGAATTGGTTCACACGTACCTTTTTTCCAGGAGCAGCTATTTTTCCACTTGGTTCTCCCTTTGCGACCTCCTCAATTATCAATCCACTAGATAAAGTCCTCTGCTCAGATGATTCAGCCTTTGCATTCAAATCCTCTCGTTTCATGAATGTATTCTCTTCATTTGCATTCATCTCAAGCGTGCCAATGTTCGAGTTACCATCCCTCTGGCTTTTATTTTTCTTTTTCTTCTTCTGCTTCCCTTCAGGTTTCTTCTCGGATTGACTTCCCACCGAAACTAAGCGAGAGTTTATGCCGATATCTCTACACATTGAAAATCAGGCTTTAAAATAACGGTAATATAAAAGCAAGAAACCGTAGGAGCAAAATCCTAAAAGGGTTATTCATTTGCTCTTGGGAGAGGAAAAAGAAGGGGGAGGGGGGAATAGGTGAACATCATGATGCAGACAAAAAGAGAGAACAATTCGTAAAAGTTTGTTGTTTATAACATTTCAGAAAAAGTTAGAGCATGGTTGGCTTGCATTTATTTGTAGAAGCCAGCTTTTACGGGCCTTTTTTTTTTTTTTTAAACTTTTACCCTAAGCTAAACATGCTCTTCAATTAGCTGGTTGCAAATTTAAGGTTAATTAAATTTGTTACTTTGGAATAAATGTTCCTGGCAGGAGCTGCAGGATTACCCTCAACCCCAGCACACTCAAAGAGACATTAGACACGTTAATAACACATGAAAGAAATTTGAAAGTAAAGAAAATATAGGTACTGGGAATGGGGACCATGAAACGCTTTTGATAAAATCAAGGTAAATGCAAGAACTTGATGCGAAAAAGGCTGAGATATTTACTTATTAACAGTTGGCTCCGTATTTTCTCCATTTGTTGCTTGCAAATCCTTGGACATGCCAACAGTTTTTGCAATATCTAGCTTGAATTCAACATCATTAGAATTATTATCATAACTTGCACCATTGTCTTCAACTTTTGACCCTTCCAACCCAATTTCTTTCCTTTGCTTCTTTGACTTCTGACAATTTTCTGCGCTCATTTCAGCAGGAGGCTCTGAACAATCACCATCATCTCCCCTGCTTGAATATGTAATACAGTAAGAACATTATCGAGGTCAACTATAAGAATCGTCACTATAAAAAATAGATATGTGCACACCTATGCAACATATTAGTGAAAAATGCGTGCATGCACTGATAGCATGAACAGAACAAAGAAAAAAGTTTCTTACACATTAGATGGGCCCTGGTAAGTTTTATTTCTCTGATGAAGATCTGGGTCCATCTTATCAGACTTTGCAACAGCTTCCTGCTCTTTATTCTCTCTGAGGACACCATTACAGTAGCCATTTTCAACTGCAAGTGCCTTTTCCTCCTTAAATCGTCCTTTCCTTTTCCTTTTTGACTTTACACTGATCTCAGGACAAATTAAGGCAATAAATAAACAAATGGCAGGGTAGATGGATGTAAAAACAGTAACAAAATGCATGATATAAAATAGTTCATCAATAGACGATACTCACAGGGCGAGAGATTGAATCTGATTTTTCCCATTATCCATAATGGGATCCTGGCTGATGCTGTATAGTCTTTCATTGTCAATAGTATTGTCTTTAAGACTTTCCACTTCTTTGGGAAGTTCATTCCTTTTGTCCTCGACTTCTTTCCTAGGTTCCAATTCATTAAAAGGAAGCACCGTGTTATGATGTAGCTTTGCCTCTCTGAAAATATGCAACAAAGATCATCTTTATGGATAAATTTGAGAAAATGTGTAGACACGTCACAAAAGAAAAATATTCAACTTCTTCGTATTAAGTTCTAAAAGACAGCAAGTATTTAAGTTAACTCCCAAAACGACACACATATTTATAGGTATGGTCGTATAGAGGAAGTTAACTGTAGATTAAATAAGAACAAAAACCACATTAAAAACAGGAAAGTAATTGAAATGGTTATGATTGTGTAGAAAGCAACTGCATTGGCTATGATCACATGCAATTTTACCTTTCTAGTTCACCTACTACATCTAGATCATCAGCCTTTCCATTTGATTCACTGCCAGAAATGCCACCTTCCACCAACTTATAGCTGGTTTCAACTGTTCCCTTACCAGTCTTCTCTTCAACTTCTGATTTAGTCATCTGTGCAGCTCTTCTATTTCTAAATACAGATAAAAGGTAGCTATCTTCATCTTCACTTTCATGTGAATGAGCATCATCGTCTGACTCACTAACTTGGTATTTCTTCGTATGCCGTCTAAAATTTCTTTCATTACCCTTGGGCTTTTGATGTTCCACTATTGTCTCCACGATTTCTTGAATCAAAACACAAGTTCCAAACAGAGACTGAATCCTCAGAATACATTTATATGATTATTGCAGATGATAAACAATGGTTAGAGAGAAACAATAAATATGTAATGGATTAATTAAGTGTCAAATTGTGCTACAAGACTTATCATTTGTTGAATGATTCGAGATGATTACAACTGTCTGAATTTCATAAATTTATAAACTGTGCCCTGACATGCAATGACCACATTTATCCTGGCCTGATATGATAGCATTTAAAGTATACGCCATAGGCATCCATTGAGAGGGGCAAAGTTATTTTAGGTGAGCATAAAGAAAAAGTTTCAAATATTTGAAAGATACCATCACTAACTGAAATGTTAGGAGATAAAACACATAATTTACCATCGTCAATGAAACTGTCCTCGTATTCATCATCATCACTGCAGTGATTGGATCCCTCTGTCCCAGAATGCTCAATATCCACCCCAAAGGATTCTCTATTGTGTCAATAAAGGAAAGTTGAAAATCCCCAATATATATGAACTAAAAAACATGTTAAAGACAATGAATGAGGATTTTTCATTCTACCCCAGCCAATGTAATTAAGATAAAAATATTGAACATTTTGGTTTGGCCTTAACAGGGCACATATGAAATGTTTGGAGGTATGCAATGATTCACATCTCTGAAATACTGATTGACAGAACATTACACCTAAACAAAATGAATACTACATTGAAAATGAAGAGATTGAGAGAGAAAAAAGGATACGTATCGCTGTGCGGATTGAAATGCCGACTGTGATTGACATAATAACCAGTGAGGTAAACCCTTCGAGGACCAATCACTGAAAAAACCACATCATCAGCCTCCTCGAATTCCAAATCCAAGTGGCATGACTCTGTTTTGTTGGGCAGTAATGCGCAGAGCAAAACTGGACTCTTATTGCCCACATTACATTGAACTAGACTTGTCTTTGTCGCATCACCAATTCCCAGTGTTGCCTAAACAATCAATCAACATACAACACAACCTTAATTCACAAATTCAAGATTTAACCAAAAATGAAACACAAATTAAAAATACATCAAGCCAAAATTTAGCAATTTATAAATCCAAATTTCAAGCAACCAATCATATCATATTAGCATCAAAATCTTAATACATAACTTCAACTTTTAATTACAGAAAATTCTTCCAATTAAACGTGAAATGTATCAGCTACAGCAAAAATTTAACCAGAAATGTAGAACGATACATAAATAATGATAAGCGATAAATTTGCTCTATTCAGTAACGAAGCCAAATTAGAGTTCAAAACTAAAAAGAGTTTTTATGCTCCCATTTACCTGAGAAATCCGGAGCCTTCCTCTAGCTGTTCCAGAAGAATGAGTAACCGGCTTCCCGGGTATTACTTCCGTTCCTGATATATAACCAAAAAAATAAATAAAAATCGCTACGGAATCAAAAAAAGAAACACACACACGTAGCCATGAAAACCTCCTTCGATCGATAGATAACAAAAAAAATATAATTTCAAAAATTCAAAATCATATAATTTAGAAGTTGAAATTAACTATTGACACGCGTATTAAGTGTGGGATAAGTGAGAGAACTGACCCCAGAAAGCCATTTCTTGAAGTTGAAAAGATTTTGATTGCCAGTTGCTCTTTATATGTATAAATGATTCTGTCTTTTCGGCTACCGCTATACGTAAACCCTAGCGGGATTGAGAAATTCTATGATTTGAAGCGGGAGTTGATTTCTTCGTTTGATTTCATTTGGGGATTTTGGTATGGTACGTATTTCTGTATTCGAATTTAAATAATTTAATTTGGCGTGAATTTGTAGTATTTTTTTTTTTTTTTTTGAATAATAGCAGTTCTTGCCCTCCATCTATTGCATGAGTGAAAAATTGATTCCCAACATTTAAAAAGGAAGAAAGTTCATGGTTATCCTTTTGTTTACCCCTTGCTTGATTGATGGCCATTATTTAGAAAATAAAATATTATAGTGATTTAAAAAAAAACGGTGGTTAAATTTTTTTAAAAAATTTACACCTAAAATACTTTATTATGTAAATATGTGATTGAAAATGAATATAAGAATTAGAAGAATTTTTATAAAGAAAGACAAACATGAACTTAAATATACGGGGTTATAATGGTTGTACATTGCCCAACAAACCCCGTCTATAGGGGCGCCACTTGACATTCCCGTAAGTATGGGGCCCTTGTGGCCCTGTACATGTAACATGATTGTAATTATACGGGTCATCGAAATTGTTAGAAGGTCGAACGTTATAAAATATAGAACAAATTTAACTAAAAATTAGATTTTTTGTAACTTTTGATTAAATAATGATAAATATATTGTAAGCCCCATAAAATAATGATTAACACTCTGTTTGATTTACATTTTTACAAAAATTCATTTTTTCAAAGAGTAATCTTATCCATCTCTACTGGAGTTACAAACACAGTTTACGTGGCGTTAATGTGATATTAAATGATAAATGAAATTAAATAAGTCATTTAATTTTACTTATTATTTAGAGTCACCTAAACTGTGTTTGTGACCCAACCAAGGATGAATAACATTACTCTATTTCAAAACTCGTTTTCAAGTTTCAACCATATATTTTTCAATAAAATAATATTACATGCAAATTCAAAAAATTTCCTTATTTTTTAACCACATGTTTTCCATCATATTATTATTCAAAACATATCATCCACTCAATAATGTGCATCAAACGCGGTCTAAAAATGAAATTGAAGAAAAATAAAATTTAAAAAATTGAAGTCAAACAGGGGCCCATGGGCTCAACCCGATGCAATGACCTATTGACAATAACACAACACGATCACATAAACAATTAAATTGTAAGCGTAAAGAAAAGGTCATGTCCAATCGATATAATTTTTTTTAAAAGCAACTTTAGTACTTATAATGGATATGTATTTTCAAGAACAATCATGTTACATATACATTTTCTTTTACATTATTTTTGACATCGTGTCATGCAGTGGCAGAGGGAAGGGGGGACCTGGACCCCCTCTTCCCCCTTCCCCTCCCCCAATTTTTTGACATTTTTTTTATTTTAAAATTTTGTATTTTGTATTTACCATTTTGTCCTCAAATGAATAAAAAAACTTAAACACTACCAATCCAAATTCAAGCATTTTCGTCCCAACTCCCGTTTCCTCTTCTGAATTATGTCAAGAATCAATTGCGCAATCGAATGAATGATAAATGGTCAAATGATAGATTGCTTGTGTATATTAAAAAGGATGTATTCGACATGATTGGTGCTGATGTAGTTATACAACGTTATCAAATTATGAAAACTCGAAAGGAACGCTTGTAATAAGGTATGATTTTGCTAAATTAAATATTGGTACTTTCTTTTATCCGTTTCTTGATTATTTTTTTAATAATGTACATTAATTTATATTCATTTGTTTCATTTTTTCACCACAAAGTACCAACTTCCATTATTTTAACAGATACTGTTTCAAAAAAAATCGAGGACACTGTGGGCCCCTACCCCTTCAACTCTATGACCCTCCTATTTCGACGAGCTGGCTCAGCTCCTGGTGTCACGTGACGAAACATGATTGAACAATTTAAAAAAAAAATACATTTTTCCGTCCAACACTTTTTGAATTCCCACACAATGTACACCATGATATAACTCATGGAATGTACACTTAACATAATTCATAAGAATAGAACATACACAATGATGTAATTCATAGAATGTACACTTGACATAATTCATAAATCAATATATTTTCATGAACTTTGCTTCGTGTACAGAAACAGAGGCCACAAAAAGCTAACAGAGAAGACACCCATGGTGAGGCCTGCATTTTTTTTAGACAAGGTGGGATCCAACATTGTGAGTATTCTGATGACTTTTCGGCAAAACCATTTATGTACAAATGGTTTAGCTATATTTCCATTTTCTTATGTGAGATTTATTATGATAGGTTTTGGAAATTTTGTATTCAAAAGATGGCTCAGTGAATGAGGTTGTCAGAGTTATGAAGCTCAAAGGACACAAGTAGGGGTGGGCGTGGGTTGGGTTGGGTCGGTTTTTCCCCCAACCCATACCCAACCCAACATGGTCGGTTTGACATAAATTCAACTCAACTCAATCCATGTAAAGATTGAAACCCAATCCAACCAAATGTCGGTCGGGTTGAGTTGGGTTGGGTTGGTCGGGTTTGGTTGGGAGTTGGGGCGACCTATCAACAAACATTAAAGTCACCAAAGTACTAAATTTAAAGCAAGATTAATATATTGCGTTAAAGAGAGATGTATTGGAAGAGAGGTATCATCCAAAATCACAACCAATATTGATGATTTGGTGAGACGACACCCGCCACGTGAGAGAGATGATGGAAGATATGTTATGATTTTTTTTTTTGTCTTTCACTTTTTTTTTTATCGGGTCTCTCACTTTTATTTTGTTTTAGTTTGGCAAAGTTTTTTAATTTTTTAATTAGCGGTTCGGGTTGGGTGATTTTTGTCGGGTTGGATGGGTTAACCCACAACCCGACCCAACCCGACCAACTTAACCTTGCAAACCAACCCAATCCAAGAAAAAAATGGCAAAAATCGACCCAACCCGGTTGTGTTGGGTTGGACGAGTTTTTGCCCACCCCTAGACACAAGGTTGTGTGTATTCATTCTTCATGGCTTCCTGTGGTCATTTTCTTTCCCATTCTAACTTGTGTTAAAGCCATAGTTAATGTGACTGTGATGGTAGCCACATTGTGGAATAATGCAAAATACTAGGTTTTGCCGAGGTGGTTTTTTTCCGTCCTTGACCTCTAAGTATAGAGCTTGTTTAGTACAGTTTAAAATTCAATTAAAATTAAAAATATAGTCGTTATTGTGTCTCACTCATCTAATGAAAGTCAACAATAATGACTACTTTTTCAATTTTAATCCCTACCGAACATGCCCATATTGAAAATCCATGACCCTTTTATTGACTTTTCGGAAATTGCCTACATGTTAGTTTATAAATACGGAACAAATCATCACAACATCCAAGGATGGTTCGATAAGAATATGGATTATTAATGGTATGAATAGCTCTCATGTACTGTTATTTAATAAGTTTTCCATTGAAGCGAAAACTTAAAAAAGGAGAATCATTATATGTTGGGTCTGCAACATGTATGAAATGTAGCAAGTGGATCCCGAGTAGATGGTTTTCGTCCATTTGGACATTAAAATGCCATGTGAGTCTCACACGATTCATTATTGAAGGGTAAAATAAGTAAATACTTAATTTTAATGAGAAATAAATAAAAAGGAAAAGAGGACGAGAGGGGAAAAAAGGAAAGCAAACCCTACCTCCACCCCAGCTGCTGTCCCCGCCACCCCTACACTGGTTTTACCCAGGGATGTCAGCGAGCCGAGCAGGAAAAAAAAAAAGCTCGAGCCGAGCCCGACAAAAAAAAAATGAGGCTTGACCCGAGCCTTAGCGAGTCGAGCCGGTTCAGGTTTTTTTTTTTTTGGCACCTTATAACTTAATGTCGGATAACATGTTAGATTTATAAATGAGTAACTATCCATTATAACAAAGTAAAAAATCTTTTTAATGATCGATTTAAATTTTCTTACAAATTTTAGTAACCATTGATGAAATTAACTCAATTTTTAAATGTAATCAAGCAATATATATCACTAATAATTTCACTTAATATAGAATAATAAACATTTGTGTAAATGAGAAAATGCTTACTTTAAATGTTTAGGCACTTAGAGTTTTAGAGAAATGAAAATAGTAATAAACTAATAATATAATAAATATTAAACAAACAAATATCACAAATTTTTCAAAATAATCTATGTGATACATTATGAAATAAATTTGTCACTTATAATTAGTTTATTAGTTTCATGATGAGTGGAATAAGTTGACAAATAATGATTTTGTGATTTTCCACCGAGCCTGAGCCGTGCGAACCGTCGAGCTTTTTTGCCATCTCTAGTTTTACCCCCCTATTTCGCCACGTTGTGGTAATCTCTTCTGTTAAATTTTCTCATTTCCTTTGCTTTTTAATCAAATTCAAAGTGAGGATCTAATGATCTTATCAACAAAAATCTAACATTTTAACATCCATATGATTGAAACTGTCCATTGGGGACCCACATGCTACAAAACAAAAAATATTGAGGACTGACCATTTGCTACAAATCGAGGGCTGGAATTGTACTTGCTACATTTTCATAGGTTGGGGACTCCAGCTGTAATTTTCTCATTTTGGAATTTATTATAGTTTGCCTCGCGAAAGAGCATTTCTAAAATACATTTTGTCTCTGTTAAATGTCGAGATTTAATATTATATCAAAATGTTAGTCAAACAACACAAAAAAAGTGGAAGAAAGACTTGGCCAATGGTCACTTAAACTGCCAGCTGAACTTATCTTGAAAACCTTGGATACTAGTGACTTTGAGGTCACTGAGAAAGAGATGTCCTTCAGAAGTCAATCGAGTTATTGTAAAATTTCCCTTTTTTCTGCTGTCTAAGAGACTGGAAATAATACATTTTACATTATGCTAATGCTAACCTTCTTTTATCTGTTCTTGAAGTTCGATATCATCTGGATGACAGGATGAGCATTGCCGACCTTTGTGTAATTAATGGGGCACTTTGAATATTAAGTTCGATATCATTTTGGGAGCCTTATGCAAACTTTAATTATGAGGGGACACTTTGAATATTAAGTCATTGTTTGATAGAGATCAATATCAGATTTTTAGCAAAATCCGATAAAAACTAATGAAATATGTGATTAAAATTAATTGTTATATTTAACTTTAAAAACTTCAATACATTTAAAAAATAATTAAACATAATTAGGAGAATTGGAAGACAAAATACAAAATTTAAACTCCAGTACAAATATATATATAAAAAAAAAAGAATAAAAAAGTGGATAGAAAAAATCCCGAGCCAGATTACATAAAGAGAAGTAATACTTTAATTAAAATTTAATCATTACAATGACATTGAAAAATAAGAGGACAAATAAAACGAAATGCAAGAATCCAGAAAGAGGAGTGAATACTGATGCCTTTAGCAACAACTACTTGAATAAGTGTAAGACCCACCATGATAGTTAGAAAAAGTAATTGTCGTAACTTTTGAAAAGAGAAAAGTAAGAAAAAAATGATAGGTGTGAAGGTAAATGGTCAAATTAATTCTATATACAGAAAATAATGGATTTTATATATTTATGTAATATATATAATAAGTTTTATGTCATTAATATAATCCTTTTAGATATGTTTATATTTTCAAATTTTATTAATTTCTTGTGTTTTCATGTGATAATTCTAATTTTTAAGAATTTCGTAATTATAATTTTCGTTTTTCTTCGACCAGTCAATTAACTTTACAAAATTTGGGGCCCTCATCGAAGCGGTGCCTTAGGCGATCACCTACGTTGCCCACATAGTGAATGAGGACCTAAAGACTTTGATGTGTTGCCCGTTCCACTTTCTGATTCAAATGGAACAACTTTATACTATGATCGTTTATGTCTTTCTCCCGATGGAAAGGTATTGGCAGCAACTCATGGTTCAACAGTGCAATGGTTATGTGCCGAGATAGCGCAGGTTTTGGACACAGTTGACAAAGCCCATGATGGTAAGCCTCGAGAGTTCCCATATTTATTTGGGCAACTTACAAAAATACCCTTAATTTTAAGGGTCTTTCGAAAAATCATATGAAATAATTTTGAAAGTAAAAATATTGTGTAAAATCAATTGTCACTTTTTTAATAGAAAAAGTGACTCGTTGTCACTTTTTAAAGTTAAGTGCCACTTTTATTAAAATGTTTGTCACTAAAAAAGTAATAGAAATCAAGAAGATGATAAACAAAAAAAATGACAAAATTTAAAAAGTGGCAAATTTTAAAAAGGTGATGAATTCAAAAAATTTGCACAAATTAAAAGAAATTATACAGATTTAAAAAAGTGATAGACAATAAAACAAATGACACATTCAAAAAGTGACAAAATTAAAAAGAGTTTTAAAACTTAAAAAAGTGACAAAAATTTAAAAAAATGACAACAATAATTAAAATATTGAAATCGGTTCAATAAAATGACAGAAAAAAGTTATACAACCACCGCCCCTCTTCTTTTTCCGTAGAATCAAAAACTCCATTCTCGTTCATCATCTTCTCATGATTACTACTTGATTGTTGGGACTATATATGTTTAGCTTGCCAAAATTGCTTGAAAGTATATGGTGAATGTTTTATTCTAGATTGAACCAGCACTTGTATTTTCCTTCTATTATCATTTATATGGTGAATGTTTGATACTACATATTTTTCATCAATTTTCTAATTTTTGTAGTGTTTGATAGACAAATTTTTTTCTAGGAAAATGTTTTCCAATTTTTCAAAATTTCCACTTTTTTTAGGAAAATAAATTCTTGATATTTTGGTTGGTAAATATTTTCCATGTTTTTTTTTGGCAATTGGAAAAAATTCGAAACACAATGGTAATTTTTTTTTAATTTTTACTGACAATTTTCATACAAAACAAAGTCAAACAAATGGTAATCGGTATGGTTATATTTTTCATTTTTTTTTTGGCAATTAGAACAAATTCTTGATCAATTTTTTTTTTTTTGGCAATTAGAACAATTTTCATAAAAAAATAAAGCCAAATTGACACCAAACTTTTAACATTTTTCATGAAAAATTATATCAATCAAATACAATTAATTACAATTCATAGTAAAACAATTTATAGACAAATCAATTCCATATAAACCATTTTCTTTTAACTTATTTTCCACATTTACAATCAAACGAATCATTAGATCTTCTGATGAAAAACGGCCATGTCCCAACTAATGGATTACAGAAAAACATAAATTATATACTTGAAATTCACTCCATTAGTACAAAAGATTTTGTCTGATCTTTGGATGTCCCAGTCAACCATTACATTTAAATGAGAAAATATCCATCTCTTACGCTACCATTTGAAATTATTGTGGCTGGATTATAGTCATGGACACATCATTTTTGATCTCCAGAATCCACCAATCTCTTATACAACTATGGAGTCAAACATAAGGCGTGGCAACTTCAACATCCGATCTGGCTCGTTCATCAACATAATCTACGGTATCATCGGTGGTGGCGCCGCAACGATCGTCGTACTTCTCCTATTAGAAGCCGTCGACGGACGTGGCTGGATTTCACAGTCATTTTCCATAGATCAAGGCCGATGTGTATATTCTTAAGGAAGAGGAGAGATGAATACAGAGAAGAGAGGAGAAAGTGGGAAATAATCTAGGGTTTATTTTGTTGATGGGCTAAAATTAATGTAGAATTATACTATTTTATACTTTGTAATTATTTTTCACTTGATTTTTCAAAAGTGTTTTATGTTTAGAGTACATAGTCTAATTTCCTTTATTTATTTTTTTCCTCTTTATTTGTTTATATACCTTTTGGGCCATATATAGATTTTTCACTTTTAGTGAAGTTATCGATCCGAAACTTCACGGTTAACTCAGTTATCCCTAATAACAGCTATTTCAAGCATACCCTTTTATCTTGAAATGAAAAAAAATGAAATTTTGTAGATAGTAGAAGAGTATTTTTTTTTATCCGTAAAATGAATTATATCGATCAAATATCATGTACAAATACTTCGGCATACCCGGGTGAAGCAACAATGGAAATACAAGTACTATGGACATACCCACGTAATCAAGCAAAAGCGAATCAAACAAAAGTATTACAAATCATCTCATTGCCAATGACTCATAACAAATCAAAACATTAGGATACAAAGAGAATATCACTTTGTATACGTGTGTTTTGATTCGTCGTACAATACTCTCAACACGGGGTCTCAAATTTTCAAAAACCATATGATTCTTGCCATCCAAATGTAGTAAACGGAACTAGCTGAAGAAATCATTTTAGCTTTGTTGCGCCACGAGGTTCCTCTAGCCTCTTTCTTTATCCACTTGAGTGCACTAGCCATGGTGGTCATGGCTCTTGTAATACCCAACCAACTTTTGATGTTCTTTCAAACACTCGGAGAAAAAGTATATTCAAAAAATAGGTGGTGACATGTTTCCTCGTGTGAAACACAAAAAATGCAATTACGATCAATATGACTTTTGTATTTCAGGGATGCTGTTTCGTAATTTATTTTAGATGTACTTCCATTTGTATACCTCTCTGAAGTATCTACTTGCATCTAAAATTGCTTGCGTTGATTCACGTGTTCTTCAAACAGAAAATAGGCTAAAGCTTAAAAAGTCAACTCACAGAAAATAACTTAGAACTTGTCTGGTGGCAATTTTAATCCAAATTTTAAGCAATAATTGGACGGTTAGTAGTCTCCATTGTTAACTTCCTTCACACAATTTTGGGACTCACTAACGATCAGAATTATGCTTTTAATTTCCTCCAGACAAGCCCTTAAGTTCTAATCTAAGTAATTTTTTAACCCCCCAGCACGAGCCATGCGACCAGCAAGTTATTCGAAAGCGAACTAAATTTATAATATCTTAACATGTTAGCAAATATTATAGGCGTACAACACTAACATCCTGAAATTGTTTATGGACCAAAAGAGAAGTGGAGTGCTTCAAAACACGTGCAAGAGAAAACAAAGGACTTCCATTGCAAATAAAATTAGAGAATTCCCTTCTCTCTGCAGCATTGAATTGCTTCATCAAACATTTCCTCAAGGCCATATTTATATCTGAAACCAGTATCCAACAGTTTCTTCGATGAAAGGCTAGTGAATTTTTTTACTCTTTCTATTAAACCCCTGCAAGAAAATATAGTGATCGCTTTAATTTGCGATTTTTTAAGATAAAATTTTAAATAAATAAATGAACACATATCTAGATGATTAACTTTGTCACATCTGTAAAAATTCA
Source organism: Fraxinus excelsior (assembly GCA_019097785.1). NCBI lineage: Eukaryota > Viridiplantae > Streptophyta > Magnoliopsida > Lamiales > Oleaceae > Fraxinus > Fraxinus excelsior. The sequence continues at coordinate 7,556,996 of CM032624.1, forward strand.
AGATTTTAGACTAGATACGTCAACATTTCGTACATTAATAAGTAGAGAGTCATGGTAAAAGGTGTTACGACTCACTCTTCGTTTCGTATTTGGAATTCCGGGTACCTCGTGGAAAGAAATTCAGCTAACTTGTCCACTGCAATCTCAACGGCTGAGCAAATGTACCTCCCTTTGGCATTAGGATACTCGAAAAGGAAGATGTGTGCATTGGCCACATCGTCTGTATGCACAAAAGCGGTAGTTTCAGTATACTTCATCTCATCCTTGTTTCCTGCACAAATTAAAAGAGTTCTAGGAGATTGTTCAAGCATGAAATTGAACATTTGAATAGAAGTCTAGACGAGACTTGGAACTTATTGTTTTATTAGTATACAGGAAACGAAAAATTATCATGTTTGAGTCGAAGAATTACCAACATGTGTGTAACATGAAAATGTGAGAGTATGCTATTATTCCAATCATTACATATCTGATTTGGATGAATAGGCAAGCATATATTTCGTGCTTGTTAGAGTAATGGCAATGATATTTTCGAGTATAATGCTAAGAATAACTAGCAGGATTAAGTCTAACTACACCAACTTATGTAAATAATTAAATGTCTCACCTTCACTAGCTGTTCAAACTTTTAAATGAGGTAGTTGAAAGTAGGAGTAAACATACCGATGATCATAGACAATGACGAACTCACTGAGCCAGGCAAACGGGAACATATGAAAGGGCCGTGTATCCAAGTGGGAATTACAGTGACAAGATCCAACGAATGCTTTTCAGCGAATTCGAGAGCTGCCCTTTCTGTTAATGTCTTGGCAATGGCGTAAGAAGCTCCAAAATGACTAACAAGAGGTCTCAAATAATCTACATCAGTCCACAAGTTCTCGTCCACTACATCTAAATCCTTGTTGTGAGTCATAACCGTGGATGCACTTGAGGTGTAAACAACTCGTTTCACTGTCTTAGAATCAAGGCATGCTTGCAGAATGCCTAAAGTCCCACTAATAGATTTGTTGATCTTCATTTCTGCTGTTTCTTTGTCCGTGAGATCGATTGGGTGAGCAACATGAAATACTCCAATGCATCCTTTAATTGCTGAGTTGAAACTATCTGGTTTGTCGAGATCTGCACGGAAAATTTTCAGCCTTTCTGATGCACCGGGGAGGCTCGTGAGGTAGCTAGTGTTTTTCTTGCTGTCTGCAGGCAATACAGTAAAATGCTACAATTTTTAGTATTTGGTGCTTAGAAATGTACAACTACTGATAAGTGCGTTTTACACACTTAATCTAGGCCACAAACATGGATAATTGTTAATAAATATGTGAAATATAGCTTAATTCGACGTAATTTGTGTTTTGCAGTACAACAATAATGAATATGGTAGAAATTAGGAGAAAAACGAAAATAGCTAAAATGAAGCGAAATCAAAGTTTGAGGACTCAAGTGCAAATACTGAAAAGTTGTGTCGATCTCACGAGAAAGATTTGAGAGTGTTAGGCATCATCTGGATGAGGAAAGAAGCCAAATGGATGAAATATAGTCGAAGTACTATCATATATCAATTTCTAGCCGAAAAAGTTATGCTTTGAATTTTCAGTCTTAGTTTGAGACTCATTTTTGGTATAGAAGACGTTCTAATTTGAACATTTATATTGTTGGAAGATTTGTATTCCTTTTAGTAAGCTTTCCAACGCATTTTGAATCACCTTAATCAGATATCGAGAGAGAAAGATATGATTAAAATACTGAAAGCTATCCGGTGGGAAAAAATTATAACCGTGCGGCCGCATGATATAATTTCCATTCGGTCGCATGGGAGTATTCAGGACCTCAAGTGACTCATCTTTATGAACCATGTGGTCGCATGACTCATAACCATTCAGCCGCACGGTTGTCTTCCGGTGCAAGAAATTTCTGGTTTCCTTTTTCAATTCAAACACATTTGGAAACAAATATTAGGATGTTATTTAAACCCTAGAGCCGTCCAGAACGAGAGGGAAGAGTTTTATGAAGATTTTTAGAGAGAAAAAGAGGCAAGAATAAGGAGAACAATACTACGACGCGAAGATTTAACTCAAGAATCAATTTGACGATGTCGTTCTTCACTTATTTTTCTGATTTTCTTCGCTCCACCATGCTAAGTTAGATTAATTCTGTACTAGGGAATGATGAACTTTGTATTATGATTTTTAATTTTTAATTTTACATTCTTGATATCAAAAATATGTTTTGAAATATTTGAATGATTTATATGATCTTATTTTCTCTATGATTATAATGCACGATAATTATGTGAATTAGTGATTTATTTCACGCATTTGAGAGGAAATAAACTCGACATATATAATTTATCACAGAGTCTGATAAGGGCTAGAAACATATCACTATGCCTTATATTTAAGTGTTCATAAAAACTCACACATTCTTGTATATTTGCATCCATCGTAGAAATATATTTGAGTCATACATGAGAATATGTTTAACTTTACTCGAGAAAGATTGTTGAATAATTTAGGAACATTGATTTGTTAATATTGCAATCGTGTGTCAAGGTGTAAAACTATGGTTAAAAAGAGTATTACTTAAGAATTCGTAACCTTGATACATTCATCACATATAAAAAAACACCTCAAATCATATTCATCGCCAATTTGCATTTAGTTAGTTAACTCATTCATACTTGCATATTTATCATTAATTTAGTTATAATTTCATCAAAATTACATTCTCATTTTTATAGTTTCGGTTAAGGTCACTATAATTAGAATTATAACTAATCAATCCTTGTGGAAACGATAATTGGACTCAAAATTCATTTTACTACTTGTTAACGAATCGTACACTTGCAGTGATTTTAATTCAAATAAATATTTTCGTGAACAACTACCAGCAACAGATTTGTAAGTTCATCTTTGTTTAAAATCCTAAGAAAACTTGATCGATATTTTTTTATCCCACTATTCACAAATTGCAACGCTAGTCTCGCGATCTAGCATGTTTGAAACTTATTTCACTAAATATGATTTTTGTTGCTAACGGTTGCTAAAGTAGCCGATACGTGATAAGGTATTTAGAGGAGTCTCATACACAATACGAACGATATAGAAACTTGATGAAAAAATAAAAAAAAATTATTCATACCAAAATAATTCTCAGGTTGCTGCTCAAACATGGAAATGATGATTTGGGACTCGAGCGGTCGAGCCGCACCTCTTAATGAGATGAAACTCTACGATACTTAACTTAGTGACTAAACCAAAACTAAAGCTTAATCTTTTAGACGGGACGGAAGGATCCATCTGGAATTAAAATATTAGAGACAAACTAGACTGTGTTGATGCTAACCTTGAGGATTAGACCTGATAGTGGTATTGACAGAATAACCATGTTGAAGAAGGCTCTTGATGAGCCATGAAGCCACAAATCCAGTTCCACCTGTTACACACACTGTTCCTTTGCTTTCCCCTTCCATCTCTCTCTCCATTTGTTATGCTGCTAGTGTGAATAGAGTACTCTCTGCTCTGTGATATGAAACTTTTTGCAGCGTATAGATAAAGGAATTATGCCGTTTTGCCATAGAAATTTAACAACTTGGTTAACACATGAAATTGTGGTAAAAAATGATTGAATGACAATTTTAATTATTTTTAAAGCAATCCAACAATGCAATGTGACATTTTCTCATCCGAGGGGTTAATATCCTTTTGACAATATAGCAAGATTGTAGATAAAGAGACAAAATTAAAAGAGAATCTTGTTCTTTAGTCAAGAGTGGGTGGAGTCTCACCCCCATGTGATGTGACCGCCCACCAAATTCATCATTGAAGAGGTAGCATACCATTTGATTAAAAATAAAAAATAAAAAAAATCATAACCCCTTCGGGGTGACTGAATTGGTGGAATAGGTGAACGCGAAAACCGATTGTCACGAGTTCAAATTCCCTGTCAACACTTCCTTGGTCGAATCCGTCGTACCGGACTTGTCTAATGCGATTTATCTCTCTTGTGTGATTTACGGGCTACTATATATGGAGTGATGTTTATTCAGTGTGCACTCACGGATAGCGGTTGAGAGTTCTTACGTAAAAAAAAAAAATCATATTTTTAGTAAATTTTGATAAAAATAAAAAATAAACGTATGATTGAAAATATTTAGATTCCATAAAATATTTGATTATAAATAACTTTTATATTAACTTAAATTTTAATCCACCTTTTAAGTTGAATCAAACGTTGGGCAAGAACGCTCTTTTCCATACTTCATATTAAAATTAGAATAATCCTGCTTTCAATATTTGCTCTTCGTTATAAATTCTTTATAATTAAAGGTTAATATCAACCTTTAATAATCATACAATTTGTATGTCCCACAATTACTACACAATTGTCTATTAATATTGTTAAGGCCAACTAATACGTTGACATAATTAATAGTTTCATATTTTAGGATTTTGCATAAAAAGCTTGCAAGCCCTAATAATACTAATATTGTCTATCACTCAATTTTATCATATTACAATTTTTTATTTTCAAGCGAGTAGCACGTGCGAATAAAATTAAAATTTGAATTAAATTGAAAATTATAAACGACTTCTAATATTTTTCAAATATCCATTGGGTCCATTTTAATGTGTTTTTGGAGAAAATGTATTTTGGAATAATAATTATTATTTTTTAAAAATGCATGGTTAAAAAGAAGAAAAAGTTTTGAGTTTACGTGTAATATTATGTTATTAGAGAATGTGTAATTAAAAAGAAGAGGAAGAAATACATTAAAATTAAAATAGAGCTTAAACAAGGGTGTACTAATATCTTACTAATTTGTGTTTAATTAAGTTCCTGTTTGGTATTGATTAAAATCAAATTTTTTAATAAATTTTGATAAAATATGTGATTAAAGTTATAGATCTCATAAAATATGTTGTTAAAATAAATGTTAATTTCATATATAACAAACATGAAGTCCCTGTTTGATGCACATTAAAATATAAATAATGCATTTTTTTGGTGATGTGATGATGAATAAGTGGTTAAAAAAAAGAAAAATTATTGATATGAAGAAAAATATTATTTTATTGAAAAATGTGTAATTAAAAAATGAGTAGAAGAATAAAAATGAAAATTATAATGTGATTCAAACAGAGGCGAACTAAATATAGAATGTGTTTAAGCCACATTATTTTGGAATAATATATTCTGGAATAGTAGATTGGTGGATAATATGCGGTTGAAAAAGAAGGAAAAATTATTGATGTGATAAAAAATATTATTTTAATGAAAAACGTGTGGTTGAAAATGAGTATAAAAATTTTAGGTCATGTTTGAGCCAACTTATTATCTCATTAAAATGAAAAATATGATCGTTATCCATCATATCAATATTTAAATTCAAATTTTCTATTTCTTGCGTGGGCCCCAATGATGACTATATTTTTTATTCTCATTCTACAATAATTTGTCTCAAACAGGGCCTTAATATATACCAAAGACGAGCATAGCCTTGTTAAAAATATACCGAGTAGTTGTACAAGTGTACGTATGAATTAAATTAATGACGTAGCCAACCTGATCGCGCGTGCAGTCGGATAGATTTTTCATCAGAAGCTGAAAATGCAACCTGAGGCTCCCAAATTGCTGACTTTTTGCCCATTATTATGGGCAGAAAGCGACGTGAGATTGGTGGTGGCCAGGCAGATAATAGTCCCCCATCAAATTAACTACCGTATATCCCCTTGACCTTCGGGCTGGCTCCCTCTTCTTATTGAACCGTGCTTGTTGCCACCTATATTGGTGTTAACCCTCAATAGGTACGAATAACATTACTTATTAATCTTATTTACCTATGTTTTCTTTGAAAGCGTCGTCTAAGAACTTGTGTAGGGAGAACTTTCTCGTCGCACAATTTAATTCTTTCATACCAACTCAAGTGTCAACTTTTACTAATATTTATTCGTATTGTCTAAACATCATGCCATTTTACAATTGAAACTTTGCGGTACGTACAACTTTAATAATTTAAAATCAAGTTTCTCTTCTTTGATGAAAACATATAGTTGATTGGACGACTCGTATCTTTAGTATATGAAGGTCAGTTGAAGGAGCCGAGGGACATGTTAGTTTGTGGGACATAATTTTTGATTTTTTTAAAATTTGTGTCAAATTTAGTAATGTGTCGAGATTTGATGAGGGGGCGATCGAGAGAACAAAGAGATATGAACAACTTAAAATGAGTCTAGATAATAGTGAAGTTCACATCCTCCAATGGATGATCGTCAAAGAAGTACAATTGATTATAGTTTGTTGAGGATAGACTCCGCTGTCATTCAATCGAGTTTACATCTCACGTTTGCTAGTGATTTTTCAATACACATACAATGTGTGATTCAAGTGAAACTCAAGTGGATTTTCATTGTGAATTATACAGCAAAATGATGGAGATTGAGAAACCCTAATTTCTCACATCATTGAAGCTAGCAGGGGCAGACACAGAAGAAAAAAGTTAGGGAGACACACTCGAACTTGCAAAGAAGTTGGGATAAATTTTACACTCGAAAATTTACGTTTAACGTATTTTTAACTATTTTCGATATCTATTTGGATTTTTCGATATACCCATAATGTAGTTATCGAAATAAGCTTTGAAATTATATAAGCAATTTGTAGATTTGATTAGCGTACAATCGTCAGTGAATTTTTAAAATTAGCATGTTATCGAAATTCAAATTTATTGTAATTTTGCCCCTGTTTGGTGGAAATTAAAATCAAATTTGTAGTAAATTTTGATAAAAGTTAAAACAATTATGGATTCTATGAAATATATTATTAAAATTTATTGTTAACTTTGATTTAGGTTAAAATTTAGATTTCAATCGATACCAAACACAAATTTTTTTGAAAAAAAAAAAAAAAAAACTCAAAAAGTTTGGGGGGCACGTGCCCCCAAGGACCCTCTTGTGTCCGCCCCTGGAAGCTAGCAAATATTATTGGCATACACAACAATAACGTCCTGAATGTTTATGGACCAGAAGAGAAGTAGAGTGCTTCAAAATAAAGCAAAGAGAAAAATAGGGCTTCATATGCAAATATTATTAGAGAAATCCCTTCTCTCCGCAACATTGAATTGATTCATCAAACATTTCCTCGAGGCCATATTTGTACCTGAAACCAGTATCCAAAAGTTTCTTTGATGACATGCCAGAGAATTTACGTCCTCTCTCTATTAAACCCCTGCAAGAAAATATAGTGATGTCTTTAATTCGCGTAACGCGAACATCTAGAGGAGGCTTGAAAAAAAAAGACGAGATACTTCAACTCTTCTCACATGAATAAGTAGAGAGCCAGGATAGAAGGTGTTAAAACTCACTCTTCATTTCGTATTTGGGATTCCGGGTACCTCGTGGTAAGAAATTTAGCTAACTCGTCTACTGAAATCTCAACGGCAGAGCAAATGTACCTCCCTTTGGCATTAGGACACTCGAAAAGAAAGATGTGTGCATTGGCCACATCATCTGTATGCACAAAAGCGATAGTTTCGGTATACTTCAGCACATGCATGTTTCCTGCACAGATTAAAAGAGATTTAGCCCCTATTTGATCTACATTATTATCTCATTAAAATGAAAAATATGACCGTTATTCATTACATCAACATTTAAATTCAAATTTTCTTCTCTTATGTGGGCCCTAATAACAATTATATTTTTCATTCTCATTCTATAATAATTTAGCTCAAACAAGGGCCTTAAAAGAGATATAGAATAGCAGTCTAGCCGAGATTTGGAATGCTCTGTTTTTTTAGTACGTAGGAGAGACGAAACATTATCATGTGAGTCAAAGAACCAACACGTGTAACATAGAGATGTGAATATTATTAATCAAATGATTACAAATGTAACTTGACCTTTGGACAAATAGCATACGTTTCATGCTTATTAGAGTAATAGCAATGATATTTTCGAGTATAATGTTGAAAGTGTGTTTGAGTCACATTATTTTGGAAGAATATATTCTGGAATAATAGATTAATTGAGAATGAGTAGTTGAAACAGAGGAAAATCTATTGATGTAATGGAAAATATTATTTTATTGAAAAATGTATAATTGAAAATGAGTAGAAGAATAAAAATGAAAATTTTAATGGGTACCATACATGAACTAAGAATAACTAGGATTTCAAATGAAAAGAAACCTGATTTGAGTGATTGCAATTTGTAAGCCGTGTCTACATTGGAATATGAGCACGTGGGGCATCTCTTTTAGAGTACTGATGCGTGCATGTAGAACACTGTGCATCTCTAACGTAGGCCCCTTTCATCTCCCATTGTTTCAAAATATTATTTGTTAAAGTAAGATTTTCTACCACACATTCACCCAATAAAATATTCTACACAAAAATCAATAAAGTTATTTTAAATTTCAGCCACACATTTTCCAAAAAAAACTATTCACTACTCCATTTTTTCTACGATAATAGAAGACAAACACACACTTCAACGGAGAGCATCTTGCAACAAAATGCATAATAGATTCAAAGTAAGCTTATAATATAAACAAAAATTCTCTCTCTCTCTCTCTCTCTCTCTCTCTCTCTCTCTCTCTCTCTCGAGTAGGCAACTAGCTAGCAAGCTCAAGTCTAACTACTCCACTTTATGGAGATAATTTAGATTAGTGCATCCCCTCACTAGCAGTTCAAGATCTTAGACGAGATAATTAAAAGCAGGTTTATAAATACACCACTTTATGGAGATAATTTAGATTAGTGCATCCCCTCACTAGCAGTTCAAGATCTTAGACGAGATAATTAAAAGCAGGTTTATAAATATACCAATGATCATAGCCAGTGATGAACTCACTGAGCCAGGCAAACTCGAGTAGGCAACTAGCTAGCAAGCTCAAGTCTAACTACACCACTTTATGGAGATAATTTGGATTAGTGCATCCCCTTACTAGCAGTTCAAGATTTTAGACGAGATAATTAAAAGCAGGTTTATAAATATACCAATGATCATAGCCAGTGATGAACTCACTGAGCCAGGCAAACTGGAACATATGAAAGGGCCATTTATCCAAGTGGGAATTACAGTGACAAGATCCAACGAATGCTTTTCTGCGAATTCTAGAGCTGCCCTTTCTGTTAACGTCTTAGCAATGATGTACGAAGCTGCAAAATCATGATTAATGGCCGGTCTCATATAATCTACATCAGTCCACACGTTCTCGTCCACTACATCTAAGTCCTTGTTGTGATCACTAACTGTTGCTGCACTTGACGTGTAAACCACGCGTTTCACTGTCTTAGAGTCGAGGCATGCCTGCAGAATGCCTAGAGTCCCAGTAATAGATTTGCTGATATTCATTTCTACAGTTTCTTTGTCCATGAGAACGACCGGGTGAGCAACATGAAACACTCCTATGCATCCTTTAATTGATGAGTCGAAACTATCTGGTTTGTCAAGATCTGCTTGGAAAATTCTTAGCCTTTCCGATGCACCGGGAAGGCTTGTGAGGTAACTAGTTTTTTGCTTGCTGTCTGCAGGCAGTGCAGCAAAATGCTAAAATTTTTAGTATGTGGTGCTTAGATATGTATATGACCAGCATCAACAGATTTGTCAAGTTCATCTTGTTTTCAATAAAGCTCTTTTGTAAGAAAATGTTTGAAATCTTGGTTGCCCTACGCTTACATGCGGGTGGGACCCGCGTAAATAAAAAATGACAACATAGTAGACGATATTGGAAACTTGGAAAATTACTTCAAGGCCAAGGATCTCAAAATATCTATAATCTTTTTTGTCATTAATATTTCGATTTTCTTGAAAGATCTAAAAATAATCTACCAAAATATTAAATTATGTTCTTAGTTTATGTTGTAGTTTACTTTAAATCTTAATTTTCAATATTATGTTGCTGTAGTACTAATTTCTTTTTTTAATGCAATTTCGAAGTTGGATTGGAGATGTCGCAATTACAATCATATAAACTAATTGTTGGGCTTCTGAAACTACAAACAATTTTTTGGTTTATAGCCTTTAATTTATTTTCTCAAATAAATGGATGATCTCGAGTTAATTGCCCCAGTGGTTTTTGGACTTATGTTCATGTCTTTGATTGCTCACTGAAATTTAAGATGTCGAGTTTTGGTCACTAAATTTATCCAAACGTTGAACGTTATTCACTAGTACAATTTCCGTTTCAAACCGTTAAAGGAATTAGTAATGTGGTCAACAAAATACATATGTGGCGTCTTGTCACGTCGTTAACAAATTACCACGCCTTCGATTGCTTACTGGATTTTGAGAAATGTCTTCGATTCCTCATTAAATTTTGAGAAACGTTTTAAATTGCTAACTAAAATTTGAGGACTAAACTTATAAAAATGACGTCAATTTGTTGTTCGTTAAAATTATGTACTGCAAGCACATGAATTGTGTAAAAGTAATAATGTAGACAAACAAGTCCCGATTGTCAATCCTACGAGAAATGATTATTCAATTATACAATAGTTAAATTTAATTTTAACATAACGTTGTAGAATTTTAGACAATTTTCATCATTTGAATAATTCAAATTTACTGCGAGTTTCATTTTTAAAATTAAATTAACATACAATAAATGATGAAAATAGCTTAAAATTTTACAACATTATGTTAAAATTAAATTTAACTATTGTGTAATTGAATAATTATTTCTCGTGGGATTGACAATCGGGACTTGCTTCTATACATTATTACTTTTATGCAATTCATGTGCTTGTGTTACACATTTTTTAACGAACAACATGTCGACATCATTTTTATAAGTTTAGTGGCCAAATTCGACAATCTCAAAGTTCAGTGAGTAATTTAATACTTTTTTTTAAAGTTTAGCGAGCAATCGAAAATATTTTTCAAAATTTAGTGAACAATCGAAGACGAGATAATTTATCAACAACGCAACAGGACGCTACATGTGCATTCCGTTGACCACATCACTAATTCCATTAACAATTTGAAACAAATGTTATGTGAGTGAGTAACGCCAACGTTTGGATAAGTTTACTGACCAAAACTCGAGATCTTAAACTTCAGTGAACATTCGAAAATACAGACATAAGTTCAATGACCATTTTACAATTAACTCGATGATCTCACATCTTATTCATCACCCTCAACCAGAAAAGTTAAAGCCACCCCTCTCAAGAATATTAAACTCTACGAGATTTAAGAGTCCATCTGGAATTAAAATATTAGAGACAAACTAGACCGTGCTGATACTAACCTTGAGGATTAGACCTGATAGTGGTATTGACAGAATAACCATGTTGAAGAAGGCTCTTGATGAGCCATGAAGCCACAAATCCAGTTCCACCTGTTACACACACCGTTCCTTTGCTTTCCCCTTCCATCTCTCTCTCTCTCCCCCTCTCTTTGTTATGCTGCTAGTGTGAATAGAGTGTGCGGCAGTCATTAGAATTAGAATAGATAAAGAGAGTCAATAGTGAACCTTGTACTCTTGTGAAGAATTAGTGGAGTTCTCACCCTCGTATGATGTGACCACCCACCATCCAAATTCAAATTATTACAAAGGTGTTACATTTGGTTGAGATAATAATTAAATTTTTAGTAGGTTTTAATAAAAGTCGTTGAGATGCGTGGTTGAAAAATTGTGAATATCGTGAAATATGTAATTATGATTAATTGTTGAATCTGACTTAAATTTTAATTAATTGTTTCAGTTGAATGATACGGAGCAACAACACTCTTCCTAAATTTATGTTAAAATTAAAATAATCCCACGTTCAAAATTTGCTTTTCATTATAATTAAAGGTTTATATAAAACTTTAATAACTACACAATTCGTACAACTACTGCTCAATTGTCTATTAGTATTGTTAGGATTTCAGTGTTCTAAAAAGCGTAAAATATGTCTAGACGTGTAGACAAAACTTCAAGCTTTACGAACTTAAGCGATGTTTAGGTGTAAAAAAATATTTTCTCATATTTAATATTAATTTAAATTTTTAATCATTTAATAATTAAAATAATACATATCAAACATCATAAATTATAAAATACTATATTTACTTAATAACTCCTACTATTAGTCAATTATACAAATTTCAAGTTTTCGAAATGCAAAAATTAAAATATTTTTCACAATTTCAATTTTCAACTGTACAAATCCTACTTAATAGAATTATAGAAACTTTATACATACTTTTGGAGTTTGTAACAAAATAATGGGTCTCAAAATCATAATTATATAATGTAGATAATAATATAGCTTAAATCTTATTTGACTATTTAGATAAAATTATTTATAATTTTTGTACGATAAAATCTTTCAAAAACTTGAAATTAAAGTTAAATGAAAAGTTTTTTTTTAATAAGTAAAATAAAATAAATAAGTTAAAGTCAAATAGTGTGCGTTTGAATCTCATTAAAATGAAAATAGAATTTTTGAAATAGTGATTGATGAGAAAATGTGTGGTAGAAAAGTAATGAAAATGTTTTAGATTTGTATGTAATATTTTTTTATTTGAAGAATGTTTGGTTGAAATGAAGAAAGAGAAAAAAATGAGAAAGAGAATGTGATTAAAATGAGTGTCAAACAGGGGCATAGAATACTTTTGAAAAAAAATGAAAAAAGAAAATAATAAAGCGTGCCTAAGAGGAAGGAAAAAATTCAACGTATAGGAATTAGGAAAAAAAAAAAAAAAGTTTAGACGCGAAGGGAGACGTCTTGCCCTAATTTCGAGCCTAGGTGTTACTTAAATGAATTTTTTAAAACACTGATGGTTTGTACATAATCCTAAAATAGGAAACTATAGGAATTTGCACAAACTATTGACCTGACTAATATGTTGACCTTATTAGTAATTTCGGGGCCGTTCTCTTCGTGTTTCAGTTTTGTGTTTTGAGTTTTGAATTCATTTTGTGTTTTCTGTTTTAAGTGTCAGTTTTGGAATTGCTGAAAACTCGTTTTCTTTGTCATTCTGAAAAACTATTTTTCAAAATAGAAAACTTGAAAACGCGTTTACTTTGAAATTTCGAGAATCTTTTTTTATAATATTTTATTCAATAAATCTTATTATTCAATAAATTTTAATAGTTTAACTTTAATCGATTGAAGAAAAAATTTTAATAGTTTAACTTCAAATGCTTTGTCTTATTTTTGCGTCCAGAACAATAAAACAATGCATACGTTATCTTCATCACATTCACAAATTTTTCGAACTATTTGATTTCATACAAGGAAACCATTTTTCACTATTATGTGCAACTTAAACAATAAAAAAATGGTAACATAACAAGCAAAATAGAGTATTTTACAAATAAGTAATGACCATTACAATGAATTCAACGAATTAACAAAATTTATAAAACATTTTTACACGAATAAACAAAAAAATTGCCAAATATTCTAATCAAAAGAGGAATAAATATGCAGCATTTGATCATTTGTACAAGTAAATCAACGTTAGATATCTACTTTGACCCATTGAACATTAGCAGCTATGACCCACGACTATTATTCCAACTATTAAATCCTCATTGCCAGCTTTTTCCCTCTCATTTTGAGAGTTTCCATCATTGTCAAAATGCAAAAGTTTTGGATGGTTGACAAGATATCTGAAGTAGGCATGAAGATGATTGTCAGGCATCAAGAACCCAAATGTTGGATTATCTCCATGTTTCACCCGCAAAACAATTTCTGACTGCCCGTCATGCATAGGGGTGGGCGTGGGTTGGGTCGGTTTTTCCCCCAACCCAAACCCAACACAATCGGTTTGATATAATTTCAACCCAACCCAATCCAAATACACGTTGAAAACCAACCCAACCCAACCCAATCAAGTGTCGGTTGGGTTGGTCGGTTTTGATAAAACGTAATTTATTACCATATATTTTAAATAAAACCAATACGTCATCCAAATAAGTTTAATATTTAATACAATGTACAACCATTCGAATAAAAAGTCACCCAAATACAATTAATACAACTATCCACCAAGTAAATATTGCATCTCAAAATTAATATGGTAAACATTGCATCTCAAAAGCTGCCATCCATTGCATCTCAAAATTAATATAGTATGGTAAACATTGCTCTCAGAAGCTGCCATCCATAATCCATTGCCTGCCTCTCAAAAATCAGAATAGCTGCAAGCTTACAACTCAAGAGAGCTACCTTCCACTGTATTCAATGTCCAAATAAACCCCAACAAAAAATAGCAACTGTTGATTCAGAAACTGCACAAATAAACACCACATAAAATGTAAATTTTGGAAGCTTGATCCGTCTGTGCATAAATAGTAAAAAACTTGATGCACTTAAATTAAAGAATTTCCATCCATTATAAATTATGCAAGCATTACCATCTATTTATTGAATTAGTAGTTTTTCCTCCAAAAAGAGTGCATATGTTCATATCCAAGCAGAGCCATCCCAAGCTGCATCAGAGCTATCAGAATGTTAAGAAAACAATTCTACATCAAAATGAGACTTAATGTCCTATGAATGACTATCAATGTCTTTAGGGCAACCTGAATTATTAATCATATGTTAACATACACAGGCTGAAATGAAAGTCTCTGTACAAATATATATATACTCAACATAAGCAGCCAAATACTCTTTTGGGGGAAAAAGAAAAAAAGAAAAGAAAGAGTTAGGGAAACATAGCCATCAAAGGAGATGGCTAAGACTACAAATTTTCCAATATATAAAACAAAGCCATCAAAGGAGATGGCTAACAACTCCCTTTTGACTTGGGACAACACAAAGCCATCAAAATTACACACAAAATCAGAAATGAGGAGAAAAATTACAATCCAACTGCGCGTCTTTGCCAATCTTCTAGACAGTGCATGGATGCAATATGCAACATCAGCTCTCGGGCAAGATACAGATGTCACAACAAAAATTTCTGAGAAGAAATAGAGACCAAATTAGGGCCAGGTGCCTGGAACTTGAGGATTTTAACAAGACTAGATACATGTTTTTTTACTTACAAACACAGCAGGAATAGCAATTATGACCAAGCTCAATTATATATTAATATAGCAAAAGTAATGACCAAGCTCAATTATATATTAATATAGCAAAAGTAATTCCGCAATACTAGATCTCCATAGTCTGCAGTATTCAGTGACCTATTAGTGCAAAAGCTGTACAAGTCAATTATACAGAAATACTAGAGTAATTCTGCAATACATGCACTCAAAATTAATTCTGCAATACATGCACTCAAAATTGCTGATTAATATGCCTACCTCAAAAGTAATTCTGCAATACTAAATCTCTCATCTCTGTAGTCTGCAGCATTAAGTGGCCTATTAGCATAAAAAATGTATAAGTTAGTTATACAGAAATAAGAGAAATGATGAAATCATAAAATCATAAAATTATTGACAGATTAATATGCATACCTCAAAAGTAATTCTGCAATACTAGAACTCTTTAGTCTGAAGTATTAAGCGACCTATTAGCATAAAAATAATAAAAGTTAGTTCTACATAAATCAGATAACAAATGGAAACATACAAATCATGAAATTATCGACTGATTAATATGCCTACCTCAAAAGTGAGCGTGTAAAATGAATGAATCACTTAGCGTTGGGCTCTTGGTCATCTTCATTTGATTTTGAATTCATTGATTCTAAAAGTTCATCCATTTGGTTGTAATGCTCAACATCCTCCATGCAAAAACCATTCAAATTCGGCGAAGCCTTCAACCAATTTTGAGTGCATACTAAAACCTCAACCATTCTAGGACTTAAGGAACTACGGAAAGGATCAAGTATTCTTCCTCCCGTACTAAATGCACTTTCTGAAGCAACAGTTGAAACTTGAATTGCCAACACATCTTTGGCCATATTGGACAAGACACCATACTTATTTCCGTTCAACTTCCACCAATCTAGAACTTCGATTTTCTTGTTCTCTATGCTTTCACGAGCATCTAATAAGTATCGTTCAACATCATTTTTTATCTCCACCGAATCCTTCATTGCTTGTTTTTCCATAAATCTAGAAAGACGAGCATCACTCAGAGAAGAAGATCCTTTAGAAGTATTGATAGAACACGATGACTCCTCAGTTGATACTTGACTACTTCCATGAATTCATTCATGACCCACATACCACTCATAAATTTCCATCAAATTGACTTTCAAAGACTTCATCATGTTACAAACAACTTCCCCATCCATATACAAATCATTCAAACAATATTCAACATAATCCATTTTGTATCTAGGATCTAGGATGGTAGCAAAAAGCAACAATTGATTCACATTTTCCATTTTACCCCAATACTTATCATACTTCCTCTTCATGTTAGACGCCATTTCGCTCAATAAATTTTTTTCACTTAATCGCCATTCATCCAATTCGATTACAAGATTACAAATTTCATGAAGATAAGTACAAGCACTAACTTGCAATGAAGCACTAAAAGTCAAAGTCACGTTGAAGAAATTTTGAAGAAATTTAACAAACACTGATGCACTTTCCGAATCTAAATTTGACAGTGGTCCACCCCTCCTTCTACCACTATCATCTTCTCGAAAGTAATGCAAATACTGAGCATCCTCCTCTTCTAACCTATCAAAAGCTTTTTCAAATTTCAATGCAGTTTCCAACATCAAATAGGTAGAATTCCACCTAGTTGGAACATCCAAAAACACAATAGACTTGCAATCAATCTTCTCTTTCCTTGCACACTCCTTCAATTTTTCATACCTAGCAGGAGACGATTTTACATATTTGATTGCATTGCGAACATTCACAATGGAGTCGTGTGCTTCCCTCAACCCTTCACCAACAATCAAATTGATTATGTGTGCACAACATCTCAAGTGCAAATATTTCCCATTTAGAACACATCCATCACTACCCCATGCAACTAGCTTTCGCCTAAGATAAGAAATTGCTGTGTCATTGGAGCTTGCATTATCAACCGTGATTGCAAAAATTTCCTCAATCCCCCAATCATGCAAACAAGCCTCAATCATTTTTCCAATTGTTTCTCCCTTATGATTTGAAACAACACAAAAACTTAATATATGCTTATTAAGCATCCAATTAGAATCAATGTAGTGTGCTGTAAGAGACATGTAATTAACATTTTGAATCGAAGTCCAAGTATCAGTTGTAAGGGAAACCCTTTGA
The DNA here is from genome assembly GCA_019097785.1 of Fraxinus excelsior. NCBI lineage: Eukaryota > Viridiplantae > Streptophyta > Magnoliopsida > Lamiales > Oleaceae > Fraxinus > Fraxinus excelsior. The sequence continues at coordinate 7,574,144 of CM032624.1, forward strand.
CGGTGAAAAGAAAAGGTATATCTCAATTTCAATTTTTCATCCAAATATAACTGATAAATGTCTCTAACGAGAGTCCTACGAGATGAAGCCTGAAATTGAGGACATGCTACACTACAAAAGAACCTAAAACCACGAGCTTCAACAAACTTAAAAGGTAATTCATCCAAAACTATCATTTTAGCACATGCAACTCTACACTCTTCCTTACTTCGACCCACAGCAATAAGATTGCTCCCTCCACCCTCGTTATTGTTCTCAAATGATAAGGTCTTCTGCTTCTTATCCACCAATCTACCTGGATACTTTTTACAATGATTTATCAAATGATTACCTAATGTACTAGTACCACACTTCTTAGTGCCACAAGCATAATCTACTCCACAATAATTACACTTACATCTAACATTTGGATCATTCTTTGGGCCCAATAAAGTGAAGTGATCCCAAACATAAGAAGCTAATTTACTAGATTTTCGTTTACCCCTAGTTGACGGTGCACGTGGAGGAAGACCGGATCGCAAATCAGTGTCATTTGATTGAGCCTGTGTGCCATGTTCTTCACATACATCCATATCTACTAACATATTCCACACAAAAATATGAATACACCAAAAACATCTATTAAATTACAATTATGAATGCACTACAAAGAAGAAAGAATATTGCACCTGGGTCCATTACTTAAAGCAGGAAAATGCAAGTTATTCCCAATCTAAATTTGACCAGGCAGTTGGATCAAGTGACATTTTCTGATTTCACGAATCACGATCTCCCATTAGATGTTCAGTTAGTACATAAATAGAGGACAACAGTACAAGCAGGTCTAATCTGAAGATGCATCAAACCATGAAGGAATGCTTAGGTTTTTGTTTATTATTCGTTAAAGTGAGCAAAAAAGCACAGATAAATCATAAATGAAGCGTACAACATAACAATATATTTCAAATCCACCAAACAGTTTCATAAACAACATAAACAACAATACAATATAAACAACTCTGCCATTTAATTTTTAAAGGGAAATTACAGAAAGAACTATATAAAAAATAGATTGAATCTACCCCAATTACTTTACAACATAAACAACTCTGCCATTTAATTTTTAAAGGTTTAAGAACCATTCGGCCATTCCTTAATCTCGAAAGTAATGCCTATTTCCTCAAGACCTCAACTGCTCAACATACCATTTGTTATATCCATGTCTCCTACCTTTTAAAACCATGACAATCATGTCTCAAGCTAACAGAAAATGTTTATCTAATAGTTAAATGAACACATAACAAATAGATTTCAATTATAGCATAAGAACCAAAATCCCCAAACGGCCAAAAAACCTGAAATTGCAGTCCAACCTTGGAACTTGGAAGCCGAAGGAAGTAACTGAAAAAAAACTGAGTTAAGTAGATTAATTTAACAAAACAGAACTTGGAAGGTAGTAACTGAAAAACAAATTTAATAGCTGAAACAATCAATCTGGACGAATATTCAGGTGCTGTAAATAATTGGATTTACCTTTGAGTCACATAAACTTGAAGAATCAAGTGGTTTCAGCCTTTCTGGACGAATATTCACGTACTGAAAATCGAGGGACGGAGTCGAGACTCGAGGGTAATCAGGGTATGGGAACTACCGAACTAGAAGGAGGAGGAGACGAAAGATTTAGATTATTGGTTGAATTGATTTGGTTCGCTGCCTGATGAAAGATTAGGGCTCATCGTGCTCGTGTAGGTGTAGTCGTGTGTAAGTGTGCGGCGGGAGCGGGGACGGGTAGAGAAAAGAAGGAAGATGAGTGAAAATTAGGGCTTCTTGCCCTTTTATATTTAGTCGGTTTTTTTGTTTTTTATTTTTTCGGGTCGGGTCGGGTCGGGTTATAACGGGTTGTCTTCCTTAACCCGACCCAACCCGACCCGACATCCTAACCCACTACCCGAAACCCGCCAAAAAACAGCTAAAAAACCGACCCAACCCGGTCGGGTAGGTCGGTTTTAGCGGGTTGGATTGGGTTTTGCCCACCCCTAGTCATGCCTACTGACAAACATGGCGGTCCTTGCAATTATCTGATGTAGCTTCTCTGTTGGAGACTGGAAAAAGAGGCACAAAGCAAGAAAGAAAGAAAACTCCATCAAAAATGAGAATCTCATAACTTCTCAACATTATGTCAAGGTTAAAATTTGCAAAACATTAATTAAGATAATAATTAATACATTACAACATAAGATACATAGATACCTGAAGTCATACAAAGATACAACTGAGTTAATTAACTATCGGGTAAATGGCAACTAATTTAGAAGCTAATAGTAAAAGAAATGACAATGGAAAAATAAAATAAACTACATTAGAACATCTGTCCAAAAACATTCCCTGATAAATTTTTAAAAAATGACTCCAATGGAAATACATAACCAAAAACAGGTGGGTTAGACAATCACATGCATACCATCTATATTTCAGAAGCATCACACATAAATCGGTCTAATTCCAACAATTATCTAATGACAGAGCACGATACCTGCAAACCATGTTCTTCAACACGATACTCGTTATCTCCTTCAAGACGTTCGACTTCCACGTACTTGTCGAAGGAAGCATAAACATCCTTACAGCCTTTGAAATCAAGTTGAAGGTATGCCAGATCACGATTTAAAATTACTTTGGCTTTCAACATTAAGAAACAGAGGGACAAGCTGGGAACGACTGATACCATAAAATGATTCTTTTCTTGTTGATCTGAAATCTACATTGATGCACTCAATGTAATTCATATGGTGTCCTTCAAACAACTTCTGTATTGTCCCTTCAACAACAGTCCCCTGTGCCAGTTACTAAATTATTTTAGATATTATTCTTTCGGGGACATGAATCAAAATGATCAAATAAAGAGGCATTCTTGTATGACCGCCATACCTTCATCTTGTCTTCGAGCTTTTCACACAGAACTCTATTAAGTTCTTGCACATCATGCTGCATAAAGGAATCATATGTGTCCTATCCAAATGATTAAGTCAATTCTTTTGTTGCGACACTAGTGTCATTATATTGGAGCTTATAAAATAAACTCTGTAGAGCCAAGGGAATGCTTCCTGAAGATTGATAGTGGCTTCATAATCCTCATTATGGTGGGAAACAAACAACCATCATGGCCGCCTCAGTCCATCTTCTCTAGTACCTTTAACCTAAAAGCAACATCAAAATAATCCAAAACATGTAGTGAAAATCATTATGTTTTCAGTTTCCTTTTTCAGATTTTTCTTGTCACATCAAATTTCGGAGCGAAGATTTACTATCCACATTACGTAGACAATGATAGAACATTCTACGAGGATTGAGAAAGATTTCACATTGCAAAATTCTCTGTTAGTGTTGATGATAAATCTTCTTCCACACTAATCAGCTTGCAACATACTCTCCAAGATACAAGGTGCATAGCATTTTCTGAAAATGAAGCTCGATTAGATTTTGTCAATCGTTGGTGATCCACTACAGAACTCCAACCAGTCATATTACCCTGATTTCTATGAACATTTTTCATCTTGATCCTGCCATTTATCATTTGGTTGAAATCAAATGGAAATAGAAAGTCATAAATTATGCTCATAAAAATATTTAGGTTGACAAAATAGTACATAATTTAACAAGAAAATGTCATCTTTGTAACAAGATATACAATGCACGCATCATCAAAAAAAAAAACATTAGTTTAAGATATCCATAATATAAAAGAACATAAATATACAAAATTTCTAATGCTTGACAAAGACTCGCTTTGTGAGGATCGTCTTCCCTGCTGTACTTATTACATAACACTCCATATTTTAAGAGTTCCTAAAATAAAGAAATAAAGTAGGTCAGTTCAGGCATTTAATCAAACACATCGAATACATTTCCTTGTTTCAACAAGTTACAGAAATAATACTTTGATACTATCATAAATTGATTTAGAGCATGAAATTAACTGGGTTTCATGAGATTAAGTAAAAACACGCAAAAAAGTGATATTGAAGCTGTTACCACTCAGTTTTTTATCCCCACCTCCTTGTTATTATCAACTCTTCACTCTGAAATTTACTCGACTTTTCACTCTCCTCTGATTCTGGACGAAATTGAGGTTGGCCCATGGTAGAACTAGATGCGTCTGGTTGAGATAAATGTTGTGGTGGTGCTCCACGATCGAGATGGTGGCCGGACGTTGAAGTAATTGGAGAAAAACAGTGACTGTGCTCACAGTTTTGGATGGGAATTGGAGTTGTTTCCGACGATCGGTGGGCACCGATTGTCGGAGGTTGTAGAGGGAGGTGAGGGGGTGCCGATGGTGTGGGGGACCGGCGGGTGGTGGAAGAATATTGATGGATGGAGGATCGGTAGCTCAAGGAAATGGATTTTAGGGGAGATGGACAAATCCGTTTTCCGCGTTTTCTATTTTTCATGAGTTTTGGGAGGAAAACACTGAAAACGTCATTTTAGACGTTTTGAGTTTTCAATAGAATTTTTTTTTATGTTTTCGAAAATGTGTTTTCGAAAATAGTAAAGAGAACGCGTTTTCACTGTTTTTAAAAATTGAAAACAGAAAACGACCCGAAAACGACAAAGAGAACATGACCTTCATGTTTAGGGTTCTGTATAAACAACCTGTAAAAGTCCTTAACACTATCCACCATTCATTTATATGACATTACAATTTCAACCGCTTATAATAGAGAATCATGCTATAAGTACAGAAATTCAAATTCATGTACCGACAAAATACATACAACAGTGATGTGTGGGGATTTTTGTCAATATTTTAATCACATGGAGCCCACCCCATGTGGGTAAAATTCAAAATCCAATATCAATTAAATCGAAGCAAGCTCTTCATTTGACAAGTGATTACAAACACTAAGGGTCCATTAGGTAGGAATTAAAATCAGATTAAAATTGAAAAACTAGTCGTTATTGTTGACTTTTATTAGACGAGTGAGACCCAATAACGATTATATTTTTAATTTTAATTGGATTTTAATCCCTACCAAACGGGGCTTAATAATGACACGTTATTGTTTTCGCTTATTGTAAAAGAGTTTTATAAAGAATAAGCCAGCCTCCCTTGAAAGCTTTTTAATTAAAAAAATATAATAATTTAAAAGAAATTATCCAAACAAGTTCCAGCTATTAATGTGAAAGCCTTGCCAGAATAGTGACTAACACGAAACTTGAGTCAAAGTTGGGTAAACCTGTAAGTAATTGCAGTTTATTAAATCCCAAAGCCCTCCAAGTTCCCTTCCCCACTTTTCTCCCCCTTTGGATTTTGCTCATGGATTTCACCATGCTCGTACCCTTCTAACTGGAATCCATGAACCCCAACCACTTTAACTCAATTAAAACTAAAAGCACCAAAATAAGTTATATTCCTGAAAATTACAACTGAAGAACTCCCCCTCCCACCTTTTATTTTTTGCTTGTAGGAGTTTACTGTTTAGTTAATATTTGGAGACATTATTATTATTATGTATAGATCTGGGGCGGTGATGGCATGGAATGTATTCAAATTCTGTACGGCCTTGAGGAGCTTGGGTTCGATCATGATGTTATTAGTCCTCGGCGTCGTAGGAGTGACGTATTACGCCGTTGTAATAACCAATTACGGCCCGGAGATCGCTGCCGGCGGGCTTGATTCGCTTATCGCTTTTCTCGTCCTGATCTTGTTCCACTGCCTGGTAAGAACTGCTTAATTTCATCGGCAGTTGAGAAATTTCGTATTTGTGATGTATTGGTTTGTTTGATGGATTTTGATGGTTTGACTGTGGAAAATACAGTTGTTATTTTGGTCATTTTGAGCTGATGTATAGTTGAGTGTTTGGTTACTTAAAAGTTAACGTGGCTAGTAAAACATCTAGATTACGTGGAGAGTAGCCTAAAGCTGAGGCGTGGTTTTTTAATAGAACATGGAAATTCAGCTGTTTTTGTTTGTTTTCAAGATAAAGTTTCTGGAGTATGCTAAATTTTGGAAACTAAAATACAAATTGATCATCTAATTTAGCTGAAATTTGGACAATTTTAAACTTTCTCCATTTGGATATTAATTGATGTGATGGATAATCAATCTCTGGATTAAGAAATTTACTGCTTTAATTGTTATTAAGGGTCACAATTTGATTGTTCTAGTTTTTAGTTAGAATACAATTTTAAATTGATTTTTTTATTATTATTATTTCTTGAAATAACTGTGATTTTTAGAAATTGAGGGATTACGTCAATAACTTTTAGCTCAATATTTGTAAAATTGGGATATTGATGTGTGATCTGCAATTTGGAATGGAACTCAATAATGAGTAGTTTTATCATTCAGTTGGTGATGCTACTATGGAGTTATTTTTCTGTGGTCTTTACGGACCCGGGTAGCGTGCCGCCAAATTGGAGGACAACATTAGACGAAGAAAGAGGGGACACTGACCCATTGACCTCAACAGAATTTCCAGTGGACTCTGAGTACGGAAGAATTCGATTTTGTAGAAAGTGCAACAACTTAAAACCTCCTCGGTGCCATCACTGTTCTGTTTGTGAGTTACTCCTTACGTTACAATCACGGCATTCTCTAATTGCTTTAAGGGGAATGAGTTGTTGTTGAACTTCCTTTTTAGGTGAAAGGTGCGTGCTCAAAATGGACCATCATTGCGTGTGGGTTGTCAACTGTGTTGGAGCTTTGAACTACAAGTATTTCCTTCTCTTCCTGGTAAGATGTCATAAATTATAGTAAATGCTATTGGTTGGCCTGGTTCATTTTGATGTTTATGTTTAGTTTAATATTAATGCTTCGTTTGCGCAATATTGTTTTATCTGGAAAAAATCACTAATTCGAATACTTTTTGCTTTGTCTTGAAGTTTCTATCTTGTAGGAATGAGTTGTCTGTTTCTTCTTCTTCTTCTATTAGGCAGTAGTTCTTTGTGTACCTAGCATGGAGTGAAATAATTCATGGAAGCACGAGAGCTTTCCGAAATAATAATTAAAAAAAAAAAAAACTCATGCTCCCTCAATGCCATATAGGATAATCTGATTTTTTTTTTTTAACATGCACCAGTGAGAAACACTTCTTTTAGTATGAGTAAGATATTAATTTCTGCTAGTTGTCATACTATGAAGAAACCTTTCATCATTTCAAAATTAAATTTCCCCCACATTAATCACTATTACTGATGTAGGTCAATTTTACTATAAATAAATTATTATTACTAGTTTTAAGATTTAATTATTTTTGGTAGTAGGATACATAATATTTATAAGATACAATTAGTTTTAATATTTAGTTGATAAGATTTCTATTTCGATTAGAAATATTTGTTTTCTTTTTTTACGTAGTCTATTAGAATTGGGATATTACCTCTTGTTCCAATGCCTAAATAACAAAAGAGCTAGACTTGTTGTAATCACTACTAATATTCATTACCTTCAAGTTATTTTAGATAATATTTTTGAGCTCTTTTTATCCTTCTCTTGTTTTTTACAAGATTGAACTTCCACTTCCGCACTAGTCACATTGTGGTGAATCTTCACAATTTGTGTGGCATTTTCTTGTTCTTCATTTACTTCAACTTCCAGGTGGACGTGGTTTGAAATTGAATTCGAACTTGCTCTGGGAATTCAAATTATTTTGTGGGCTTGATATTAAAAAACACATTAACAAAATATTGATATTTTTTTTGTTGTTGGTGCAGTTCTACACATTCCTCGAGACTATTCTTGTGACTTTATCATTACTGCCACATTTTGTTGCTTTCTTTAGTGATGAAGAGATACCTGGGACTCAAAGGACTCTGGCAACTACTTTTCTTGTCTTTGGTAGGTCAAATGCTCCTGCATCTCCATGCTACAACCTCCTTTTCTCCCCAATGCCCTTTTTTTTCACGTTCCTGGCACGGGGCCTTTTATCTAACTCTTGATTTCTCTAAGTTTCACAGTATTGAACTTGGCATTTGCTTTGAGTGTTATGGGATTTCTGATAATGCATATATCATTGGTGGCTGCCAATACCACAACCATTGAGGTATAATACTCGTATTGAGTTTGATAATTTAATTTGAATGAGTATATCCTTCGAATAGAGTTCACAAATTGTCAATATCATTTTCACCGTTGGTCCCCCAGAGTGTAGCCCTGGGGAACCAAATTTTGATGTAAATCATTTTGGTGCAGTCTAATAGAGTATATTCTTTAGGTTTATGCAGCCTTTTGCCAATTTTGACAGAACTTTTTCTGTTCACTATCTGTTTCGTCTGTCCTCTCCTCAGAAAGCTCTTAACATGCCTGAGACACTTTGGACATAGGTGGTGCTTTAGTGAAGAGGAGGGAGAGGGGAGAGGCTGAATTGAAATTTTCTAAGTTGATTAACCCAGTCAAAGCCATTTCTTCCTACTTCCAGGATACATTTCAATTGAAGTGGTTGGACTGATGATAGCTGATGTTTTTATTGACTTATATTCAGGCATATGAGAAGAAGACTACTCCACAGTGGCGTTATGATCTTGGAAGGAAAAGGAACTTTGAGCAGGTTGGTTTAACTTTAAATGGAATAAAGTATGATTTTTTTTTTTTTTTTCTCACGAAAGTATTTCTTTGTGATTGAGTCTGTTTAGTGGTTCATGACTGAATAAATATCAAGTACTTGTTATTGTTCTTGTCTGTTCTTAGGTGCCTCATGAAAATAGCTAAGCACTGTTTGTGCGAGTATGTATAGTTTACTTAGTTGAGGAAATTAATTTGTATGTGAATTGGCAAGAGATGCTAACCATACTTTAATTTCCACAACATGTTCCTCTGGTTTGATTGGTAAGTAGGATTACTCTATGATGATGTCATTGAGGTAATTGCTGTTGTCAAGCCAAAATCCGTCCATAATATCTAATCTGGTGATATTATCTCCACAAGGGACAAGATAGGAAGATTGAAAACATGAAAAATGATAATTGAGAAGGCACGTGATAACTGATTGTTTTCAGTTGAAGCAGTAAGTTGAAGGGTAAAGAAGACTAATAATAAAATCTTGAATTCTATAATCCCTAACACGTATGTCCCAAATCATGAAAGTGAAGGTTTTGGTACGTGTTTGGTACATCTTGTAAATTTCTTAGGCTTTATTCCTTCTTGGTGGGCTTGATTGGTAATATATAATGTCTGAATCATGTTTTCTTTTGCCCTTTTTTAAGATACTCTTTAATTGATGAATCTCCTTTTGAGTATTAGGTGTTTGGAATGGACAAGATGTACTGGTTTATTCCGGCTTACTCAGAAGAAGATTTACAGCGGATACCTGCCCTTCAGGGTCTTGAATATCCTTCAAAGCCTGACTTGGATGCCCAAGAATTATGATGACAAATATATGCCAATATGGCTCTCCACCTGGGCATATTTTCTCTTCAGTCTTCACAGACTCCGACATGCAGTGGATTTAATCAATTGTAACTGATTTGGGTCTGAAGCACTCCATCTCCAGCCTCTCTGCTGTAGTGTTAATGGCCTATTTGGTAAGGTGGGTTAGATAACTGTAGAGTATTCAAAAAGGAAAAGAAATTTGATCATTATACTGTAGAATCCTACCTGATACTGTGTTGTACTATACGTGCACTTGAAGAAAAAGCGAAGTGCTTCATACAGAAATTTCGTGGATTATAGCTGAAGCTAGGATGTACTTACTGGCTGATGACTAGTTTTACTTATACTAGTTTAGGGACGTGCAATGCACGTGGTGCTGTATTTTAATTTGGTATTTAATAGCGTGCAGTGATTTGAAGGTATTTAATAATGTGGAGATAATGTGAGAGTTTGTAGCAAATCATCTTTATTTTGTCTTTTATCTTTTTCTTTCAATTTTTTTTTTTTTTTTTTTTTGGCCTTTTGTAGTTTCTTTATGCTCTTATAGATTGGTGACAAGGTTAACAAGCTGATTGATTCCACTTTCACCAAGAAAGAGAGGCCACCAACGAAAAAAATAAATAAACATCATCAATTCATTCATTGATCTTTGGTTCTCAAGAAATATGGGCGGATTGGACAAGGAACATAAAAGCAACATATCCAACATATCTCAAGCTTCAAAAACAAGAAAAATTATAAATTTGCTACGACAACCTATGTAGTAATACAAATGTCCAATGGCATTGAAGTGAAAAGGTACCACACTTTTTAGCAATAAATAAAATCCCTATGAAGCAAGCCACAAACCTCAAGATGTATTGATATAAGCACAAACCAATAAAATAGATCAAGTAATACAGAGATAAGCTTCATCATTCTCATCACTATCAGTTTTTTCTCATTGTTTGGCATTACAATCGTGTATTCTTCTCTTTCCATGTCAAGCCCAAAAAAGGGAAAAAAAAAAAAAAACATTGGCTGTAAAAGGTTCTATGTTATAAAAAAATAGACTATTTATAGTACTTATACAAAAAGTTAAGAATGTGAGATATAGTAGTACAAATTTTCTATTATTATAGACTTGGATCAAGATTTCATCCTAAATCTTTATCGCCTTAGAATCATGGATGAGCTTACAGGGCATACCCAAGATGAGATCAACTGTTGCATGTAATTTGTTAAAGATATGATCTTACTAGATAAATATCTGAGAAAAATAGATTGTAGTAACTCTGGAGGTTTGAAACGATGTTAAATAGGTTGAATAATATAAAGAAGTGTTACAAGTATGCAATAAGATAGAAAGATACCTAGAAAGTTCTATACGATGGTTATCAAGAAACTTTGATTTATTGTATTGAGTACGAGGCTCTCAAAGAATAAAAAGTTCACAAGATAATGTAACATAAAGAAAGTTGTTAACATAAAGAAAGTTGTTAAGATGGGATGTGTGGGCAACAAAATAGATAAAAGGGATAACAAAACCATAAGCTAATATCTGTGGAACTAAGGGAAAATGAATTGATCAAATGACTAAAAGTAAAATGTCCAAAATTAAAAAGTTAATTGCATTGGATTCTCCTGTAGGCTGCAGACATAGCTGTGGAGAAACTGAGAGAGGAGAGATGACTTTAGTGTGTGACTGCAATTTCTTTTCCTATTCTTATCATATCCACATAATGAAAAAAAAGACCTAAAATTTATTTGCTCTATTCCACTAGCTTCAACACAGTTAATCAGTTGCAACTGAGCTTAGCTATGCAAAAACCAACAAAAACTCCTATTAAAGCTTTTAGTAGCAAGATAATTGAGGATTAAATTTAAAAACATTTTCTAGCCTATTATTATGTAATGAATTAAGCAGTAATGTCCCCTATGCATTTAGATGAAAACAAAATTCAAGCAAGAAAAGTTTAATCGAAAAACATTGTTTGTCCTATTACTATTCTGGCATTGCTTGAAACATAACGAAAGACACCTATACAGGGAACATATGGTTGTGCAGAAATGAACAAGAGACAAGCTTTAACTGAAAAGAAAACAGTATTCTGTAAACTTAACAAATAGTTGACACTGAAATTGATTGCAAAGCTATGGTCATTAATTTAAAGCTTAGGGTACCAACAAATACAAAACCTAAATCAGATGGCAAGTGCCCAAATTTGTACAATTTCAGCCATAAAATCCGAAATAAAAAATAATTTAGAAACGCAGCTATTCATCCTCCATAAAATTTCATAATTTGCATTTTTATCCAATTACCATTCTCCCGACCAACAAATAATTAGCACCAAACAAAGTCCATCAAAAAGGAACACATATCCTTCCCTGCTTCCTGGAATCACAAACAGCAATAATTGCTAGAAATATGGAAAAGCAACAATTATAAAATAAATAAAAAATTTCTACCTGAAGCTTATTTATAACTTCTTGTTGCTCTTTCTCTCGGCTCAACGCAACATCTGATATTCGTTTTATTTCCTCCTCAGCCCCAGTCTGAAGTGTCTGTATTGATGCTTTCAAATCTAGTGAAATTATCTCTCGATCTTCTCTTCTCTGATCACACTCTTCTAGGGATGACAAAAAAACTCGACGGCTCGGCCTGTAAAAAGCCCTAGCCGGGCCCGGTTCGGGCTGAGAGGCGGCTTGAGCCCGAGCGAGCCTGCCATATTTTAAAAAAAAAAATTAAAATTAAATTTTGGAAAGAGACTTAGCTGCCTGACAAAGGCAGAAATTAAAAAAAAAAATGAAAACCAATCAAAAAACCCGAGCCGGCTCGACCTGCTAAGGCCCAGGCCAAAAGCTCGGGCCAAAAAAAGCTCGAGCCGACCCCAGGCTTTTTTTTTTTTGGCTCGGACTCAACTCGTTGACGTAACTACACTCTTCATCTAATAAGGCTTTTAATTCAGAGATAGATGTCTGCTAGCTGAATCAATCAAATGTAAATTAAAATCCATCCTCACACCTTGAAAACATTGCTCCTCTTTGATTTTTTCATAAAAAATAACACAACGATTTTGTTGTAGAATGTTGACATCTGAGCCAATTTGTAGTATCTACTTAAGAAGTAAAGATGTGCTATAATTACCAAAAGGATATTCTCAGTGCCTTGTAGTTAGTTTGTCTATTATTTTCTCAAACACCTTAAATTTAGAAATGCAAACAACAAAAACCAGATAAGCATTCCCACCCTTCCCACAAGAACCCAGATGAACTTTAACCAGAAAATGGACCTTCACTTTTTTATGTCTTGGGCAAAAGGTAGTAGGAAGTCCTGGTAATAAATTAAAATATTCTTGCAAATGCTAAGAGTAAGGAAGCGTCTTTAAGCATGACGCACAGAACCTAATGAAAGTAATAAACCAGAATATAATCAGCAGGTAGATGATATTTGAACCTCATTTTGTGAAAGTGGCCTAAGAATTTGATTTTACAATAAATTCCAGTTCTACCAGTTTTATTGTTACCTTTACAATGTTGCTTGGAATATGAAGAACATGAGTAACTTTTCCTACTTAACGACTTGTTATTTTTATGGTTGCTTTGTGTATTTGAACTTCACATAGAGGTCGGAATTCATCGACTTGGTCCCCCTGCCAAGTGATTTCATCAATATCCAATTGATTCTAAACGATACAGTCGTTTTGGAATATAACTTTAAATAGCATCACCATTTGAGGTAACCTTAAAAATGAAAGAGAGGAATATAAAAACAATACAATCAACCTGGCAACATATAGAATCTTCAAATCCAGCAAAATCGGAACACTTTAAATAAACAAGAACTGCACTAGGTAAGAAATTCATTTACAGAACCAAATATCTTGCTCTTGCCATATCTCCTCTATCATGTAACCATTAGGGTTTGCACCCCTTCCAAGATCCAAGGCCTGAGATATCATAAAAATATCAAAAACATCCCCATTAATTGTAAATATCCTTATTGAAATACTTATGAGTTTTGCGAATGAACGAACAACCACAATACCATTTATGCCATCGCCTTAATATCAATATAATAGTTAGACAGTCGTAAGGAGATTCGAAACCTGGTGGAAAGCACAATGAGAAATAAACTATAGGTGACTAATCAAAATAAACCACAAAAGCAACAAGACGCCCAAAGAGTAACCAATTTTTACTGCACATGTTATCCTATAAAGCAACTAAGCAAGTGTACCATCTAACTAAACACGGCATGCCAGGTTAAGTAATATTTAATTCCATGAGAGCGTGATTGATTTCAGAAAGCAACAAGTAGCTTTTTGTCTATAAGAAAGAAAGATGAACGAAAGAAGAAATGGGTGAAGTGGGAACTGGTTAACTGATCTATTATGAGGATAACCTGAGAGCAAATGGGCTTCCATTTGTTAGCATTATCAAAAGCTTGCATTGGTCATTCATGCAAGACTTGAACGAAGCATATGCCTACACAGGAATGCATATTTTGCAGAGCTAAAAAAGATTTGTTTTTGCATATTAATATTTTCAGGGAAATTTTTTTTTTTTTACGAAATAAAACCCATACTTTTTCCAATTCCTTGACTCCTTCAGTGCATTCTTCCCTTTGTAGCAGTGCAAGACCAAGCATATAGTGAGCTTGCCATTATGCAAAGCACTTCCAAGTTAGTTTGATGAGTGACAGACAAATAAGATGAAACTGTTAAATGCACAAGTCAACAATAATGTTGCAGATTTTAAAACCCTTAGCAATAGGCAAGAATTCCTAAAGTGAACATTCAGTAACCAAGGAAGATGTGACAGAAAACCATAATACAAGACCAACAAATAAAGCATGCATGCTACAGCAGAATCGACAGAGATCAAACCCAACCAAACAAATAATGTAGATCATAACCAAACAAATAATGTAGATCATAACCAAATGTAGATCATCATACTTAAAAATGGCATCAAATGTAGTGCAAGTTTCCAGAAATCTCATTAGTGTAGAATTTGTTACTTTGTATTTGTAATTTGGATGCTACATGTTTTTGCATAATCACAGAGGAAAGTATGTACTCCAGCAAATATCAACTACCATTTTTCTTCTGTAGATGGGCATTTTGTCTGAAGAAATCGATTCTATTGCATATCCAAGAATCAAGCATTCTATATACTTCGGCAAAAAAATTGGACAGTTTGGCCTACGAAGAAAATAGTATCAACTACCATTTTTCTTCTGTAGATGGGCATTTTGTCTTAAGAAATCGATTCTATTGCATATCCAAGAATCAAGCATTCTATATACTTCGGCAAAAAAAATTGGACAGTTTGGCCTACGAAGAAAATAGTGTAATATATATATATATATATATACACACACACACACACACGCACACATAAATGGAAACCAAATATTGCAATAAAGAATAAACATATCACTTACCCATTATTTGCACATGGTAAGTTAGGCACGATTTCTACTTCTATCTTTTTCTTTCTATTTTTCTTGGTGTCTGTGCTAATAAAAAATGATGACGATAGTAACAAATATTGGATGCATTTAATGCTGGACTGGCGTATTCCATGGTTTTGTATGATATATGAATAGTATTATTACAATCATATATTCTAAATTTCTACCCACGAAAATTTAGATGGAAGAAATACCAGTTGCTGCCTGGATATTGGCATGGAATCAATAAAGAATTGCATTTTGTCCATGGTTTACCATCCATTAGTACATTGCCAATCATGTATGCTTCTAATCGTCGGAGATCATGATAACGTTGATCTTTGCTTGCTGTTATTTCATTTATACTTTTCTTCATTTTACAGTAGTTGTCACATTCAATTTCAAAGCTGAAATCTAAAATTGCACACTCTTTTGAAATGAGATTGGAAGCGTCGTCCATAAATCGTCTCAACAATACAAGCTCCTCTTCAAGGATCTAGTGATAAATAAATATAGCAAGTATGGAATAAAATATTTTACAATGAATAAAGTTTACTGACTTTAATATGGATGTCTTGTGTTATATCCAGGATAGCTTCCAGTGTATCTCGTTTGTATAAAGTAGTATGCTTCTAGATTGCGCTGCATAATGTAATTTAAATTAGATGAAATATTCATATGTAGAAATAAAATTATGATATGTAAGTTATTTATAGTCTTACTCAGATGGATTTTTCAGTATCCAATCTTTAATTTTTGTGTATTTCTCCATAGAGTACTCTTCTAAAGGAAAGCTTTTTTCAAATTGTATTTCTTTTCCTTTATTTTTTTCTTCTAATATGTTGAGATGTTGAACTTCTATGGAAAGAAAGATTTTCTTGAACGGAAGCTATAGCAGTTTGCATATTGGATTGATACTCTGACAACTTATTCAATACGCTATTATTTTCTTCACTGTTATAGGATGTTATAGAAGTCAAACCGGTATTGAAGTAAGTCTTCATGCTTGAATGCATGTCTTCGTACCGATGTTGTTGAGGTTCTTGACGTTCTTCCTGCCAGGTGTGGTGCTGTTGAAACTGGTTTTGAAGAATTGCTTCATAGTGTTTTTTGACTCATCGATGAAGGTTTTGCACAAACTTGATACATCTGATGCTACATACTCTCTATATACATTCAACATAGCTTCCATGTCTTCTTTAGTATGTTATCTATGGATATTCAACATGACTTCAATTTCTTGTCTGGTGACATAATTATATTCACCGGAAGAAGTTTGGCCAACTCCAAATGAAGTATGTGTATGTCTTGTAGGATGACTATCATTGTGGTGTGTTACATTATTTCTTTCTCCTTTAACAATGTCATCTAGTATATGATGTTCATTGTCATGCGGCAAAGAAAGTGTAGTATACCATACTCTTTCTAACTCTTCTTCATCTGGTTGTAAGATTGCAATTACTTCAATCCGAGATCATTTGAAACTTATATAATTAAATAGGTATTTCTTTGGAAATATATAGAGTGAATTGTCTAAATAGTCACTGAACTTTACGCTATGCTTCCAGAGGTCAGTGAACTTTCAAAATCACCCAAGTCATCATTGAACTTTGTAAAAGGTTTCGATGAGGTTACTGAACTTTATAATCACTTCATTCATCACTAAACTTTGCAAAAAGTTTCCCAGGGGTCACTAATTAAGTGATCTCCTAGGAAACCTTTTGCAAAATATAGTAATTCCGTAGAAACGTTTTGTAAAGTCTAGTAATGAATTGGGAGATTTTTAAAGTTTAGCGACCTCGTGAAAACTTTTTGTAAAGTTCAGTGATGATTTGAATGATTTTTAAAAATTCGGTGACCCCTTGGAAGCATAGCGTAAAGTTCAGTGACTATTTAGACAATTCACTCTATATATTTCCAAAGAAATACCTATTTAATTATATAAGTTTCAAATGATCTCGGATTGAAGTAATTGCAATCTTACAACCAGATGAAGAAGAGTTAGAAAGAGTATGGTATACTACACTTTCTTTGCCGCATGACAATGAACATCATATACTAGATGACATTGTTAAAGGAGAAAGAAATAATGTAACACACCACAATGATAGTCATCCTACAACACATACGCATACTTCATTTGGAGTTGGACAAACTTCTTCCGGTGAATATAATTTTGTCGCCAGACAAGAAATTGAAGTCATGTTGAATATCCATAGACAACATACTAAAGTAAGGATTTACATGAATGTTCAAACGAAGTATGTGATAGCTTAGACTTGTAAACCAACAAAAACCATACTTTTCAACAATTTTATGATGAGAACATGCAACAATGAAATATAATGTTTCAAATCAAGCTTAAAGCCAAAGAACACGGCAAACCTTAGGGCCAAGAAATCGTTTATAACCAATACCACAAGAATATGGGGTCTCGGTCCTCGGCTTAGTACCTCTCTATTACTTAATATATTTTGCTGGCTCTTTGTCATGCTTGTTGAGTTCCTGAAATTACCAAAGAGCAAATACTTGTTATAAATAATCCTCAACATATCTCTGAGAAAGTTGAAGCACAAAGAACATAAGAAAATTCAGAACGTGTAACAATACCACTCGGGTATGCAAATTCAAGTGTATGAATATACAGTGAAAGAAAAAAATGCATATAATATACAAAATTGTAAACAAAAGTCAATGAGCAACATTGCTTCTTATTCGGATTGGAGATTAGAGGACTCAGTTTTAGAGTCAGCAGTGTATAGACATATCTTGACAATATCAGAAGAAGTGTAGTAATACGTTTCCTTGACCTTCCGGGCTACTTCAAAGGACTCCTCGGGTGGAACATGCTCCCTTCTTTCCTATATTAAACGACATAAAGAATAATAAGAATCCCAATAGTAGGACTGGTAAAAGAATTACTTTTTCTACTAAATTATCATGTTCTTACTCCAAAATTACAAATTATCACTATGTGCATGTTTTGGTTAAACTTGTTTATGCCAGATATGTAATAATCAACTAAACCAGCTGCTTTTGGAATATATTTTCCATAACACGGTGATTTACAGAAAGGGAGAATGAAGCAAAGTCCATAAGAAAGGAAATAATTATCATGTTATTGATTCAAATAGTCAATAAATATTTATGGTAAATGAGCTAAGTTATAAAATTGAGACAAATTATTTTGAGAAAACACAAATAGAAGTAATGAATTAGACTGAAGTAGAAGTATGGTGAAAATACGATTTAAAGCTTATGTCTTTGATTTGCTCTATTTTAAATTTCTTTTTTTCCTTTCATGTTTATACATCCATGGTAAACTATGTTTATACATCCATACTTAAGAAGGATGATAAATAGGTAGTAGAAATACTGAGTTTTCTAAGGTGAAGTTATCCAACGAGAAAAATATAAAGGTAAAAATAGAGGTTTTAATGTCTCAGACAGGCTTTTGTACCTTCATTCAAACATGTTGGGAAAAAAAGTATCAAAGAGATAATCTAAATCAACTTCGACAGAATAATAATATACATTGAATGAAATTTACATCCATCAATATAATTATTTGTCAATTTTTTTGCATTAATACAAATATTTTATATTAAGTAGTTATTCAATTTGAAAGTTTGAGGTATAGTGGATTATTTTTTAAAGGAGCTTAGATATAATAAGAAAATAATTATCTATACTATTAATCTAACACAAACAAATAAATAATACAATATAAAATATTTGTAAAATAGATAAGAAATAGCATTTTGAAAATACCTATAAAGATGTTATGAAAGCAAGAATTTCTCGATAGACAATATTTTTTGTGCATGTATTATGTGCATTAGATTTGTCTAATGGCTTGATCAAAACTTTGATAGTTTTACCTGTTTTCGCTCTACACAAAGCAACCTATAAGTGTCCATGAGAAAATACACATTCAGGAAGATAAAGCCCAACAAAGTCTAAAGTTTGACCTTGTGATTTATTTATTGTCATTGCAAAACATGGACGAATGAGAAATTGAGTCATTTTGAAAGAAATTGAGATTTTATCACTTTCAAGTGGCACAAATGGAATTCTAGGTAAAAATACTCGATTTCCACAGTATTCTCCAATAGCAATTTCTGCAACAATTACATTTTTCTCAAATATTTGACAAATAAGTCTTGTTCCGTTACATAAACCTTCAGATATGTTAATATTTCACAGTAATATAACATGACAATTTTGTTTTAATGTGAGTTCATCTGGTGGAATATCATTTTGAGTTAGCGTGTTTAAAAAATCTTCTTGCATACTTTGTTCGGATTTATCAATGAATTCATCAAAACTGTAATATGTAAATATTTTCCCAGGAATTGCTTGGAGTAAAATATTATTTATTTGATCTACGCATTCGTTTTTTGGTGTTAAAATAACTCTATTAATCATAGTATCTGGATTTTCTATATAATTTTTTATATTTGGGAAAACCATGTTAATCAAATCTTTTAAAGATTGAAATTCGACCTTAAATTCTATTGTTATATTAGCTGGAAGTGTAATCATTTGACATGAGTGTTCCTTCTCTATATCATTTTCAATACGAAGTAAATAATTACAGAATAATAGATCCAATTGAGCTATCATATTTTGTATCAATGGCAAACGGATTCACAAATACGAAAAAACCAACTCGTTTTCATTATATCTTCTTTTTTGCCTTTTTGAACAATCGGTAAAACCTGTCGAAAATCACCATCTAATACTCCAAACGACAGCCAAAGTTACCGCATTCCGTGCAATGCCGTGATTTAGAAGAGTATCAAGGCTTGCAAAATTGTTTTGCCTTGCTTTACATGTATATTATATGAAATCTCAACGTTTCTTACAAATGCTTTGGAGTCTAAAAAAGGGCAATTGCACGGCAGGAGCTTCATTACTAAAAAGACTAGTCGGAAGAGGAGCCTGTTCTCATTTATGTATTTCGCCACTTCATGATTTAAGAATTGTATAGCTGAAAAATGCTTCAGGGCCAAACTTCTCTAACAGACTCATGGTCATCCAGGGAGAATTCTCAGACTCCATGTAGATTTTCACCATGCTCCAAACAGGGCAAGTTCAGGGCCATTTCAACAGTCTCAATCACAGAGTCGATCAGTCTTATCAATAACTCCATATGCAACAACATCAATCAACTTCTCATCAGCTCGTGTAATTCGTGTAGATTTCTAATTTCTAGTCAGTTGCATTTGCCACAGGTTTCTTTTCACTTTTACAATGCTTCCCCAGTCTCTCTGCATCACCATAAAAGTGCCTCTGAGATTGCTAGTTTCATCAGAAAATTGAATCACATGTACAAGTCAAAAAATAATAAATAAGGAAATACAGCTATAACAACTTACAATATTAAAGCAAGTATATGCTGCACTTCTCATTCCCTCCCACGATTTTCTTGATATATATAATTTGATAAAAGTTCTCAAAACACTGCCCTACCAAATTGTGCCCAACATTTGTTAACTTTTCTATACTGGAAATTGGACTTTTATAACCATATATTGCATCAAGTGACATCAACTACAATGACTGCATCTTGACCTTCTGATCAAAAATCTGATCTGGCAGCGGTGAAGGATGAAAGAAGCCCCGCAGCTTGAGCAGGTAATATGTCACCAAACCTGCCAACTTGCCCATCTGTCAGTATTGAACTCAGTCTAAGTGTGCTCTCCCCAAATTTGCTGCCAACCTGAGAATGACAGAGGATTCTAAATAATGTGAGAAATAGTCTTATGACTAATGCTTAGTCAACACATTAATATAGTCTAATACAAAAAATGGAAACAGCTCTGAGAATAAGGTCCCGTTCGGTACGGATTAAAGTCCAATTAAAATTGAAAATATGGCCGTTATTGGGTCTCACTCGTCTAATAAAAGTTCACAATAACGGCTAGTTTTTCAATTTTAATCCGATTTTAATTTCTACCGAACGGCCCCTAAATCAGTTTCTCTTATCAAATAAGTATATGGGCCAATAAATCCAAAAAATGGCAGACTGGGAAAGAAAAGAAATTTTGTAATTATCAAGTAATGAAGATATAATTATTTTTTTCTGTTTCGAGATAGAATGTCAGACATCAATAAATTTCATTTTTTAGCCTTCTGCCTCCGAAGATTATCATAGTATAATAATGGTTAGCTACAGCTACATAAATTGCTGATGAACAATGCTAGAATATTGTAGCTGCAAGACAAAACTCACAGCATATGAAATAGGGCATAAGTCGTGATTGTTAGAAAAAGAGAATATCAACATAGTCAATGCCAATGCCAAAGCCAAAGACAACATAAATAGAATATTGCATCGCTGCTTGGCAACAAGTTCTCAAACTAATGAAGCACAAGAATAATAGTGTTAACTAAAGAAGTAGCCTTTTAGCAAAAAGTTGCCTAAATTTCAAGTAAAGCACAAAGCAAAAATGCCTTGGGAGTTTTGGAGAATCACGTGCTTGGACCATTATTTTAAAAATGATCCTCTGGTTCTCTTTTTTTATCCAAGGCTCTAGTCTGAATATAGTATAAGCTGAAGAGCATGAAATAGCACAGAGCTCATGCTTTTATGCAATAAACTTCTGGCTTCTGCTCATTCAGAGAACCAAATTTCATATGTTAATTGACTTAACTGCAGTTTCTATACACACACACACATATATTGAACTTCGATGGCTATAGAGCTCAGTTTGAGGCCTAGGCATTAGACAATATTATATCAATTTCAACATTACTCCTGCAAGCAAACGTGTGGTGATAAAGAACTGGAAGAGGCCAGTATACAAACTATAGCTTTTTCTTTCTATAACTGAGTTAGACTTTCCTACAGCCTCATCCTTCAATCATTTCTTGTTTACTAATGCTACTTTTGGCTTACCGGAGGGCGGAGTAGACTGTACAAGAAATTGTGCATAAAATTAGTGGAGGTAGTACTAGGTAGATAGGGGTGGATTAAGATGGATATATTTAGAGTTTTTCGTTCAAAAGAATGTTATATGCACTATCTTTCTTATCCGGCCTAAACTCACCTCGTTCTGTACTATATTATCCAGTTAGCTTAAGAAAGTCAATACAAATAACAATCTTTTGAATTAAAAACTAAAAAAATGCTATCCACCTTGATACATCTTAATACATTATCTACAGTATGTATCTACTCTAATTTTATACTTAGTTTCTTATACAATCTAATTTAGTGTACCAAACACAACCTAAACTAACATCACGAGCCCAAAATTATGATACTTGAGCCAGTTGAAATAAGTTCATCAAACAGCATAATCAATCTTAGACCATGAGTGATGTTATTGCCAATTTTTTTGCATGATGAGCTAGGCCACTAATGGGGTTGGTTTAATCAGGGAGCAAAAGATCCTTAATAATCACCAAATCATGGAAGGTTTTTCATAAAGGAGTTCCTGCTTAACACTATCTACACCATTTTCATAACTTTAGGCACTTTTAAACTGGGACCCTCTAGAAAGTGTTGCTTCGGTTTACCTGCTTAACACTACCAACACCATTTTCATTAATTTAAAAACATTTAAACTGGAACTTTTTACAAAGTGTGGCTTCCGTCTACTAGTGCTCATTCTGTTAGACTTCACTGTAATGTCCAAAACGAGTAAAATTCCAGTCACTTCGAATACATCTAAGACCATCATTGCATGAAAATAAGTAGACTTAGACAGTCCAAGGGAATTTTGGGTGGGATGCCATCTGGCAACACAGGACTATGGAATTCGCCAAAAAATACATAGGTAAATAAAACTTGTACCTCCATGAAAGACTTAAAAAGTGGTGCTGCCATCCCTAAACTCGAGTTTTCATCAATGTCAATCTTTCGTGATATCTCATCATTTCTGTAACTTCCCCATGACTTTCTCAAGGATATATCATTCATAGACGTGGATACTGATGCCCTGGCTGCACCCCTTGAAGATAGTGCTGGTGCACTAGATAACAGATAGAAGTTTTAGTATACATTTTCTCTGTTAAGGTGTAGAAATCATCTACATGAAAAAGGAGACCATATGAACAAGATAATTGTTGTAGAGGATAGTGAACTACCTGATGGGAAGATACTTGAAACGGGGTACTCTAGAGCATTGCATTATATTTGATTCGGAATTAGTGGGCAACCTCTGTACAGTATCCATATACATCCGATTAAGTTGCGCAAAAAACCCAAAGACAACAGCATGCCTCAGGTATAATTGCCTCTCGTTCCCCCAAAGGTATGGCTCGTAGCTGAAATGCAAAAATAAATCAGGATTAATAATTAAACCAAAAGAAACGCGTGTATATTATCTTATTTGTAACATAAAATATTTTGGTTAAAACGATACATACCACAAACTCTTGTTTTCCCCACTAAAAATATGTGAACCGAATAATTACTCACCAAATAATCTTGCCAGCATAAATAATGCCCAGTTATTTGTTTTGCGATGTGCCTTTTTTCATTAAATTAATTTGCTACAATGTTTTCTCAACAGGACTATTATCAATATCACAAGAAGGCTGAGCAATCCATTCAATCAACTGAGCAAAATAGACTCAGGCATTCAAAACAAAAAGTTCACATGTAGATTCACAAACTTACGTTAGCCAGTCTATAGGATCCAGTCTTTGTGAAAGACGATTGACCAACCGATCTACACGTTCTCTGATGACTGATTTAGTTTGCCGTACACCCTGTTTCCTTCTAAAAGAACTGTTCGCCTTTGGAATTTTAGCAGACTCCTCATTTGCACTAAAATCACCACCACAGAGAATATCAGCAGCAAATCTTAAATCCAACAAAACTTGCATGACACCTTTCTCTGACACTTGACGTCCATGAGCTTCCTCAATTGAAACGAATTCCTCATAAATTCCAATTAACTTTGCAAGTATACAAACAGAAAGAATAAAGTTTTAATTTTGTGTAATAAAAAGAAAAATGGTGATGAATGAACCTATGAACATGATAATAAAAGCATTAAAGGCCGAAATGTTATGAAAATTCATGTAATCTTTAACCACTCTCATCTTGATACGTACAACTCAATTTCGAATATGGAAGTTAATATTGTTGCTTTCAAGATGAAAACTTTGTTGGCCTTCTCTTTCTGTTTGAAACACAATTTGTCACAGAGACAAGCCAAGTAGAATATCTTTTGGGATTCAGTAAAAGAGCTTCCACTTCACGGGCACGTATAAATTAATTGACACATTGCAAGCAAACAACAATTTTCATACTGGACATGAGCATAACGAAATCTCAACAATTATAGACTTATGTATCTCCCATTGCACTGAAGAAAATTTCACCCATAAAAGCTGGAATCTCCAAATATTTATGCATTTCTGATTCTTTTGTTGCTATGCCTTAACGAGGTCAATTGGAATCATGGAAAGTTGATATATTTATGCTTTTCTGATTTTTTTTGGTTGCTATCTCTTTTGGAACAAGGCATACAATAAATAGCCATAAGGCCATCCAGTGACTATTAATTTAACAAAGATTTTTCCAGTTCAGCCTGTCTCTTGTAACAGAATGTTAGCCTAACATGACTCAGAGAGTGCAATTCACGACTTCTTTAAGTATCTAAGCATTATTTTGCATAACTGATATATTCTTGACATTCAAGCTTTCTGGTAAAAGAATTTTTGGCAAGGAAGAGAAATTAATGGAAAAGAGGAAACAGATGGCGATCATCCAAGAGAGAACATTCAACTCGTAATACATGGTCAGCAGAATAAAGGAGAATGAGATGTGTTTCATCAGCTTTAGGATAGTAGAACATAAAATATTTCCAGAAAGTTATAAATTGGAAGTTAATTGCAGAAATTGATTTTAGAGTGTCAATATTGACATTACAAATTAAGATGTATGGGGGTACATCCCTGCGAAAATAGAATCTCATGCTGACTTGATAGTTTTTTCAGACTATCTTAGAGGACAGATTCAAAAATCAGATTAAGTGCACAAAAAGCAAAGCACCACTATTGAATGTGAAGAATTTACCAGAGAAACAAACCAAACAAACAAGTAAATATGACATTAGCAACCATTGCAGGAAAGGACATTAGCATCTCAACCAATAGTTTATGATAATTCCATTAGGCAAATAACTTCAGTGACTGAAGCAAATAAACGAAGACCGAAGATTTCTTAATTGATATGAGGACTTAACATTATATCGCAGATGACTCTATCAATCATCTTCTTTCTTCACTTGAGTATTTCTACTTTTATGTAAATCTTGCAGGAAAACTACAGCCATTGTTTCCCTGCTGTGTAACTGAAGGACTAGGATAATAACCTTTTGCAACGTTGGTTGGATAATCTAACATGCTATGACATCAGATACTATCATAGATAATAGTATTTGCAGCCAACGAGTGCAGGAGATAAGATTTAACTTAATAACATATAACCTTATACCTTTTCCAATAGTCTTGAAGCAAAATTCTGCAGAATTGGTTTATCAAGTACATGGCCACCAGTGCGATGAATTTCTTCGCATGCTAGGAAAAGAAATGAGGTTATGTAAAGAGACGGCATGGAAGGAAGGGATATTTTCAGCTCTGGCTGGCCTTCACCAGACTGCTCTTGCTTTACTACAGTCTCCTCCCAACCCTGCCGAATTAATGAAAACTACTTATTTATACAGGCAATAGTTATTCGCCGTGAAAAATTAGAAAGCAATCATCTTGTATGCTTGCATGATATACAAGGACATGGAAAACCAAAAAAAATTAAAAAAAATTAAAGAGGAGTAACTTTTGGAAATCACAAAACTTAATTGTCTGTTGAAAAATCAGCATAAACTTGGACAAGCTAGTAGAAGAAAATGTACTTAAGTCAGAGATGTCTAAACAGCAAATACTTAGAAATGAACTTATGGGCAAGAAAAAGAGGTATATTTCAGATAGTTAATTTCTGAACTAGCTTTGGTGCAACATTTTATATGGCAGTTCTGGTGAACCTTTTTTTTTTTTTTTGCTTCCTAACCCATATTGACAACTTCAAAGAGTTGGTGATTATAATATTCCAGCTTCTTCATATGTAATAGAACAACTTCTCAACTCAAAACAGAAAATATAGTCACAGACGAGGCAATATAAGGGAAAAACACTATTATGCAATTAAATTATTATCACCTAAAGAATTCATGTGCATGAATATGACCACAAGTGAAAATATCTTCACCGTATGTTTGAAGGGGAAAATATATTTCACCCACACATTTGAACATGGTATCCAGCGAAAGGCCACTTACTCTCACAGGTGCAGTTGATGACAAGGCATCATCCTGTCTGAGATTGCCAGAGAGAATGACTGAGAGTTCGTCGGAAACCCAAGATATCCACAAGTTATGAGCTTTGATGCATAGATCCTGGATTGCCTTGCGCAATTCTTCAAGCTGGGGGCTTGAACTCTCATGTACTCCAAACAAAGCGGCAGTAACCCGAGAATTCAGTCTTTTCGTGGAATCAAGCATTTTCTTTCCAGGACTATCAGACACTGGGGAGTCAGTGGATATGCACCTCAGTATGCTTGGAGATTGAAGAGGTACGGCAGACCTGGTTTCATTCACCCATGACCTGGGTGAACCAAGAATCACAGGGACGTGCATAGAGTGCTTTTGAAATGCAAAGAGAAGACGCCCTATAAACAATGATCTCTCAACAAGTATAGCAGGAGACAGTGCAGACTCTTTGTTTTTCTTTCTATTTTCCAGGTCAATATATAGGTGGTCCAGCTCATTCTTGAGTTGCATCAATATGGTTGACATGCTTCCATAACACTTATTTTGTAAATATGGTGCCAAATCCTTTGTCCTCACTAGTGTTTTTGGTGACTCGAGGAAGCTGAGAAGATCCTCAAGAACACTCTCGCAGAAACTGTCTACAGTATCTCTGATCCGGCTGACTTCAGGACCAAAGTAAGCATTGAGACAACCACGAAAATCACTTTCCTGGGGGATCTGTGATTTTGAACCAGGGACAGAAGAAGGCCTTTTACCATTTGGTTCCATGAACCAAACTCCACCACCAATAGAAGATCTGCTCAAATAAGCTTGGAAACGAACTTGATCACCAGGAGCTTGCGAAATTGAGCGAACTGATTCCACCACATCAACAACCCTACTCATCTCATCAAATCCCAAGTCGATAATCGTTTTCATCCTTAGAACAAAAGCATCTTCGAATATATCATCCCAAAGATCTGAGTCATCACCCAAGACAAGCTCGCGAATCCTCTTCCAAGGTAACTCAATTTCAGAACCAAAAACATTCTTGAGCCACTCCAAGCTCCCTTCTAAAACCTGCTTACTGTCAATTGTTTCCCGTATCAACTTCTCAGCCGAAGAAAGATCTCTCCCAGTACCAATTACGTCAATCAAGTACCTCCCACTAATCTTACTCATGATCTCCTTTCCGCAATTCCTCAACCAGTCTGAACAAGTCTTGGAGATAGAATCTCGATCTAGAATTATCATCACAGAATCCAACTTTTCCTCAAAAGAATTCCACAGCCTCACTTCCTTATCAGGGACCGGAATGCCCCCAAACAACTGAGAAGCGGGAGGAGAACCCAGTATGGTCTTGTAGAATAAAGGCATATCATTCAATACTTGCAAGAACAATTCTCCTACTTGACCTATACTAACCTGAATTATCTTTAGAACTTCACAGAACAGCGAAATTACATCAGAACTATCAGCATTAACATTGTTACAACAAGCAATAAGTTTCTGAGACATACATGATTTTCGTGAATCTAGAAACAGAGTCAAAACCTGTTTAGGATCGAGCTCGTCTATGATGGCAACTGCCGCCACCGCATCTGCATAGGCATTGATCCCAAGATTAAGGGTCTGATCTAATAATATCTCGCGACTCCTCTGCGAGATCTGAGCCTTAAAACTCTCCACGATTTGCCACTGGTGCTGCAGCAAAGGGAAATTCGACAACACATTCTTACTGTCTTTATTATTAACCAAATTGAAATGCACGTGCTTTGCTCGAACATAGCGAGCTGAAGCCTCGAGAAACATGGACTCATCAAGGCATCCCCATATATTCTCCGGGGTATCTACCAGGTACTTGACCCGGCAGGCAATTCCGTAAATACGTGCCCTGGCGGGGTTAAAAGCGACATTAGGCGACCTCGGGGAATCAACAGGTGAATATGGGGAATGTAGAATTGCATCGCGAATTGCATCAATATTCGCAGAAATGGATTCGCTAGTAGACTTCATGAGAACAATGGAATCAGCGGAATCGATGAGATCCCGATAGCGATTTCCAACAAGTTGCCGGAGCTCCTCACTTTTGTCGGAAATCTGTTTCCTCGTAGTCGCCTCCACAATTCGAATTTCCGATATAGATTTCGCACGGAACAAGGATTCGGCATTCTGGATTCCATCGCCTCCCATCGTGTTTTTCCCAAATTATGGTTTTTTTTTTATCTGTGGGGAAGTAGTTTATTGGTGTTTACTTAAGGTGCTGCGTCAATGGCGTCCGGATCTCGTGCGTCACTGTCCCCCGCTTGCCGCTTAGGTGGATATGGGTTATTGGATCCTGTAATCCGATCAGAACCCGGGAACAAATCCCGATGACGAGAAATGAATTCGACCGTTTATATTCAACTATTCAAGAGTACTGCAGGACGTTTAAACAAATTTTTGGACCTACTGAAAAGTATGTGTTGGTAGAAATTAAAATTTTAATCTTATATTTTAAGAACTTTTTTTTTTTTTTATTCGCCATATATTTCGCTCGTTTGGTTCTCATTTTAATAAGATTTCGAAAATAATGTATTTTGAAATATTAATTTTTGGAAGAATATGAGGTTAAAAAGAAAAAAATATTGATTCATGTGTAATATTATTTTATTAAAAAATATGTGATTAAAAATAAAAAAGAGAAAAATATATTAAGGACTTGTTTGGAAAAATACATTTTCAAATAGTAGATTGGTATGAGTATGTGTGGTTAAAAAATAAGGAATTTTTTTTATTTGCGTTTAATATGATATTATTGAAAAATATGTGATTAAAAAAGAGAAAAATGTATTTTGGGAAATATAATAATCAAACAAGGCCTAAAATTTTAATGGGTCAAACAAGGACTTCAACTTTTATTAAAATTTACCAAAAATTTAATGGGGTACTTACAAAAATACCCTTAAAATTAGAGATGTTTTGAAAAATCATATGAAAAGTTTTTAGGAAATAAAAAATACTGTGTAAAATAAAAAAGTGATATAATGTCACTTTTTTTTATAAAAATGGTCACTTTTATACTTTTTTTTTAAAAAAAGTGACACGAACTCAAAAAAATGACAAAACTAAAAAAAAGTGACAAATACCAAAATAGCACTATCCATTTGGGCAGCACCAGTCCATGTTCTTAAAATAATCACCACGGTCAATCCACATGTTGATTATATTAGGAAAATATAACATAATATTTCATTTTTTTTTTATCTTTTTAAAAAGTGACAAAAACTTAAAAGGTGACAAAACTAAAAAAAAGTAACAAAATTCAAAAAAGTGATGAATTCAAAAATGTGGCATAAATTAAAAGAAGTTATACAGGTTAAAAAAGTGACACTGAAAAACTGACTCACGTCACTTTTTAAAGTTAAGTGTCACTTTTTTTTTTTTTATTAAAAATGACATACAATGTCACTTTCATTTAAAAAAAATAATGTTTGTCACTCAAAAAATTGATAAAACTTTTAAAGAATTGACAAAAAAATAGTAACAAATATTTAAAAAGTGATAAAAATTTAATAAAAAGTGACTAACACTAAAAAAAGTGACATAAATTAAAAAAAGTAACAAATTGACAATTTTCATGTTGTTGCTCGATTGAGGCATGACATAATACCTTGTCACTTTTCTAAAGTCTAAGTTAAACATCTCTGTAGTACTTCCAAAACATCCCACTTTCTTCATGAACCTCAACATATTTATTGGTGAAAATAAATATAAAAAAGTGACAAACTTAAAGAAAAAAGTTGTAGTATACTGATTTGTGTGAGAAACAAAAGATTTTTGAGGTTATTTTTTTGTTCAGTGAGATACTTATTTAAAGACCTCTTTCATTAGAAACCCTCTCATGCCAATTTTTTTTTAAAAAAAAAAGTGACAATGGCCTACAGGTAGACGCCTCCCAGTAGATGCAGCATCACAATTGAAGCAACCTTACAAATAATCAAATTGTAACAACCCGGAGTCAATTCCAAGTAATTCTTGCCAATTTGTTGTTTCCATCTGATTAGCCAGAACACCACTAGAACTCTGCATAAGTGGTTTCACAGGCATCCATAAGTTACTATTCTGCATCAATCCCTTTCTTCCGCTTCGAATTCAAGCAACCTTACAAATAATTCCCCAGTACTCCAGTAAGGTTATTCAGCTCAAGGTACTCGTTTGGATAATTCCCATACCAAAACTTATCATTTTCATGAAATGAAACATAGACCTCTAGCACGGCCGTATATACATTAGGTGGAATCTTGAATTCTTTCGACTCTACATCTGTGGAATTCTCAATCTCAAACCACAACCCATCATTCAAAGGCGAGTTTCTTGAAATGGGCAATATTAAATCAGCCCCAGATCCAAATCCATAATCTAATTCACCGTAATTAACCTCAAATTTACCATATTTTTCTTCAGCGGGATAAAAATGAAGAGTAACATTAACATGGTACACACCAGTACAAGTATCCTCAACAAGATTGCCCATATAAATAGCAAGAGTATGATTAGTAATGAGCAAAGAATAATACTTAGTGATATCCTTTTTAACAGTTCAAACGATATCAGTTGCTCTTGGTTCAGCAGTGCAGCTCCTAAGAATCTCCACCCCCACCAAGCCAGATCCCAAATATTCTATCAAACTGCCTGCCTTTACATGTTGCTGTCCATTCGATAACAAATTTTGCAAATTTCTGAGATGGGCAATCCAATGGAGGAGTGTAATCAACAAGAATTGGGGTTTCCCATATGTGTAGCCAAAGTCACGTTTAAGGACTAAATATGAACAAGGCTTGGTCTTGGGAAGACTTTTGGGTTTAGTGACTTCAAAGAAAGTGGTGGGAGTAGTGCTCTGGTTTAAAATTGAGGTGGGCTCAGAAATAAGTTGTGATCTGAAAAGGGCGGTTGTTGAGTGGAGGTTGATGGCGGAGAGGGGTTGTCGGACTTTCAGGTTCTGATTTGGGGCTTTGCTTTCAGGGTTGGGGAGGTTTTGAGCGTATTAGTTACGAAGGTGAAAGTTTTAATTAGCTTTAGGGATATTATTCTAATTAGTTACTTTTTGAGCGTATTGGATCTAATTATCCCAAATTTAATTATAATTCCACCGGGGTTTTTTGTGGCCCTAGACGAACGCATGCGCCCCTATTGGCTGGGCTTCTGCGAGCCCATGTGGCTTGTCACTCTAGCAAAATCCATATTTAAAAGTAAATATATTAACTTATTTTTTTCAAAATATAATTTTTAAAATAACGTATTTTATTGAAGTAACTTCTTATAGAGTTGGTGTATATAGTTTAGTCTAGGTAGTAGATGAATTGGTCGATACAGGCCATGGGCCTTAGTCAAACGAGTAGACTTTGGGTGAAGATCGACTCAAAAAATAATCCAGAGGAGGATCTAGGTTAATAAAGAGACTCGCGGATAGAGATATCGGGGGAGAGTCTTGTAATATCCTACATAACATATTGTAACTCTTTACTTTTGATATATTGAATTCTCCGTCTTAGACCGTAATTTTTATCGTTTTAGATCTTCACATAAATTTCGTGTTCTTGTAATTTATAATTTTTATCTTGTTCATTATTTCATCTTTAATATTCATAACTGGTTCAATTTCTAACGCGTGGATCGAAGCAAACTGGTATTTCAATTTATTTCTAACAAGCGGTGTCAGAGTCAAAATTTAATAGTTCTTGGAGAGCTCGTATTAGAGCTAGATTTGATCAACTCAGTATGAGGTTTTAATTGTTTTGGGATGGTAAGTATGAAGTTTGATATTATGCTTTTGAATTGCAACACTAGATTTCCATTACGATAGATTTTTATTTGAACGTTAGAGGAGAAACAGCGTAAGGATCGAATTGTAATAAAGGTGTAGGAGGTCTTAGTTATATATTTTAGAAGATTTGACGATCACGTTTGATACATCGTCACTAAATTAAGGAAAAGAGACATTAGACTTTAGGAGAGGTTCGATGAGACTGCTTTGGTTGCTTATGGTTTCATAAGTGTTGACTCGGATGGAGTTGGTTGTGATCAGACTACCCGTGGTGATAATTTGAGCAAATTCGATGCTGAAGAACCTTCTACTAGCTCATGTGGAGTTAGTTGTGATATTGATGATCTCATTGCTCGTGGTGATAATTCGAGCAAATTTGGTACCTAATGTAATCCTGCAAATAAGTAGGTGCTTGAATTCAGTTGGCAAATAGATAAGTTTGCCCTAGCTTGGCTTTGTGGAAGAGGTCGTGTAATTTCTAACAAATTGGTTTAGTTTAGCTAAGTTGGGTTGGCTCGCTTGGCTGAAATGTGAGCTCAGCTCATTCTATTTGATCATGGCGGAGCAAGTTGAGTTGACCATCAAGCAGGCGGAGTGGCTACCTGGGTCATTGCCACCCTATATATGTAGTCAGTTTCCCATCCCAAGTATCGAATCATTTATTGACGGGAACAATACATAAATTCTACATATTAAAATCACATTTCAAAACTAATAAATTTGTGAAATGATTTCAAAATTCAGATATTAATTTCAATATATATATATATATATCATTAATTATCCATACCTCACCTCATACGGCCACCCCACCCACACCAAAAATTTTCAAATATTCAAAATTAAAATCACACCCCAGACCCACCCTCACCCACCCTACCAAAAATTTCCAGAAATTCAAATATGAAAATCATACCACCCCACGGACCTACCCCACCCCCACCAAAAATTTCCAGAAATTCAAATATGAAAATCACCCCATCCCACATTCCAGAAAATTTCCAGATATTAAACAATGGAAATTACACTCCCAATCTAGGGATCCACCCACCCCACCTTGCAAAATTTTTTCGAAAATTTAAAATATCAAGTTGCTGACGTATCATTCGTGACTAATTGTGACTAAATTTGTATTTAGTATGACTGTCGTAACCAAGTCAATCTTAATCGTGACATGGTATGTGATTAAGTTACAACCAGTCACAATTAACACAGAACTGGTCACAATCAGTCACAATAAATATATATTTGGCGGCATACAATTACGGATTATGCTACGAAGAATTGCAATAACTAAACACATTGAAGTCGAAATATTATAACTACAATTACAAACGAAGCATTGCAATAACTTAAAACAATTCAAGCCAAAGAAGAGACAAAAATGTTTACAAATTTCTGAATACAATTGATTCATCATTTCTTCTGTCACACACAAATCACCTACGGCGTCATCACGGTGACGTTTCATGTCATGAGTTATTCCTATCTATGCCAGGTTATTCAAAATAGTAATGACAATGCCAACAAAGGATATCAAGAATAGAAGCCAGAAGTCTGCTTTGATCAAAGCTTCAGTGATCTTGAAATTGTCTCTTCTTCCTCTTCTAGGTTTCCTGTTTTCCCTACTACCACTTCATCTTCTTCCATCGAATACACCTACCTCTAACAGCCGCTGCCACCAAAAGCTCCGTCACCTGCACTTTATTCATCTACGTCGTCGATCGATCCACAACAACCAAAAATATCGTCATCTCCGTCTCTCCTGACAAGCATCAACTCTTCATCTAACCTATTACCGACAACAATGTCTACTCTCCCGCCTGCAACCTCTCGACTAACAACTCACATATCATTCAACCACTCACACCGCCATGCACCGCCAACAACAATAAAAACGCCTGCACCACACTACCTACAAAAAACACCACCGTCGTCACACTCGCTACAACACCAACCCAATCACCATCATCGCCACCTGCACCACACCACCAACAAAAACCACCAATGTCGTCCCCGCCACAACCCCACCACACCTACCACCACAACCTCACTACAACCACCCCCAACAAAAATTTGTAGCAAAACCACCACTGCAGCATTGCGATGCTACGTTCGCACCAGAACCATACCATTGCCGCCTGCACTACCAACAAAACTGTCGTCGCCTTCGCAACACCACCACCACCACAACAGAAATCCGACGCCTGTGCCACCACAACAACTAAAACGTAGCTGTGTCGAAGAGAGATAAGAGAAAGAAGGCAGATCGAAAACACACACCTTAATTACTCAGTAGCTTCGCCTTCTCAACCACCAACATCGCGATTTTGGGATCAATTTCACCAGCAATCTCCTTTATCATGTTGTAGTCGATTTAAATTCGAGCTGGAGCGACACTCTAAGCACCGCGTTGTGACGTCGTTGCGTCGGAGATTCTCTTCCAGGGGGCAGCGCTACTACTAAGAAAGAAGGTCGATTAGTGAGAAGGGAGGATGAGTCGGTTTAGAGAGAGAGATGAGTGAGAGACATGGGATTGGAAAGAAATTAGGTTTTAATTATTAATTTAATTAATATTTGATTTTTGATTAAATGAACTTTAGATCTGATTTTTGAATTTGAAAACTTAAATGTCTGGTTTTAGGTAATTTTCTCTTTATTGAGATATTATTTGTCCAATTCTTGCAACCTCTACTAGAATAAATTGGTATATGATTTTTCATTTTCCTAAAATATTCTCTAATCATCCTAGTTTATATATTAACTAGGTTTAAGCAACGTGCAATGCACGTTTGCTTAGTTTATATATAATTTTTTTGGTTCATTAAATAATTAATGATGTAATGTTTATGTAATTGATAAATAATTACACACTGTGATATATTAATTTTAATTCGAATAATGTTAAATTCTAAATTAAAATGTATAAGTTTGTGTTTCGTACTATTATATTATATTAAATTTTGTATTTAATCATGAACTTTTTGTACATAATAAAATAATAGATAACATTATAATACAAAACTAAATAAATAAATATTTTTTCTTCATTGAATTCAATGTATCTTACCAAATAAATTATTAGCATTTCTAAATTGATAATCTCCACATCCATTTTGTTTTTTTAGTTTCATTTTTTCTTATTGACTAAAATGTAGTAGTACAAAACTTTTTGCATTTTTTCATTCATTTATTTATAATGTTCTAAAAGGCGTAATGCGTTGTGAAACGTCAATGTTGAGAATCAAGAATTACAAGTTTAGACGTGTCAATACGAAAAATAAGCGTCATAATACGTTTCGTATTTTTAATATTATTTTAATTATTTTTAAGACATTAAATATATTTTTATTTTAAAAAATAGTTTTTTTCTATATTTTTTAAAAAAATAGATTTTTTACTGTATCATAAAATCATCTAATATTTAAAAAAAATACTTACTAAACATTTAATATAATACTATAATATTGCTATATAGTGTTAGAAGAATTTTAATTTTTTTTTATTAATTAAGGAACTAAACTTGAGCATTAATCATAGGATTTATACGAAAAGTCTGCGGATTTGATAATTCCGATATCTGAAAATGGAGATGAAGGATTTTGATTCACAATCGAGAATGATTCCGACGTGAAGTTCGTGGGAATTCAATTGGGATCGAACCGAATGCAATAAATACATAATAATAATTCAAAGTAAATCTATCTTTATTAATTAGATTCATTATATATCCTACAATTAGTCCCAACACTAAAAATTAAAAATAAATATGTTAAAATAGTTTACTTTGTTAAATTAAAATATTTTAAACTTATAGAAAATAATATCTAACATTAATATATTAATAATCAAGTGCAATTTAAATTAAATTTGAAAATTAAATAAATGAAAAAATGAAAGTGAATATTACAATTTAATTAGTTGTAATTCAAAAAATTAGTCAATTAGACATACATTTGAAAATGATTTTGATGAGTATTTTAACATTTTTTTTTGTCACTATCCCACGTTGGAAATTTATAAAACTATTGGAGTTAAGAGTATATATAAAATGCACAATCCCACATTGGAAATTTATGAAACCTTTGGAGAGAAGTGTATCTATAAAATGAGCATGACATCTAATACTTCTACATGGGCTTTAGAATTGTAAATTTTGAAGCCCAATTATGGAGTTAAAAGATTTTTAAATTAAAAAAAATTCCGTTAATTTTTTTGTTAAATCAAGAAATTCCGTTAGTTTTTCCGTTAAACCAACATATTCCGTTTAATAGGCACTTTTTATATATAGATATTACACCCGTTTCACCATTTTAAATTAACAAAACAAATTCGAGTTAACTTATTGTGACGAAGTTCTATTAGTTGTTTTGTTTATAAAATATTCTCGACTCGAACATAAATTACCCTACATGTAAAATAAGTTTAATAAAAAAATTAAGTTCTTTATTTAAATTTTGATATTCAACTTTCAAGGCGTTTTTTATGTACAAGCTGAATTATTTTTCATTAAAAACTAAATAGAATTAATGACAACTAAATATTGACTCAATATTTTTTAAAACCCTATATTATTAGGGTTCCTTAGATTCAACAATCTTTTATGGAGGCTATGAAAATATTAATTTCTTGCAGACAAAGTTTATTGTAGGATCCAAACATGTTGGGTTGTGTCTGAATCAACATGGGCATTGCATAAATTGTCCAGGAAATTATAATATCTTAAAATTTGTGTTAGGTTTGCCTAAATGAAAACATTACAGCTAATGTATACGTTAATAGGAATTTGTTAGCATATAATAATATTGAGGATAAGTCATATAATAATGGACTAAGGGTACGTTTGGTTGCGAATATGAAATTTGCATGGAAAGTAAATAAATTTTAGGTAGTTCAATTGCCTATAATTTATTTGTATGAAAATTATTAATTAAATGTATTTGATTGATTTAATTTTCAATCTAAGAAAATATTATATTTGTCTATTTTTTATTGGTGTGTAGATGAGAGAGAGTAGATAGATAAGAGAGAGAAAAAGAGTGAATTCCCCAGAAAATAAATTCCTACTCCCCCTAAAGAAAATATTTTCCTTGATTTTGAGAAAAATATGGTCACGTGACCGAAAATCAAACAATACAAAAGTATGATTTTGGATAGACAAAATACATTTTTCATGAAAAATATTGACAATCAAACGCACTTTAATAGTCAGTAAATTCGGACGGGATAACCAGTGAATTGAACTTCAGATAGATTTAGTTACTTTGTTGGATCATTTTACAAAAAAATATTTAAATTAATTTTTACTGAAAAACTAGCATTCGATTTCACTTAAACCGTCGATCTTTTCAAATTACAAAATGAGTGTAGTTGGGTTTGATTCAAAAATACTTCTGTTTGTTATGCACTGCTAGCATTTTAAGATGTTCATTTGTTACAGTGATACCTAAATAATAAATTAGTCAAGTACTGTCTGATTATTAAGTACAAAATGAATTATTTATTTACTATATTTTTAAATCAAATTATTACAATATTTGTAAAGATAAATATAAGAAAAATGGGAAATGCTACTTGTACATCAAAGCTGACACCTCAATGTACAACCCCCTCATTAGAGGGGGAGTCCACGTCCAATAAAAAATCATGGACCCCCCTCTTGCGAGGGGGGCTGTACACCGGGTGTCAACCTCGATATACAAGTAGCATGAACAAAAAAACAAAAAAACAAAACAAAGATAATAATCATATACAAATGGTTCAAGAATTCAATAATAACATTTAAAAGTTCTGATATAATTATCTCAACAATTGATAGGAATGTAAAATGCATATTTTTCCCTCCTTATTTTATGTGCTCATATGATTATTTTGTGCTAAAATGTACTCATTACGCTCATATTTTGATTTAGG
Source organism: Fraxinus excelsior (assembly GCA_019097785.1). Lineage (NCBI taxonomy): Eukaryota > Viridiplantae > Streptophyta > Magnoliopsida > Lamiales > Oleaceae > Fraxinus > Fraxinus excelsior. The sequence goes on from CM032624.1 coordinate 7,611,916, forward strand.
TGGCAATTCTATGGATATGGCGTAATTTGGAAGAAATAGGTGAAAAGAGACCAAAATGGAAGAAAGTGAAAGTTCAAGGACTAAAGTGCAAATATTCTAAACTTGTTTCTAACCTTGTGATGAAAATTCGAGAGTGTTAGAGGTCAATTAGATGAAGAAATGATTCAAAGGGATGAAATATGACCAAGACATTTTCACATATCAACTTTCAAGCTGAAAAGTTTTGCATTGATTTTCAACATCATATTAAGACCAATGTTGGACATGGTAAACGATCGAATTTGAAGATGATCTCTGAATGAAAGTTGTAGCCCTTTGAGTTATCTTTCTAACGCATCTTGAATCGTCTCAATCGGACATTGGAAGAGGAAGTTGTGATAAAAATACTGAAGCATACGCAAAGTGGACAGATTTCTAGCGCTCAAGCCCTCTCCTATAGTGCTCAAGCGCCGCGCGCCGCCACAGATTTTAGGTTTTTATTGTTTGGGCCACGAAAACTCGAGAAAAAGACTCCAAATTGGCCAAGAACATGTAGGGAAGTATAAATAGACCTAAGGAGACCAAAAACAAGAGGGGAGAACCTCTCCAACTTTATTCTTCTCTATTTTTCTCTTAGATTCATGAATTGTAACTTAACTTTTACACTTGGTCGAAGGAGATTGAAGCCTCGGAACCACATATTGTGAAATCTAAATGGTTTTTCTTAATTTAATTCATGTTTTTGAGTATTGAATATTTTTCTGCACTTATTTCTATGATTGTTATGTTTAATTGCTATGAGGCCTACTAGTTTATTATTCGTTGCAATCTACCGCTAAGTTAAATATCAAATCCGTAATTGTTTGATTCCTTTAACTTGTGAAGCACTAGGATTTGATGATTTTCTGCGATAGAGGTTATTGAATCTTAAGAAGAATGTTTAAATGGATTGAATGCAACCGCTGATGTTTGTGTTATCTAGTTCATCGATTTCTCTATTGTTTAGAGCTGTTATTAAATTGAATCTTGAGCGCTGGTTTGGGGTTATTTAATAAATAGGGTTAATTAGAACGCTGGTTTCTAACTAACTAAAATTAAGGAGAAATAGGAAAGCTATTCCAACGGTGAATATTCAAGATATGAATTGAATTATCCTTGCATCTATGATCAGTTGTGGATTTCCGAAGGTGGATATTGACTTGGACCAAGGTTAGTCTTTTGATTATTTTCGTTAATTTAGTTTTCATTATTATTAATTGCATTATTTACAATTGTTTGCATACAAAAACCCCCCCAATAATTGTACGGAGCATAAACTATTGAATTACACACTCTTCGTGGGATCGACCCTTACTTCCACTACTACATTAGTTTTAGAGGTTTAAGGACTATTTTTGGATGCCTACGACAGCACACCAAATTTTGGCGCCGTTGCCGGGGAGTGGTGTTAATTTATTTTTGTGCTTCTTTAGTTATTTATTTTATTTTGAAAAAAAATCAAAAAAATCAAAATTTTTAGGTTTTTAGGCAATTTATTGTTTTTAGAAATTTTAACATAGAATTTTATTTATTTTTCTTATTCTAGTTTCTTTTTCATTTTTTTTTTTTCATTTTTTTCATATTTGTTTTAGTTTCATTGATAGTTTATGCTCATAATTCGATCTTCTACTCAAGAAACTTGATTGCAAATATGGCCATCAATTCTCAACAATTTAGCACTAGATTCGACATGTCATCTACACATGTTAATGAGGTAAATATTTCCTCCATTGAACAACAACTTGCGAGTCTAACTACTCTTATTTGTCAAATGGCTGAAGGTACTATACAAATAGCAAAGACTTGTGGAATTTGTTCATTGTTAGGCCATCCAACTGATATGTGTCCAACAATTCAAGAAGAATCCGTTGAACACATAAATGCAGGCGGTAGTTTTCCTGGACAACCACAAAGGAATTATGATCCATATTTAAACACGTACAATCAAGGATGGAGGGATCCTCCAAATTTTAGTTATGGGAATCGACAAGTGAATCAACATATGAATCAAAATTGACAGAATTTCCAGCAATATAATCAGCCATACCCTCCTAAACATCAACATGGCCAAACTTCTAACTCTAGTATGTCTTTAGAAGATCTAGTTAAATCTCTTGCCACTAACACTTTACAATTTCAACAGGAGAGAAGGGCTAGCATTCAAAGTTTGGAGAATCAAATGAGTCAAATGGCTAACGCAGTCAATAGGTTGGAGTCACAGAATACGGGAAAATTGACATCTCAAACAGTGATAAATCCAAAAGAAAATGTAAGTGCAATCACGTTCAGGAGTGGAGCGAAGGTTGAAGCTCCAGTGAAGGTAGCCCCTACATCATCGATGGAAGAAAATAATGAATATATCACAGCAAAAAAGAGTGCTCCTAACGATACTGAGGTAACTGAGCGTAAGTTTCCACCTCTTTCTGATTATAAACATGTACTTCCTTTTCCTCAAGCTTTAGTAGGATCTAGGAAATATGAACGATATCATGATGAGCTGCATGAAATTTTTAGTAAATGTGAGGTAAATATTCCACTTTTAGATATTATTAAACAAGTGCCTCGTTATGCTAAAGTTTTGAAACAATTGTGCACAAGTAAGAGGAAACAAAAACTGAAGGGGATTGAAAGGATAAAAGTTGGAGAACAGGTATCTGCAATAATTCAAAAGAAACTTCTTGCAAAGTACACGGATCCAGGTATGTTCACTATCCCTTGCATGATAGGCAATACTAAGTTTGAGAAGGTCATGTTAGATTCCGGAGCATCTATTAATGTCATGCCATATTCTGTATACACTTCCTTGAAATTAGGACCTTTAATTGACACTGGCGTGATAATTCAACTAGCTGATAAATCTAATGTCTTTCCTAAGGGGGTAGTTGAGGATGTTCTCGTGAAAGTTAATGAGTTGATTTTTCCTGTTGATTTTTATGTGCTTGACATGGGCAGTAGTAATTAAACTCTCTCTATTTTGTAGGGAAGACCGTTCTTAAGGACATCCAAAACTGAAATGGACTTTTATAATGACACATTAACCATGGAATTTGATGATAAAACTATTATACTTAATATATATGATTCCATGAAATATCGGTGTAATAATAATCATGTTCATTTTATTGATGTGATTGATCATTTAGCACATGATGTTTTCGAATTTGTTGCTACAAAAGAATGGGAAGTTGTCAATATTGAGCATCTTGGGAAGGAAAAAGAGGAGTTGGCCTTAAACACCGAGTTACAAAGAACTATGACAGCATTAAATGTTCTTCCAAAGTCAGGTACCGGTTCTTGTTTTGTATTACCAGTTTCTAATGAGAAACCTCTATCTTCTGTTTTGCAGACTTTCATTTCGGATTTGAAGCCTCACCCCAATCACTACAAGTATACATTCCATGGAGGTGGAGGAACACTGCTAGTTATCATTCCCATTGAACTTGGTACATCGCAAGGAAGATCGAAGCCAATCATGATAGACCCGGGCTGAATAAAGAAACATTGAGTCGAGTCAAAGACAATAAACAAAGGCGCTACTTGGGAGGCAATCCAAGGGGAGTTCGTTCCTTTATCTTTATCTTTTTGTTTTTATTTTTCGCATTCCATTTTTTATTTTAGTTATATTTGTCATTTTCTTTGCATTGACCTTACATTGGGGACAATGTAAGTTTTAAGTGTGGGGGATGGATTTAGATTTAGGTTGCATTTAGATTGAGTGAGTTAATTTTAAAAAAATTGCATGATTTTATAAGAAGAAGAGTTGAGATTAAAAGATTTTTGGTTGTGTATGCTATTTGCTGGAATTAATTAGGCTTTTGAAGAACTCATAACATGATTGAATGAATAATCCTCCAACTTAGAGTTGATTAGTGGAGTTATTTTCTTTGATGATGGTAGTAACTAAATTCTGTAGACAAAAGTCGGTGAGATTTTTGAGCCTTCAGACTGATACATCCATAACAGTCTCATTATCTCTTTTTGTGTGGGATATTCTTCCATAGTTTTGTTTCTCTAGAACTTGCATTGATTCTCTTCAAGATCACATTGATACATGAATGCACGAATATGATTAAGGCCATCTTTGTTACATAAAATGAGCTTCATTAGCTAAATAGCCGATCCTGTAATTGAATTTTCCATTGTTGAGCCCATTTGAGCCTTATTGCCTTTTCTTTGTATAAATTCACATTACAAGCTTTAAACTGGAAAAACAATATCTTTACCCAAGTCTTAGAGCTAGTGGAGTATCGTTGAATGTCATGAGAAGTGTGGATATACAAGAAAATAAGTGTGGGGGTATCAAGATTTATGACAGTGCTATTATTGGTGAATTGGAACAAATTTTCTATGTCAATTCAGGGAGTTCCATTATTGGTGTATAAATTGGAGTTTACATTGTGCAAGAAAAACGCAAGAAGGAGAAGAAAAAAATGAATGATTGAAGAAAAAGAGAAAAAAAAAAGAAAAAAAAAATAAGTGATGAAGGAGAGTGATTTTAATGTGAAAAAGATCTATATTCATAATTCTTCCTACATCTCAAAAGGAGTTCGATTTGTGTGGGATAGATGCAAAAATTATGAAGCTATCATGTGGAGTGGTTGATTTACATGTTTTATGTATATGTTTGAGCTAAGTCTTTTTATCTTTACTCCACTAGTTTTGATGGCTCTTAAGTCACATACCCAAATATTTCCCACCTTGACCATAAGCCACATTACAACCTTTGAAAAGTCCTTATGATTTTTGTAAAGCATGTGATCTAAGTGGTGGCGAGTGAGAAGATATGCAAGCATATGGTAGAACATCTCCATTGGAATGAATTTGAGCGAAACACTTACCCTTTTAAGCACATGAGAGTTGAGTGCTTATATCCGTGAGGGTCTACATGTTTAGTTTACTCCATCTTCATAAAAATGCTTGCTAATTGATTATGAGCTGTGTGGAATGTTTATTCATGATATTTTATGTGTTTTGAAAAAAGTTTGATGGTTCTATATTCTTGGCATTATGACCGGTATTTGGGAAATGAAATTTGAGTTTTGCCCGAGAACGAGCAAAAACTAAGTGTGGGGGAACAATCGACTCATTGACTTAACGAGCGAACCTTCAATTAAATTAACGAATCAATTACCTAGTAACCTAGTCGAGACCTTGCCAAAACATCCTTCTAGGGAAGAAAAGTGGTAGAGATGACAAAAAAGCTGTCGGGCTCTGCCTGAGAATGCTCGAGTCGAGCCGAGCTCAGGCCAAGTTCCGTCGAGCCCCATTTTGGGGTGTCGCTCGAGTCTAGCCCGGCCCGTGTTTTAGAAAAAAAGCAAGCAATCGCGAAAAAAATAATAATAAAAAAATCGAGCCGCCCCGGCTTGGCTCCTAAAGGATCGAGCAGAAGCTTAGGTCGAACCTAAAATTTTTTATCGAACTTTTGCTCGGCACTGGTTCAAAAAAGCTCGGACCTATTTTGCTCGATCCGAGCCCAAGCTTTGAATTTCGATTCATGACTCGGCTCGTTGACATGGCTAAAGAGTGGAACCCGATTAACCTCAATTATATGTTAGAAACGTGTCAAATATGTAAAAATAAAAAATAAATAAATGTTCTGCCCACTAATAGAATCGTTGAAGAGCTACAACTCGATAGCCTGACACCACACAAATATTGAGCCCCTATATGGTATACATTAAAATTTTTATTTTTATTTTTCTACTCATTTTTTAACCACACATTTTTCAATAAAATAATATTTTACATCACATTAGTAATTTTTCTTTTTTTTTTCAACTACACATTCTCCACCAATCTACTATTTCAAAATACATTCTTCCAAAACAATGTAACTCAAACACACCCTGAGTTTCGAAGAATTCTATTAACTAATTCACCACTAGTCATAGAATTAGGGATTATTAAATTGAGAATGAACAAGTGTTACAATGCCAACAAAATATTGTCTATTATTTACCTAAAGTAGCCAACAGTGCCCACAAACTTTTATTTGCTAAAATTCTATATCAGACTTTAAACATAAAAAGACCACTCACAAGGACGGAGCTCGGGGGGACCCCTCCCGCCCCCAACATTGTCCGCGGTACACTATTCCTAGTTAATTTGTAATGTATTTTTCAGTTTCGCCCCCAAGATTTTGACTCGCCCCAAAATTTTCAAATTTTTTTTCCATTAATAAATATTGAGCAAATAACTTACACTTTAAAATTCAACCATATAAAAATCTTAGATCTAAACAAATGATCCAATAGTTACTTAAATAAATAAATAGCCAAAATCCAATTCAAAACCTAAGTTCTCAATTCTCAAGCCCAACTAATTAAAACCCAATTCTCAAGCCGGTTTATGCATAATGCATGTTTACTTGTTTTGTCTAGTGTATAATTTTGATTTCTCATTGAAAGGAAAATGTTGGGATTGTGATTTGTGATCGGTGCACTGTTAAAGTTGATTTCGTCATTTTGTGTGTTCAATCCTAATAAGTCTTATTCATGAATATTTGAATTTAAGAATTAAGTAGAGTAGTTGTTGTTAGTTTGTGTAATTGTGTTAGTTATTGAATATTTGAATTTAAGAATTAAGTAGTAGAATAATCAGTAGTGATTGAATTGAACATTGAATTTCAATACTATTTTGGTACTCAAAATCGTCGTTTTCAATTCTCTTAGCTAACATTGTCCGCGGTACACTATTCCTAGTTAATTTGTAATGTATTTTTCAGTTTCGCCCTCCCGCCCCCCAAGATTTTGACTCGCCCCAAAATTTTCAATTTTTTTTTCCAATAATAAATATTAAGCAAATAACTTACACTTTAAAATTCAACCATATAAAAATCTTAGATATAAACAAATGATCCAATAGTTACTTAAATAAATAAATAGCCAAAATCCAATTCAAAACCTAAGTTCCCAATTCTCAAGCCCAACTAATTAAAACCCAATTCTCAAGCCGATTTATGCATAATGCATGTTTACTTGTTTTGTCTAGTGTATAATTTTGATTTCTTATTGAAAGGAAAATGTTGGGATTGTGATTTGTGACCGGTGCACTGTTAAAGTTGATTTCGTCATTTTGTGTGTTCAATCCTAATAAGTCTTATTCATGAATATTTGAATTTAAGAATTAAGTAGAGTAGTTGCTGTTAGTTTGTGTAATTGTGTTAGTTATTGAATATTTGAATTTAAGAATTAAGTAGTAGAATAGTCAGTAGTGATTGAATTGAATATTGAATTTCAGTACTATTTTGGTACTCAAAATCGTCGTTTTCAATTCTCTTAGCTAAAAAAACAATTTCGGGGGCGCAAACCCCCGGGAGGGGGGCCACCCCCCATATTTTCGCCCCCCAACTAAAAATCCTGGCTACGTCCCTAACCACTCACTCAATCACTAGTCACTCCTACAATTATTGAAATATAAGTCTTATAATAAGAATGGTCGAATGCCTATGTCGATCAATTAGCTACCGCTCACAAGAGGTCGAATTGACTAACCAACCTATTATTATTAACATCAACACAAACCACTCGACTCGCGATATTAATGCCATATTCTTAGTTAAAAAAAGAAATTTTATTTAATAGGAAAGACATATTAATAATATATATAGACTAACAAGAACAAGTTGATCTAATAATGTCAAACATATATATTTTAACGCTATTGTTCAACAATGCCAGCTATCATGGAAGAATCTTTTCACCAAAAAACCTCCCTCAGTTGCTCCATGCATGCAATTTATATATATGTATCTGTATCTGTATGCATAGAACTGAAGCCCTTCTCTTATCATCGAACAGAAAATTCCACAAAGCACAGAAAGGAACTGATAGAAATGGCTTCTTGGTCTGCAGAAAATGCCACTGAAGCTTTTCTCCGAGCCCTTAAAATGGTATATAAATTCGTCATTTATTTAAAATCTTAAACTTTTATACGAGATGATTGGATAGCTATCTTTGTTTATTCTTATAAGAGTTTTGGTCAACATTTGTAGGGCAAGAGAAGGAAGGAGCCTAACGCAGTGGAGTTCATAGCAGCCCTTGCGGCAGGCAACAACGCACAGCTAATGGTCTTGGCATGTGGTGCCACTGCTGGATCCGCCACCCTATCCTTGGTGGCCGCTGCACATCAGACCAGCGGCCGTGCCGTGTGCATCTTGCGGGGGATCAAGGAGTCGGATGCATCACGAAAAGCTCTGGGTCGATATGCAGATTTCGTCGAATTTGCTATCGGGGATGCTTGGATTTTACTACAAAATGACTATAAGTTTGCAGATTTTGTGATTATTGATTGCAAAATGGATGGATATAAAGCAGTTCTTGTGGCTGCACAAGAAGGAATGAACAAAAGAGGAGGCCTTATTGTAGGGTACAATACCCTTCACTGCAGTGAGTTATGGTGGGGGGATTTGAATTTGAAACCCCACTTTCTGCCCATAGGAGAGGGTTTGATGGTCAGTAAAATTTCAGAAAATGAGAAAGTTAGAAAGAAGAGCCGTTGGGTTATTGAAGTTGACAAGTGCACTGGTGAAGAACATGTTTACAGGATCACTTCCCCACAAACTAAGTGATATTTTAGCACAATGTTTAGTATTCCAGACTGGACGAGATCTGATCGATAAACTTCTGTCGTGTGAGTTTGTTCCTTTACGTTGGACTAATGGTTAAATACGTACTAACTTAATAGAATTGTAAATATTTAGCAAGTGACTGATATTATAATAATCATCACTATTGTTCCTAGTATTTTCGAAGAGCTGTAGTGGATGTATCATGTATTGAGAATAAAAATGCGATGAAAAAAAGCAAGGGACGTAAATGGATTAATGACATGAGGTTAAAGACCTTTGCATCAGACAAGTTGAATCAAGAATAGAGAGATGATGAATTAAACTAATTTTCATTGATTTCAGGAACCTGCTAATCATAAATTCATAATATAAATGAGTACTACATAAGCACAACATCAATGAGTTCGGTTGGCTGCGAGTTGAGATAACTTGTACAGACATACGCCTAAATCCTCTCGAGAAAATTAGTAGACGAGGACAATCTGCCTGAGCTACTTATTTTAATACTGCCTTCTTTCAAGTTCCAACAGAAAAAGGCAGCTTGCTTACTGGAACAACAAGAAGTTAGATTATCCGGAAATGATGTTGTCGAGTTCTTGAATTACCGTTCTGATGGCTGGCCTTTGGTCAGGCGATTCATGGGTGCAAAGAAGAGCAAGTTTTCCCAATTTGGCAGCCTCTGATTCCTTGAATTTCCCAACAAGGTTAATATCTATAAAGTCTTCGAATCTGGATATTTCAGCTCCATGCCGGTTTGACTGTGTAACTCTACATTTCCCAGAAAGGATTTGAAATATAATCATACCGAATGCATACATGTCGCTCTTCTCAGTGAACCGGCCAGTGGTTGTATATTCGGGAGCAAGGTATCCCATTGCAGCACTGCCCTTGAGTGCTGAGAAGACAATGTCATCGGCAAATAATTTGTAGAGACCAGAATCAGAGAGGAGCGGGTTGTAATGATGGTCGATGAGCACCTTTTCCGCCGAGATGTTTCGGTGAACCAGAGCAGTTTTGTGGCCCTTGTTTCCATGCAAGTATTCAATACCTTTTAATAATAAATCAGATTTCAGCAACATAAAACAGTTGGGCACCGATTAATTTGCTAGAAATTAAGCCCTAATCCCAAGTAGAAAAGCTATAGTAACTAAAAACGAAACTAGAAACACACAAAGCACACAAACAGAATTATAGTGATTCAAAACTACATCGAATTGTGGCTGCAGGTTTATTGCTATAATGAAGAGTAAAAGGATCTCAAGCCTCTCTTGACTTAATGGCATCGCCCAATAAAGAACAATATGACTAGGCTCTACATACTCCAATCTATTATCTTTAGGCCTTTTTTTAGTAGGATGCCGTTAGACCATAAGGTGAAAATACTGCTCTACGAATATGCTAATGATAGTAACACCGACACGCCTTTTTTAACATTTCCTGCATAGTACCTAATAATATTTCCGAGCAGGGTACACAGATCCAGCAGAAACACATTAAGCTCAGCAGATCATAATTCCATTTTAATTTCAAGTGCAGACCCCATTAGTAGTTTCACGTAATGGTCATGTTTGATAAGCGGACAGAATTTGGCAGTATAATGGAAAAGATTTTAATTTATTCTTCATTAATATTGTCAAGTATAGTCCAGTCCACGTGCTGTTGAAGTGTTGATTTGGACATGCACAAGAGTATGAAGAGCACAACATAAACTGACCTTTGGCGATGCCTTTGATTACTGATGTTCTAGTAGACCATTCAAGGATCTTCCCATTTCTGTCCTTCATGTCAAGGTATTGCAACAAGTTCCCATTTGGTACGAAGTCATAAATAAGGAAGCACTCTCCGCGACTCTTCGAACAACAAAAGCCCCTCAATCTTAAAATATTTTCATGTTTCAACACAGTCAATAATTTCAATCCCTTTGAGAATTCCGTTTCATCAGACTTGCAACTAGTTTTAGATATGCACTTAATAGCAACAACAGACCCATCCCGTAATATTCCCTTGTAAATAGCCGAGAAACTACTCTTTCCCAACAAATTCATCTCCGAGAAGTACTGAGTTGCAGATTCAACTTCATCCAAATTGTACATAAAGCTTTCGAAGAACTCCTGGGAGAAACTGATTCCACTTTGACCCTTAGCTAAAGGTTCCCAACCATTGGAATATTCAAGACTGATAAGAGGAGAGGCGCTTCTCGTGCAAACCTCCCGAGCCTGATCAGTACTCGGTCGACCATCACCAGAATCAAAGGCACTTCCAATTTTTTGTTTGCGGCGACGATACCAGGAAAAGGTGAAAAGTCCTGCCACTGCCATGGCAACAATCAGGCCAATGACTCCGACGACAGCAGCAGAACTTGGCTTTCTGGACTGATGTCCGTTTTGTTGGACGTTTGCAGACTCTGGCAAATCTTTTGAAGGAAGATGATTAGTGCCAGATGCAAATGGTTCTGGTCTATTTGAATTTGGACCAGAAGTAGTGCATAATTTCAATGAAGAAAAACTTAGTCCACATAAGCCAGGGTTATTCGCATACTGAAACCCTTCATTGAGTCTCTTCAAAGCTTCATTGCAACAATACAAGAAAAGAAATAACATTATTAGTTAAAATTTCATTGAGTATAATATTAAATCAAGCATGTGACGGGAGAGAAAAAAGATACAGAGTTCACAATAACAAAAGTTGAGTTACCTAAAGGAACATTTCCAGAGAAAGTGTTATTTCGGATATCTAGGACTTTTAGCATTGGTAGACCTGCCACTTTTACTGGGATCGAACCAAATAGGTGATTAAAGCTTAAGTCCAACCTTGTTAACATCACTAAATTCCCCAACTTTGCAGGAATTGCACCGGTCAGCTGATTGGATTGAAGGGCAAGAACATTTAGTTCCTTAAGAGAGCCAAGCTGAGGGGGTACGCCTCCAGTAAACTTGTTGTAACAGAGCTGTAGGACTGCAAGAAAAAATTCAATTTTTTGGATAAGTTAGCTTGAACTACAGAACTTCTTGGAATATATAATACTTCCAAGCTAAAAGCATGTTAGAGGACCATTAATAAAAACAGGCTGATTATTTGTCTAAAAGTTTAGCCTCTTTTTGACAAAATTTATAAATCGTCTATAATTGGTCAAATTAGTTGTCAACATTCCATTGGATCCACGAGTATTATCCACCACGCATTTCTGTCTATTTATAAATTAATCCGTTTACAAATTCTTCCAAAACAAAGGCTTAAATTCTTCAAGAAGGTAAAATTTAACTATTTAAGGTTTTTCTTCCGCCTGACACACAGGTGAATTTATTTTTCCACCAAAGGCTGAATATGTGCACAATTTTCGTAAATGAATGGCATTGAGACTTGAACTCGGGAACTCATTTTATGTCATATTGAACCATCTTATCCATAAGCTAATGGGCACATTTGTATATAAAGCAAATTTTTGTTTTCAACAAGAGTGAGATCACTCTGGTTTCTAGTTAAACGCGAATCAGCTTTGTCTTAAACATTTGCTTCTATACCTGGAAGTAAGCTCCTTGAAGTTTAACAATATACTAATGATGAGAAATCCCAAAAATTGTGGTCCTCTATATTGCACTAACTTTGATCACTACTTGGTTCAGTAATTTGAACCAGATGAATAAGAGCCAATAAACCACTCAAAAAGTTTTTTTTTAGAGAGAGAGAAGACAAAGAGTTTTATTGTCTTCCCATTCAGCTTTCTGCTGCGTCTTGACACCAACAATTTTGCAATGAAAAGAGAACGAATGTTTTTTTAAGAGGAAATAACGAAACAATTAATTTTTTGTTCAATGTGCACGTGAAGCAAAGATCTAGCAGCCAAGATTGAAATTTCACAAAAAAACATAATCAAAACGAGGGATCAAGTCATCAAGATGGCATTTTTTTTTTTCCAAAAACAAAGAAGCAGAAGAAGAAGCCAGAACTAAATGATTTGTCTAAGCTCAAAAAATTATATTTATAAGTAGATAAGTATTTTTTTATTGATCAAAGTTTGAAATGAAAAACTAAAGATTCCCATAATTATTTACTCAGTGAGAAACCAATATGTATCCAAAACAAAATTTTACATAAAAGTCCTGGCCAAAAAGCTATAAATTACCAAAATTTTACATAAAACTGCTACTTTCTATGTTTTCTTTCTTCTAAAAAATGTGCAAAACCTGACCTTTTAGAGCAGACATATCACCAATCTGAGGAGGTATATCACCGGAAAGATTATTCACATTAAGATACAAGTCAGTGAGCTCAGTCAAGTTAGCTATTTCTTTAGGCACAACCCCATGGAGCTGATTAAAGTGCAAGTACAACCCAGACAAGCTCTTGAGTTGACCAATCTCAGGTGGGATTTGACCAGAAAGGCCTTTGCCTTGTAAAGAAATGTTGAGAACTTGACCATTCTCACTGCAGGCAATGCCTTCAAAAGAGCCATTACATGGATCAGTGGCATTGGGAGACCACGACGAGAGAATGAGGTTATGTGGGTCTAACGAGGCTTTAATGGTCATGAGAAGTGATAAAGAAGTTTCGGGGACTTTGGGTTCAGAAATTGTGGGTTGTAAATGTGTAAGAAGCAATGTGAAGAAGATGAAGAATGAGGGATATACCATTGTCAAATTGAGAAAAAAGTTCCTTGGTTTTTTGCTGGATAAAGTGGAAAGACTCTTTGTTCTTAAGTTCAAAATGGAGACTGCATAGAGGATTAGTGGGTGAGTGGGGTAGGGGGAAAGTGGAAGGTCTCTCTATTTCTTGGTTCAAAAGGGAGAGATGAGTGCTGTTGCGGGTGGCAGTGCAGTCTACAGAGTGAATTATTTGAATGTGTGACTGGTGTTGTGACGGAGGGGTTGATAAGGGAAAATTGTACTATCTAGTCCTCAACCTATTGCCTCACAATCAAATTTGTCCTTCACCTCTAAAATGAGCAATTGGTTTCAAATATCCGATTATAATTAGAGATGATAAAATTTTCCATCTCGGCCTTTTTTGCATTGTCCCATTCTGAATTTTCGAACTCATCCAAATTTCTCAAAAAATCTCTTAATTTTTTTTTTTTTTGTATACTATTTTATGTTTTCCAATATAAATTGTAGAAAATGATAGATCACAAAGATTACAATTAAATCTAACAGAAAATTTTTGTGGATATGCCTCTCGTGATAGTGATCACTCAGCCAGAAGGAAGTTGACTAATTTACCAATAGCTCCAATTCCCTGCTTCATTGCTGAAATGGTCCTTTCATCATTTTGTTTCAATCGTCAGTACTATTCTGTACTCAAATTCAGTACATATTGTTTCTCATCAATAAGTTCTTATTTTTGTATATGTCCAAATAATAGAATGTTGACAAAAGCAAGCCATATTTAGTCAGATGAATCTACATGCATGCCACCGGAGAATAAGCAGCAATGATACAATGAATATTTGTCTTCAGACGCGAGCACAAAGTTAACATGAAATTGCCAATTATCAGCTCATAGGTGTTCCCATAATTCTATTTTGTCAAAACACGTGTCACTTCAAGTTTTTGAGCATGGATCCAAGTAGTGAAGAAAAATTTAGTTTCAAAAAATTGGAATTGGTTCTATCTTAATGGTGGCTTCAAATTTATTAACATGCTCGTGTTGTAGATGTGATCATGTGAAGCAAAATTTAGTTTCATAAAATCATACTCGAGGATCACATGACCATTAAACGTAGAGTTGGACTGATTGCCCTACTATATTGAAAGGTATATTATCAACATAATTTATATTGAAGGTTGGGACCAACTTACTACAAGAACAAAAATTTGGGATCGATGGTAAAATATTTTCGGTTGCTAATCTTGAATTTTAACACTCGAGGGACAAAATTTGAATCTTGGTCACCGCATAAACCGGTAGCCAGTTGCAAACTCACATGGAAAGGCAGCCTTTTTCGGTAAAGTATCCATTGTCACTGTCCAAAAAAAGGGCTATATGTTTCGATGTGTAATTGCAACAATTTGAATTATAAAATTGCTAACAAAATGTGACACATAAAATATTAAAAATTAAAAATTGCTAACACAACAAAATGTGACACATAAAATTAGATTTGTACACGTGTTTCTATCAAACATAGAACGCTAAACCCCCCTGTTTGGCATAGCTTACAATCAAATTTTGAATAAATTTTTAATTAAAATTAATGAAATATGTGATTAAAAAGCTATGAATCTCATAAAAGTTATTTTTCATAAGCAAATTATATAAATTATAAAAAAGTAACTTTAAAAATCATGTGTAATAGAATAAAAACTAAAAAGCAAAATTTATTCAACGTCAAAATCTTTAGAATTTTCGCTACCTAGCCGTGTGAAATAGCTTCGTTGAGAATTTTTATGATTTTAGAGGTTTCATCTACGAGAAAACCAACAGCTAAAAGTTTTATTTCTCTCTCAGCCCCTATTTGAACCCCCCTTTCTCAAGAATGCTTTTTTTCAAAATTCATTTCCAACTTCACATTTTCCTATAAAATAATTATACACGTATTTTAAAAACTTTACCTTACTTTTGAACCATACATTCTCCAAAAAATCATTATTCCATAATACATTTTACCCAAAAATAGGGATCAAACAAGGGATCAGTATATTCGGATAGAGGATTAGCGGTTTTAGATGTTTTATATATGAGAAACTGATGATCCAAATAAATTTATTTATTTATTTACTACTAATTTCTATCTATATTTGTCTCACTCCCCGAGGGTATGTATAAAGTTATCAGACTGGGTGGTGGCAATTGAGCCGAGCGGCTCGTCGACTCGACTGCTCGGCTCGTACTGTAGCGGCTCACGAGCCGCTCGGGCTAGTCAAACAACGAGCCGGCTCTGCTCGTTTTTTACGAGCGGCTCATCTAATTTTATTTTATTTATTTTATTTAGAAGGATAGTTAAAAAAAATTCAAAAAAAGCAAGCCCGAACCGAGTAGTTTGGCTCGCTACAATACGAGCTCGTGGGCCGAGCAGAGCTCGCCCACGAACAGAAGCTCGGCTCATTATAAAACGTGCCACGAGCTCGAGCTCGATCTCGTGGCTCAACTCGTTTGCCACTCCTCACGAGCTATTCAAACTTGAGCACCATTAAATACACATTCAAATGTAGCAACAATAAAAGACAGGAACTGGGACTCCTGCAGGTCAATTAATGTGTGGATTAAATGCATATCTTTTTGTTGGGATATGTATCCAAAATATTTAAATTTTATTGTAAGAAGATAAATATTAAAGAGTTTTATTGATTTATATGGAAGGGAGTCGTATTATATTTTGAACATGATTTTTGAGCCGTTTGCCCTGTCTGGGCATGATTCTTGAGCCGGTAGAATTGATTTTTGAGCTGTTTGCTCTGACACAAAAGACACAGATTTTAGCAGCCATTTTTGTTTTTTTTTTACGGTTGCTTCTTTCAACAGTAAAAAAATTGCTTTTTTTGTAGATTAAAAGTGCACTCAGACAAGGGCTAAATTGTATTCGATTACAATAATTCTACTCGTACAAAGGAATTTGACAAAAAAGTTGACAAATAGCATTTCTCATTCGATTAATGAGTAAAATATAGAATAGGGTAACTAGTACGGAATACACCATTTTTGTATATTGATTGAAAATTAAGTGTTCACGATCATAGAGATTAACACTTTATTTTGTTAATATTGTACTCTTACCAAATGGGGTATGCTGTTTGTTTTGATCACGACAAGATAATTTCGAGAGTAGAAAAACTTGTACGAATTGTATATTCAAAAGTATATTAGACATAAATATTTTTTTGTAAGAGTTTGATTATAATTCATTGTCGCACTAGACAGAGTTGAACTCTACATTGACGATTTTGTGATTTACCTCAATCTTTTATGTAATAATAATAGTTGTTATTCATGAACCCTACACTATTTAATTTGCCAATTAGTGATATCTTATTATCCGATCAAATACTTCGATTTGTTGGTAATCAAAAGTAAGCAAAGTAATAGGCAATTGTTTGCATTCAGAATCTGCAGCCATGTTCGAAGGATAAAAGAGTTGGCTTATGGTATATTTTCTTATGGTCAATTTTTAATTCGAGCTCAGTATTTGGAGCTTACGAGTTATTTTTGCAATTTGATCGTAAAGAACTATTGAAGAAAATGTTAGTTTAAGTGAAAAAAATAATAATAGTAAGGGCAAAATGGTCAGTGCTTGTTTGGGAGGAATTTTAATCCGAATTTTAATCAAAATTCTAGCCGTTAACTATCAAATCAATCAACATTTTTGACTTTCCCTCTCACGGGTGGGGTCCATAAGTTGACTATAACAGCTATAATTTTGATTAAAATCTTTCCCAAACAAACTCTTAGTTTAGCTTAACGCTAATTATTTGATGTCCGACAATGGTAACAAATCAATATAGCCAGTCAAGAGGATTTAATTGTAGAGAATTGAGATAATATTGCTCATGTAATTTTATATATTTCGAGTTTTGTGAAATAAACACATACTAGTAATTGATGGGACACATTTGCCCATGTTTGAGCCTCATTCTTTCTTTTTTTTTTCTATTCATTTTTCTACAGTACTCATTTTTAACCATACATTTTTCAAATAAAATAATATTACACACAAATTTAAAAAATTTCACCACTTTTCCACCACACATTCTTCCCTCAATCATTATTCAAAAACTAATTCTTCCTAAAAAAAAATAAGGGTCAAACATATGCTAAATAAAATAATATGTGGTCAACTACTATAACTTGATTTGTACATCTGACTAGATTCCTTTCGTAGCTCCGAAACTTAATTACATATATAATTTATAATTGAAGTCCAAGAGTTGCATATGTAATCAGGTCAAAGTTTGATCTAAATCAAAATGGATTTTAATTAATTAAAAGGCAAATTTCAAATCCCTTCAGGGGTGGTCGAGTTGGTGGAGCAGATGAACGCATAGATTGAAAATCACGAGTTCGAATCTCCTGCCAATACTTCCTTGGTTAAGCCCGTTGCACCGAATTTGTCTAGTGCGGTTTATCTCTCACGTGTGGTTTAGGGACTACTGCACATGAAGCGAGGTTTATCCTGTGCGCACTCATGGATAACGACTGCGATTATTTTTCATGAAAGTTGTGATATTTTTCATGAAAAATTAGTCCATCATTTTAAGAGGTACTAAACAATGGTGCCTTCACAATTAAATAATATTGCATGCACACCATGATTATGATTTTTTTAAAGAAGTCATATTTCCATGATGATTATAGAAAATTATAAAATTTATAAAAAAATAAAATAAGAAAAACGGCCTCACCAATTCAGATTTCTACGCATACACAGGAGTTAAATATTTTTAATTCCAATCAAAAGTAATTATCAGATAATTAAATAATCGTATCAATAAATAATGATCATATTTTGTACAATGTATTACGTAAAAACAAAAAACCAAACAAGTCATACTTTTATATATGTTTGTTGAATTATCCAAACAAGTCATCTTAAAATAGTAGAGGCGGATCATGACCAAGATTATCAAACTCATAAATACTATGGTCAGACTCTCATTCGATCGAAATACTTTCATGAGTTGCATTATGTCACGCTTGTCTATATTCATGCCTTGAAATTTTGTTGGTTCCTCCTTTGACATTACGTTTAGGAACATTATACCTTCAGAAACTCCTTTCAAACCAGTACATCGATTGTGACGCATCCAGTGTTAGGATCTAACCTAAAACCCAAATTTTCACAAATAAATATTTCACCTAAACACATATGTTCACGAATAATGTTCGAGTACCCACACGTCAACAAGATTCATGGAAGGGGTTAAAGAATTATAAGAATGAAAGATAGCAACAAGCAAATAGAGCACAAAAATAACTACATCTTCATTCCCTCATAACCTTATTCCAACACTCCATATGTTTCTTATGTTATATATTCATCATCTTCTAACTACATTCCTATTCATAGAAATAAGCAACATCGGGAAAGATTTGCATCGATTGGCATCAATATACCAGCATGAAGTTTATTTGTATGTCAAATACACCCGCACCTTTCAATTTTAGGATTCTCAAAATGAGACTCAAATCACTAAATTCCCACCAATCACACCAGTAACTATTAACGGAAAACCCATATTTATGATGCCAAATCGCTCAAGTCTTAAATTAATGAATTCCCTGTTAGAATAATTCTCTAATGTAGGCTTCCATTTGATTGCGAATTTTATGAGTTAGATGTATGGTTTACAATGATACTATGATTATGCCCAATATGTTAAGTGATCGCTTGGGCCGTTGTACATGTTAGGGGCTATATTCTTATAGGAGGAAATTACACAAAACCAATGTTTTCAACATTCAGTTTCAAATTTTAGATATCAAGTTTCACTTTTAAAAAATCAGACATTTCATTTTTATACAAACCCTAATTATACCATCTCTCCATTTGTCCCTCTTTTTCTCCTTAGTCTAGACTCTCTCTATCCTCTCCCTCCCGCGGTTCGTCACAAGTAGAAGATTGCTCAGGCTCCGACGATCACTCAGACGGCAATTGTACAGATCAGCGCAACTGCAGCGCAGCGATGTTGCGCACGTTCGTCGCGCAGCGTCGCGAACTACCACGTTGACACCATCCTTCGCACAGCAGTGTTGCCGCTGCTCTCCCACCTCCCCTTCTCATGTTTTGCTGCGATTTTTGAGGTATTGCTGGTGCAAGGGCTGATAGTGTATTGTGGTGGTGGTGGTGTGTTGTGGGTGGTGCGATGTACGATGGTGGTACATTTTGAATGGGATGGTGGATCTGTGGTGGGGTTGGAGGCTGATTGGATGTGCGATTTGGCAGCATTTGTGTCGACGTGGTAGTAGTCTATAAGATCTGCGAGAAGCGAAGCAGATCTATAAGATGAGACAGTGGTTGTTCTGTGGTTGTGTGCAGTGGTTTTGTTGATGGCGACAGTGATGGATATTGGTGTTGGTGGTGGTGATGTTGAGATGTTGGTGGCGATGGGCCTGTCGAGGTGGTGGTGGATCAGGGCGAGGATTCAATGATGTTTTCTGCGAAGTGTTGATTTGTTTGAGGTGGTGTTGCTGTCGGGAGATGGTGGTGATGGTGATGGTTTTGGCGGCGATGATGGAACTGGTGCTATTGGAGGAAGTGGTGAGGTAGTGATCACAAGTTGGTGGTGGTCATATATATTTGGTCATTTGTGACCATTAAATTGGTTAATCCGTGAACAATGAAAAAGATAAATCGTGACAAAAAAATAATATGTGACCTAAAAAATTATTAATTTGTGACCGATAATTTGACAATTTGTGACTATTTACTAAGTTGTGACTTATAATATTTGTGTTTTGTGATGTTTCAATTTTTGATTTGTGACCGATGAACAAATTGTGACTTATGAAAATTTTGAATTGTAACCGTAAAATAATTTGTAACAGAAAATTTGTGATTTTTGACTAATTAATAATATCCGACTTATTAATAGCTGTAGAGTGTGTTAAGCAGGAGAGCATGTAGCGGATGGAAACGATTCATTTTATGCCTGCCTGTCATCTTCTTTTTTGTTCATATGCTCCCAGGTAATATGATTTCCAGGGCAATTTTAGTAGGATTTAGATATGGAGAATTTCATCGTGTAATTATCAATCACCATTCTATGTTGATTCACACAAAAGTTGACTCAGAAATTAATAAAGATGGTACAATGTCAAAATCTCTTAGTAGTTGCCCTCGGTAGTCATTAGCATTTGCCTTGTATATCTTTGTTATAATCTTTTGATGATGATAAAACTCCTGAAATGATTTGTTTGCTTCATGAAAGTTTTGGAATTGCACCAACAGTCAAGTGTACAATATCAACACAAAGCGAAGCCGAAGAAATTTGATCATCTAGTTCTTGGACCAGCTTCTGGTGAAGGCCTGCCTGATCGCCTACAATGTCAAGGTTTTCTATGTCTACTTTCCTCTTTGATCTTATCGTTGACTGCAAGTTTATCTGTATGTGCGCTGCAGGAACCAAGGCTCTTAATAAGACATCTAGTGGAACATTCTCTAATGATTCTCATTCTGAAGATCTTGTCGTGTTTGTCACTGTGTCTGCGACCTACAATTCTACGGTTGATTGGAGAGTCAATGGCAGACCAGTTGATTTGGTCACTATTGGGGACACTTTATAGCTCTGTAATTTTTGACTCTGTAACATTGCTAGCTCTGTTGCAAAAGAAATCATAGATAGCGACCTAAATTTACTTGAAAACCATATTTTCGCAAGAAATGTTATTCTTGCTTATGAAATTTAGGGTGTGTTTGAGTCACATTATTTTGGAAGGATGTATTTTGGAATAGTAGAT
Organism: Fraxinus excelsior; assembly: GCA_019097785.1. Lineage (NCBI taxonomy): Eukaryota > Viridiplantae > Streptophyta > Magnoliopsida > Lamiales > Oleaceae > Fraxinus > Fraxinus excelsior. The sequence continues at coordinate 7,632,890 of CM032624.1, forward strand.
TGATGGAGAACGTGTCGTTGAAAAAGAATGAAAAGTTATTGATGTGATGGAAAATATTATTTTATTAAAGAATACGTGGTTGAAAATGAGTAGAAGAATGATAATAAAAATTTTAATGTGTACCAAACGATGGCTTAGTTAATTGCTATGTACAACTAATTTATAAATAATTTTATTCAAATTAGGATCTCTAATTATATGCCAAATGACTACATGCAGTTTACCATGCCGCAGAGCGACATTATCATAATTATGGATCCATCCTCTGAGCTTCCAGTGCACAGAAATAAGGTTACCATATATCCAATACAAGGTGAATATTCGAGGGACAAGTTGATGCTCCAAAGAATCAGGTCTTACATCGTAGGTGCGCATTGCACTGTTGGAAAGTGACGCATCCTTTTTTATCATTTGCTGTTCTCCCTGATCTTCGCTGCAGATTATGTTTTAGCCCCTGTTTGGACTCCATTTCATGAACCCACAACTTTTATCAATTTTTTAGCCACACATTTCATCAAACTTTTATTAAAATCTAATAATAATCTGAATCGTAGTTAAACCAAACCGGGGCTAAAATTTAAGTTGACTTCACTACACATTTGTGGTACTTTAACATGGGAACTCATATGTACTTCTTGTGCGCAGGGCAAAGGTTTTGTTACAGGAAGTACTGAAAGTTTATGGTTCCAAATTCATGAAAGCTTCTCGAATGCTTGGAGATCAATTAGCTCTTTTCTGGGTTGTAAAATCTCAACCTTCCTTTAATGTAAGAAGGTTCACTAGAAGAGAGGCTTTCATGGATGAAATTGGTGGTGCCTCGGTGCTTTTCTCACCATGTTCTAGTTACAATTGGACACAACCAGAGGGCGCAGGTCAATTTCATGGGATGCCCCTGGATGTAAAGGTAAGAAGTGCATTTGGTTATCACGTATAATCTTGACGAATGGCCAAGGTTTTAGGGCGAGTTTTCAGTATTTCTTAGATGAGATTTTTGTTTCTGAGACAATTGAGTTGCTACTTCATCCCCCGACCTAAATTTGTTGGAAACTTCCTCCCAACTTATCATTTTTGTAGCATCGTTAGTCCACAATGATGGATTCCCGTCCGTTTGACTCTTAAAAGGCCTGTTTTCTTGTTGCTAAGACCATTAAATCCTCACTTCTAGTTAATATAAACAAAAGGAAAACGAAATAACAAAAAAAGGGATTTCACTTATTGCAAGTCACAACTAGTGTGTATTTGTCTTCCATTATTGCAGAAGAAATAGAGTAATGAATAGTACTTTCTTGGAGAATGTGTGGTTGAATTTTGAGGATATTTGGCGGAGATTAAAATTACATTTTTAGTAAATTGTGATATAAATTTTTGAAATGTGTGGTTGAAAAGCAGTTGAACTCATGAAAGATTTGGTTAATATTGATTACTTGACTTTGACTTAGATTAAAATCAGATTTTAATCCTACCAAACAGGGTCTTAAAATAACTATTGATTTGTGTATGGAATATTTATTGAGTGAATGTGTGGTGAATGATCTTACTGTAGCAAATAATGTTTTGAAATAATGAGACATTGAACGTTGTGAGAGATTTGTGGGGATTTGGAATTTTCACAAATCCCTCATTAATTATTGATTAAAAGATAACTAGGGATTTGATCTATTAATTATCATTCAATTAATTCAACTTTCCCTTATATTCCTATATCTAGATATATAGAGTCATTTTAAATTATTTTTAGATGATTAAGTTATATATCACTTAATGGAATGATTATGTTGAATATATTTTTGATAATTCATATATTCGTGGAGGTGAAAAATGGTAATGACAAAATTTCTTTCTTATTTTAGCCTCATTCGAATATTACTTTTCGCGAACGTATTATACAATAATTAGTGAAGTAACCAGACCATCTCGAGTCATTAAGTTTGTCCTAATAATTTTATTTATATTTTTTTTACCTCATATAAAAATTAAATAAAAGAGGGTTGCAATGATCTTTATCCTATTCTATGAGACCAACCTTTATACATTTTTCGTTAAGTTATTGAATTTTTTTCATATGTTGCTAATTAGAATCAAATTCAACATTTCATTCCAATTTATTTTTCTCTTTCATTTTTGATTTCTCCAAAAAAAAAAAAAAAAAAAAATCTCATTTCCATCAACATAATACATATATTGCATGTTTGGTGAGGCAAACAATATATATTAGTCATATTTAGTATTTATATGAAATTTTTTGAATGAAATTAATAAATTGGGATTTAAATGACATAAAAAATTAAAGTAGAGGACCCAAATACAACCATTAAAAATGAGATTTGTTGACACAAAATTTCCTTTTAAGTCAAGTAGCTTTCACCGCCGAATTTCTTGACTAAAAGGTATATTAAGTTATTAAATCCAAGTAGTGATGACGAATGTTTACGCTTCTAAGGATTTGGTCATTGTATAGTAAGGATAAGAAAGTAGCTTTATAATTACTTCTTTCGTTGTTTTCTCATTCTTTACTATCATGATGGGTCGAATAGGTTAGATGTCTTTACTTCTCAGTTAGCACAAAGGTTCAAAAAAACGGTGACATTGGATCAACTCAAAACTTACTACATTCAAACAACCTTTCTTGATATAATTTCCATGTTCTCCTTTCTCTAGATTCATTTTTAAAATATATTTTGATATTTCTTTATAATTATGTGTATATTTAACTATGTATGGTTGAATAGATTTGAGTTTTCTTTAATGTAACCAATTAGGTTTACAACGAAACCTCAAATACTTAGTTGTTTGATCAAACCAAGCCTCCGCAATTTCAGAATCTCCTTGACCCCCCTTTTTGGTTGTGGGGTTGGAGTGGGTGTAAAAGGGAGGTGAGACTAGAATGGATGAATCACAATTATGTGCAAACAAACATGAATACAAGGTAAAAGTTACTTTTTCAAAACTCTAATTTAGTAATATCATGTCCTATTTAAGATCATGTGAATATGTATATTAAGATTATTGTCTAAAATCCAATGTTCTAAAAAGCGTAAAGCGTTGCGTAGCTTCGAGGTCGAGAATAAAAAATTACAAGATTAAGCGTGTCAATGTGAAGAATAAGCGTCATAATACGTTTCGTATTTTTAATATTATTTTAATTATTTTTAAGACATTAAATATATTTTTATATAAAAAAACAAAATTGAAAAATAGGGGGGATAAGGCGCGCTTAAGCACGCTATAGCGGCGCTTAATCCCGCTATAGCGCTCAACAAAAAAGGCTGACCGCTTTTTTATGCGAATACCCCGAAGCGGAACGTTTTCGCCACGCTCCGCGCTATAGAGGCGCTATTTCCCGCTATTTAGAACACTGCTAAAATCAACTCACCAAACCACAAATTACTTCCTCATTATGATTTTGAAGTAAAAAGAATTAGGTTCGAGTAATACACGTCACGATAATATAATAGTTCACTTTGTGTGTCAGATTGTCCACTAATGAATAGTATTTACATGATAAAAAGAAACTAGAATCTTGTATATTATGTTGTCCAATTTTACTAATTACTGGGAAGTAAAGATATATTTAGTACATATTCGACAATGTTAAACAATATAACAGATAATATTATAAATATTATTGTTGCTCAGTTTGAGTCCCCTCAAGATCGTTGATGTGAGTACCCGACTGTAAATTTCAGGTCTCCGTGCGCTTAGTCGAGGTACGCGCAAACTGGCCCGAACATCCACAATTATATATATATATATATATATATATATATATATATATATATTTTTTTTTTTTTTATTTTTTATTTTTTTTTTATTATTATTATTTTTTTTTTTTATTGTTGCTTAAAATCGATCATTGTTGTCCATACTGAACAAGTTATAGCGCGTTTGATTGAATAATTTCGATTAAGAGTAAAAATGCTATGTAATGAGTCATTGATATGTGGGTTGAAGAAAGAAAAATAAATAAAAATTGTAAACATGGGCAGCACACCTGTACCATGTGACAATCTGGTAGGGATCCAAGTCAAGACAAGCATGTCCCAGCAGTAAAGTCATTTCTTTACAAGTTGGCAACATGTTTCATGCTTGTTGATGTTGATTTCCATGTAGCAGCCTACCCTCTCATATATATATATATATATATATATATATATATATATGAATGTGAATCATTCAAAAACTTGCAAAACAATAGACTCGACCAGCCTGTTCAACCATCGTGCTAAGATAGAATCGACAATCAAATATGGTTTCTAGAGATTTTTGCATATTTTCGACTTATAATGTAAATGAAACGATTATTAGAGTCTCTAACTATATCGTATTTATAGTGAATGATTTGATCGATCAGAATCTTATTTAAACAAATAACACAAGTTGACTAAAGAATTGATTATTGATATATTGATTGGTCTAGCACCAATTGAAATAGGAGCCGGTTCGCTTGAGAATAAATGCTTCCCCAACTATTTGCTGGAGAAAAACGAAGCCTTAGATCGGCCCAATTGTTTTGGTGTCGTAGGGGAGGGATTGACCTTTCTAATGCATATTCTAACATGTATTCTTGAAATGCGTGCTAGCATTAGTCGGGATGGCCATTAGAGTTTTCAAAATTGGTGTGCCAAAATCTTATCAGTAGAGTCTTTTCACACTTGGACATGGAAACAAGTACAACACCATTCAATAATTAATCTAACAGGTTTTAGAACATCAATTAAGCTACTTGTACATTCATGGTTGATATTTTGGATGACATCCTCTTATGTGTAGAAAATCTGACCCGTTAGGTCGGGAACACGCGATATTAGACCAAGAAACAAAAATATCAAACCTTCTCTGAAATAAAGTGCAGAAAATTAAAAGAACACAATTGATATATTTCGACCTAAGCCCCAAAGGTTCGGTGATCGTTTCTAACACTTACATCCCCCGTCGAGCATCCAAAACTTGGATTATGCTCGATTCCACTATAACGCCCAAAATGGCAACAAAAAGTTACAATAATGTTCAGCCAATCACAAAGAATAGTACAGAACACGTGTCTCTCTCAAAATACAACAATCGATCTACATGAACCACAAAAAATCGCTTTAGAACCTCATAATCAACCAAATAGAAGTACAAACATTTCCTAACAATATTCACTCATAATATCATCACAAAGAAGCTACATATTACATATCACCTTCTCAAATCAAGAATTTGAGAAGAAATTAAAGAGAGATCGAAAACATCGAGAAAACCCTCAAAACGGCTCAATCTCAGAGAGAGAGAGAGAGCATAATGAAAACCCTAAAGGCAACCTTCGAGAATGACAAATGAATATGGCATAATAATAGAACCATTCAAAATTCAAATCAACAGCCAAGATTCATCCACTTGTCGAGATCCGGTTGAAAGTGTGATTTTATAAAGTCGCATTTGCCAAACACATTTTCCCAAATTATGGGAGCATCAATTCCACAATCTCCACCCTGCTACCAAAATTTGGGTTATAGTGTAGTCCAGAACACAATCTCAAGCAATTTTCATTTGTTGAGAGTACATGTGCATGCATTACAAAGATTCAACAGATAACCGTTTAAAAACTTATTCAAAAGAAATACTTTAGTACCCATATGATATAGATTAAGTTGAGTTGAAACTTTTTCAATTTTAAGAATTCCTTTAGAAATGATATATCTTATAAAATGATATTTAATATCAATATGATTAGTTATATCATGAAACATCGATTTTTTGTTCAAATGAATAGTACTTTGATTATCAGACAGTAACATAACATCTTTATCAACAAAATCAAGTTCAAACATCAACCCTTTTAACCATATTCCCTCTTTAACAACATCAATTGCAGCAATATAGTTTGCTTCAGTGGAAGATAAAGCAACCCTTTGAAGTTGAGATTTCCAAATAACAACAGTACCACATAAGGTATAAAAGTAAGAAGAACTTGATCTCCTATTGTCTTTATCTTCAGCAAAATCAGAATCAATATATCCCTTTAAGGTTATATCATTTTTACTTGATTTAAACATTAAAATGATTAGCAAGAGGTAATCTTACAGGTTTACAATCATACATATTATTATTTTTTTTCAAAACTTTAATCATATAATTAGGTTGATTTAAAAATAGCATGACTTTTTCTTTATTTCTCCAAATTTGCATGCCTAATATCTTTTTAGCAGAATCAAGGTCTTTCATTTCAAATTCAGACTTCAATTTTAATTTGATATCATCAATTTCAGACTTATCATAACAGGCAAGCAACATATCATCCACATAGAGAACTAAATAAAGAGAATTTTCACCTTCATTACCTTTAAAATATAAACAGGTATCGAATTGGCTTTTTCTAAAACCAAGCTTTAGAACAAAAATATCAAATCTCTTATACCAGTGTCTTGGAGCTTGCTTTAATCCATATAAATATCTTTTTAATAAACAAACGATATTTTCAGGATTTTCAATTTCAAAAGCAACAGGTTACTTCATGTAGATAACTTCATCTAAATCACCATACAAGAAGACAATTTTAACATCCAACTGATCAAGTTCCCATTTAAATTGTGCAACTAAAGCAAGCAAACATCTAACAGTGAAACATTTCACAACAGGAGAAAAAATCTCAGTGTAATCAACACCTTCTTTTTAAGTAAAACCTTTTACAACAAGTCTAGCTTTATATCCAATGTTTTTACTATCTCATTCTCCTTGTTTTATTTTATAAATCCACTTGCAATCAATCAGTTTATGTCCTTTAGGCCTCTTAACAAGTTCCCAAATCATTTTTTTAAAAGTGAAGACATTTCATCTTCTGTGATAACTCCAATTTTTACTTTCCTTACACTTGATGGCATCATCATAGGAGTATGGCTCATTTTCAAATTGTTCTTGATAAGTGAAAAATGAAACAAAATCATCACTGTCAAATCTAGTAGGAGGTTTGATATGTCTCATTTCCCTATCTCTTGTGAGTTGATACTCATCAGAAGGGAGAACAACATGATCAGATTCATCAGTCTAATCAATTTCTTGATCAATTTCATTTTCGGGTTCAATACCAGATTCACCTACTAGAGGTACATGATTAACACGTTCAATATGAACATCTTTATCAAACGAAACTTTATCTTTTCCTTCTAAACATGGCATTAAAGACTCGTTAAAAACAACATCCTTTTTTAACAATGACTCTATACCCATTTTCACATTTAACCCACAATCTGTAGTCTTTAACATGTTCATCATAACTCAAGAAAACACATTTTTCAATATTTTGATGAGCATATACAGTACAACCAAATACCTTTAAATGATAATAATTCACAGAACCATCCAGATTCATGCACATCAAAATTTAAAACTTTAGTAGAACTTCTATTAATAAGATATGCAGATGTTTTAACAGCTTTACCCTAAAACAATTTAGGTAAACCAAAACCTAGTAGCATACATCTAGCTTTATTTAATAGAGTCCTATTCATTTTCAGTTATTCCATTTTGTTGAGGAATATAAGTAATAGTTCTGTCTCAAAATAAAATTTTCTTTATTGAAATTGTTGAATTCATGATTGCAAGATTTCAAACCATTGCCAGTCCTCAAAATCTTTATTTTGTGTTTAGTTTGGTTCTCAATTTGAGTTTTCTAGTTCTTAAAAGTTGAAAAAGTTTCATCTTTAGTTTTTAATAAGAAATCCCAATTTTTTCTTGAATAATCATCAATGATTAGCAAAAAAAATTTTAAAATCAGATAAGTACACACAGTAGCAGGACCCACAAATTAGCATGTAAATATTCCAATAATTGTGTGGATTTATAAATGCCAGTTGGAAAAGCTAGTTTGACTTATTTCACTATAATATATTGTTCACAAGAACTAGAATCACCAAGATTTTATTTTTCAAAAACTCCTTTTGATTGTAAAAAATTTAAAGTCTTTTTGCCAATGTGACCAAGTCTATCATGTCACAACTTTTCAAGTGTAAAATGTTCAGATACAAAGCAGTTAAGCTAAGCACATGTTTTGCTTTCAAAAGTAGAGACTGTGTCTCTTAGGGGTACTTATTATTAAATCATTGCCCATAAGAATTTTAATACGTTGTTGACCCATATTTATGTTAAACTCCATATCATCTAACATATCTAAGGATACCAAGTTTCTCTTCAAGTTAGGTATATATATAGCTTCTTTAAGAAATAAAACATGTCCATTTTTCAATAACAATTTTATAGTCCATATTCCTCTTACTTTACAGGCATTGTCATATGAAAGGAACAACCTGACTCGAGAATCCATTCATCACTTAGTTATTTTTCCATATTAACAAGGACCGATCCAGAATTAGACTTAGTTTTATTATACACTAAAGCATTACCCTCTTTATCAAACTTATTATCCCAAGTCATTTTTCTTTTTAAAACAATCTTTGGCAAAATGTCTCTGTTTCTCAAAGTAATAGCATTTCTTACCTTTAGCCTTAGCTTTGGACTTATGCATATCATTAAATCTGTTTTTATTTTCAGTAAAAGACTTAGAATGATAATTTGATTTACCAAAACTTTTCCCTTTTACTAGCAAACCATCTCCAGTTAGATTATTACAAGAATCATATTTTAGCTCCAGTCTTATTCCTTAATGAATTTATTATCACATTAGTAGTAAGTTCTTCCCTAACATACTCTAGAGCAATCTTGATGTCTCTATATTTGTTACTAATGGAGTTTAACAAGACTACAACCATTTGATCTTTTGAAAGTTTTTCATCACAGTTAGCCAAGTCTTGGGGTAAGTTTTGTAAATCTATTCAAATTTTCATCCAAATCAACCGAGTGATCCATTTTGAAAGAAAATAATTGTTTTAATAAGAAACACTTATTTGGAGTAGTCTTAATCACATACTTTGCATGAAGTTTGGTCTATAATTCAGAGGCATTTTTAGTTTCACCAATACTTCTTATCACATTTTCAGATAAGTACAAGAAAATGATACTCCAAACAACTTCTTCAAATCCGGCTTTCTTTGCAGGAAGTAATTCAACATGCCAACTATCATCTAATGCCTTGACATATCTCATTTGCATCATTTTTTGACTCCACAAATTGAAATCAATGTCTCCATCAAACTGACTAACTTTAAATTTAGCAGAAGCCATGTTATAGTCAAGTAAGACTCACAGAAGACAACACAAAGAACAGAAAGAGTACAAACTGATGGCAATTAGAAAATCATAGTAATACACACAGTAGAACAAGATTTTCAAATATCAGTCACTTGCAGAGAACATGGAGGTTAAAACTCTAAAGAAAACACAGTAACAAAGATCACAAAATAATGTTTCACAAGTTCCTCCTGCAAGATTCTCCAGGTGCACACCCGTACTTGATTAGTCTCAGATTCCTAAGGCCTTGTAAGAGCCTTTGGACAAAGACTGGGATCAAGGGGGTTTCAGTGCACGGTAAATGAAGGGAAAAATCAAGAAACCTTTAAAAATTTGAAAAGTGAACTTTACAAAAGTCTAAAAGATCTCATCCAACGCGTTTAAAAAAAAACTCAATATTATGTAATTTTGCTTTAGCAGCAATTCCAAAGATTTAGATCCTTTTCAGATCAACAGTTCTTCTCCAAGATCCAGGTATCTTGCTCCTCAATTAATGGCTTTGATACCACTGTCAGGCCGGAAACACACAATATTAGACCAAAAAACAAAAATATCAAACCTTCTCTGAAATAAAATGCAAAAAACTAAAAGAACATAATCGACATATTTCGACTCAAGTTTCGAAGGTTCGGTGACCGCTTCTAACACATACATCCCCCATTGAGCATCCAAAACTTGGATTATGCTCGGTTCCACTATAACGCCCAAAATGGTAACGAAATGTTACAATAATGTTCAGCCAATCACAAAGAATAGTACAGAACACGTATCTCTTTCAAAATACAGCAATTGATTTCCATGAACAACAAATAATTACTTCAGAACCTCAGAATCAATCAAATAGAAACAAAAACAAAAACACTTCCTAACAGATATTCACTCAGAATATCATCACAAAGAAGCTACAATATTACAAACCTCCTTCTCAAATAAGGAATTTGAGAAGGAATTAAAGAGAGATCGAAAACACACAGAAAACCTTCAAAACGGTACAGTCTCATAGAGGGAGAGAACATAATGAAAACCCCAAAAGGCAACCTTCGAGAATGCCAAATGAATATAGCATAATAATAGAACCATCCAGAATTCAAACCAACAGCCAAGATTCATCTACGTGTTGCAATCCGATTGAAAGTGTGATTTTATAAAGTCGCATTTGCCAAACGCATTTTCTCACATTATGGGAGCATCAATTGAACCCAGTTCCATTCCCACATGACCAATGATTGAAAAGAATGATTTTAAAATCAATGTACAAAAAGTTGTCAATTCACACAATATCATCCATGATGTACGGTTCGTTGACATGATTTTAAACGCGTTTAAATATTTTTTAAACCAAAAGCTACTTCTGAAATTAAAAAAATGCTTTTAAACGCGTTTAAATATTTTTATTTTATTTTATTTTTGAAAATGTTTTGTCTGGATAGAAGAATTTTTATAGAAAGCAAACCCAAGTACCTTACTCAAGAAGATCTTCTACAAGAGGTAAAAGTAGAAAACCAACCTTCGCTAATGAAGTTTCACTTCTTTGCCATCTCGGCTTTGCCCACAGGGAGCTCCACCTATGCTAAATAGGGCACATGCTATGATGCTAATAAGCTGAAAGAGTTCTATTTAGGACACCACCAGAAAAGAGAACAATATTAGTTCCAAAGATGGGAGTAGTTGCATCCAATCTTGAAGAGAGACAAAAAAATAACTAGAAATTTCTTATTTCAAATAGCGTTTTAATAATACAGAAGAAGAAATTGCTCAACGTCTTGACACATTTGAACATCGTTACATGACAAAACTTGGCACATTGAAAAACTGTTAATGCTTCGAGAACTCTTCGAGGACTTCAAAATAAGTTGGGAAGGTTTTACGAGTGCAACCAGGATCTTTAATCGTGACAGGAACATCTGCACAAGCAGCAAGAGAAAAAGCCATTGCCATTCTATGATCATCATATGTGTCTATCGCTGTCACATTCAGTTTCTCTGGTGGAGTTATTACACAGTAATCTGGCCCTTCTTCAACCGTCGCTCCCAACTGAAATTTTGAATAGAATGAAAGAGATCTCAAAGAACTAGTACCAAAAAAAATTAAGCACTTCTAGTTACGATATAATATATGAAGTCAATAATTAGGGACTAAAAAATTGTTAGTAAGTAAAGTTTCACATTAAGCACGGAACATAATTTTGTTCTAAAGGTCACTTAAATTTGAGTTTTACATCAGTTTGGTCATTGAGTTTGAAATTCATTAGTTTTTCCAACAAAATGGCTGACATGGAAGATAACAATACTACTGGAACAAGAATTAGCCTTTTCTTTAATTCAATCACAAGGATCTTTGCTGGATATTCATGTGTATGTTATAATCAAGAGAGATACATTTAGAATTTACACAAATTGATATTCAATTTCTTGATATGATCTAAATCATGAACTTCATGCTTTTAAATTCGTGAACTTCCAGCGCTCCCAATCTTCAAGTCTTTTATGGTATTTTTCAAAAATATAGACTACGCCAATACATAAGACATATTTTCAATTAAATTAAAAATTCAATTCTAGATTGGACTGGACGTATCAAGAAAAATCAAGAAAACAATAAAACATTTCTTCTCTTTTTTCCTCCCAAAAAATCGTCCCCTTGTTCTAAATATATAGATAAAAGTGTTCCAATCCAAGTACGAGACTAATTAGATCCTAATTAATTTAATTGAACATGTGGCTGAACTTTAATTACAATTAAATTCAAAACTTTCAAAGTAATTATAATTGAGTCCAAAATTGTCCATAGGGATCTATTTGGAAATATAGTTTTCAAGATCAAATAATTAGACCATGTACAATCAACTCTAAACCACTCGATCCAATTATTAGTCTTCGCTTATTTTACTAAAGGCAAGATACTACATCATGGTGATGATTCTCTACACGAATTTGTATTCATTACTTCACTAGTTCTCAAGTTCCCAACTTATCGAGATATTTGATCCTTCAAATTATTGTCCTCAATTGATAAATCAAAGAACTATTAAACTCAATGAAAAATATACGCAACCCTTCAAAGGATTTAGACAAATAAACAGCATAAAGTAGAATTTAATTCTTCACAAGGCCATGTCATAGAATTAAACTTGACACATGATTCGTTCAATAAACTTAATTATACTAGTATCATCCTTAAATTATTTCTGTGATAAGGACAAATCACAAATCCGAATGATGAAATAGTCAACCCTACAATCTTCCAGTACAAGGTGTAAACCATTATATATCGGTTGTGAACAATTTCATTTATGATTAAAAATAAGTTGTGTTACACTACTTCTCAACGCAGACACGCAACTTATATCATCACAAATGATCATAACACTTGTATATGCATGATCAATATCAAATAAATGCAATGGCATAAAACAAATAAAAACAAATTTTATTTATTATAAAAAATTTATTTTATCACAGCAAAATTATACTATATAGGCACGCCTCAAAATTTGTTGGATTCATACACAATTGCTGCGAAAGTTTTGGACTTAATTATAATTGTAATTAAAGCTCAAGGACTACACTTGTAATTAAACCAATTATGACCTAATTAGACTAGGAGGTGATGCCTAGGAGGAACACACGATTCCCTAGGCACCAATTTTTTGCTTAAGAAAAAAGAGATTGTCTTCTTGGTTTTCTTGGTCTGCCATTCTAAAATTAGATTTTTTATTTAATTGAAAAGGTGCACACACGTCGGTATAGTCTATACTTTGAAGAATACCATAGAAGACTTAAGGTTGGGAGCGCCAAGTTCTTTAATTTAAAGTTGAAAGTTCGTGATTTAGATTCAATCAAGAAATCGAAAGACGATTTAGGTACAATTCAAATCAATGTTTCTTCATTATAACGTACAAGTGAACACATAGCAAAGACCCAATGTGGCATCGACAGAAAGGTCTTCCACATCTGACAGTCTGTTAGAAAACTAACGAGATTTTAACTAAATGACCAAACTGAAAAGAATTGCGAACTTTAGCGACCACTTTCGAACAAACAAAGTTTACTGATTAACTTCACAATAAATCGAGTGACTTAACAGCGTACTATACCCAATTAGACAAGGCTTGATAGACAAACATAAGTACGCATTGCAGCAATGAACTAACCTTTCTAAGTTCTGTGCATATGGCAATCATCCGTTCGGTTTCTTTGACCCTCCAGCTAGCCACTATGAACAAATGAGAGGAGATCAATATGTTTCGAACAGGAGATTAATTTTGAATGATAAACAAATAAAAGCAACAAGAAAAGCAAAATGGAATTGGTCGGAAAAGAATAATAAAGGGCAATGGCAACTTTGATAACAAAGTGTCAATATTATAGAGGCTTCTCAGAGTTTTCACCTAGCAAGTGCTGGTAATATATTATATACTCATAGTGGTCCAGTACAAGGGGTTTTGTGAGAGAGGGAGAGAGCAGAAAATTATACATTTGTCCACATTTTTCTATGAAACTACATATCATCTTCACTTGAATTTCAGAAAATCATCAACCCTTAAAATCACTAGTATAACGTATTAGATCTTGAAGGGGAGCTTACCGTCTCTTATGGCGGTGGGTCCATCAGCAAAAAGTGCAACTACGGCAAGAGTCATGGCAACATCTGGCATTTTGTTCATGTTGATATCAATAGCACGCAAGTGTTTCCTCCCAGTCGAATCACAAGGTGGACCTTTGACAGTGACACTGTTCTCTGTCCAGGTAACATTTGCACCCATCTTTTCAAGAACCTCAGCAAATTTAACATCACCCTTCACAAAGAGAGTTCAAGGAAAAGAAGGTAAGATAATCAATTTTGCAATAACACAACAAAGATAAGCAACACAGAAGGTCCATTGATATAGAAAATGTCCATTAATTTTGAGGGCAAAAAAATGTTAAAATTATGTTATAGAGCATTTTATTCTGAATTAAAAATAAATAAATACATAAACTTTCTTTTGGTTTACAGGAATTGCAAATATATATTACTTAATAGTGATTTAATCTAATCCAAACTACCCCCAAACACTAAAATTGTTTCATTTCGGGACAAACACGGTCATTTTGATCAGGCAGTAATGCCTCCAGAATATCTAAGATTTGGATCACACGTTAAGGGCAGATGGCATAAGATGAAGTAACATTGTGTAGTTAATATGATGCACTATTATAAGGGATTTTATTTACTTAGTTTCCAATTTGAGAAGTCTACTTTAGGAATGATAATTATGGTTTGATTTTATATTATTTTCCTACTTCCATTAGAGTTTTTTAAACCCTATATAAAGGGGGCTCTTGCAATGTAATAAGATAACTTTGAATGAATGAATAATTGATATTTTCTTCTCCTCTTCTTCTTCTATTTCTCCCTCATTTCTCCTCTTCTCTCCCCTTTACCCTTCTCCGATAATTCTCCAATAGCTTCCGGCATCATAATACCTGCAAACTGCTTGTCCCGCAACCTTCAACAGTAATGGTTCCACCAGTAACAGCTGCACCAGCTAAGAAGTAACTAGCACTTGAGGCATCACCTTCGACATAAGCATTTCCAGGAGACCTAATGAAATTTTGATTCTTAAAACTTCCCATTGAATTAAGTTTTCAAATCTGTTCAAACCTATGGTAGTGGGACTTACTTGTACTTTTGGCCTCCTTGAACCAAGAATCTGTCCCAGCTGTCACTGTGCTCTACACTGACACCAAATCTTTCCATCAACTTCAGAGTCATCTCTACATATGGAATGGAAATTAGCTTATCAATGATTTCAATCTCCACGTCTCCTAGAGCCAAGGGAGCTGCTATGAGCAAAGCAGTCAGGTATTGGCTGCTAATGGATCCAGAGAGCTTCACCTGCCAGAAGAAAGACATGAAACAGTGATCATAAAGGTATGTTCTAGTCAAATAGTATAAAGAACGTTTATGTAGAAGACGTTTCTCCCTAACATATGGAAGAGAAGCTCAATACAGAGCCAGGCCAGACTAAAATAAACAGGATAACACAGATTATAAAATTAAACTCTACATACTTCTCCGTATATATTAATTTAAAAACAAAAACAAGAAGAGTGGAAAAGGATAATATATTGCAGGCAACATGTGCTACAATGGACGGGACACAAGTCTAACAACAAACTAAGATTGTTCTCAATAAATTTGGAGTTGGCCATATAAAGCTTTTTTCACCCACTTTGTTCTACTAGGTGCAAGCAACGTGCAATGCACGTTTGCTTAGTTTATATTTAATAGTTTTGTTTAAGAATTAATTTGTTATTAATAAAGATATAATTTTTTTGGTTAATTAAATAATTAATGATGTAATGTTTATGTAATTGATAAATAATTAAATAAAGTGTTTCTCTATGTCATCTCCAACCCAAAATCACAAACAGAAAACTCAAGGTATGTTAAGGGGTAAGAAGATGAGTTTACTTAGGCTCCGTTTGATTCTCATTAATGTAGAATGAGAATGAAAAATATTGCAGTTATTGGACCCCACATAAGATATAGAAATTCAAAATTGATAGATTGATGTGATGGATAACGGTCATATTTTTCATTTTTATGGGTTTTTAATGAGAAACAAACGGAGACTTAAACTTTTTGCATGTCTTAAATCTTTACTCTTTTTTTAAGTAATAATGCAATTCATTTTATCGCTAAAGTATGATATGTATTACGATAATATATGTATATCATGTGTTAGACTTAGTATTGGTAAGTGACGGGTAAATTTTCGAGGACGAAAATATTTTAAGGGGGTGAGAATGTAATACCCCGAAATTTTTTATAAAATATAATTCAATTTTTATATACAATATTTTAATATTTTGAAAGTTAGGGACTAAATGATATATTTATCAAATTATATTTTATTTGTGTCAAACATGTAGATATTAATGGAGTTATTGTAAATATATGAATATTGGTCTCGTTGGATAAATCGTAATTAGATACATAAATCAGATTCGAGAAAAAGTCGATTCGGATAAGTTAGCTCCAAGATATTTTAATTTGAAGGAATTATCAAAAGCTAATTTATTTTTATTATTATTTAATTATAATTTTGAAAGTAAGTTGTGGTGAAAAAAGATTTTCCGTTAAAACAAGAAATTCCGTTAGTTTTTCCTTTAAATCAAGAAATTCCGTTAGTTTTTCCGTTAAACCAACATATTCCGTTTAATAGCCACTTTTTATATATAGAAAGATTTATTGTTCCACCAACAAGAAGTTCCAAAGCAACTAGATCTTTAGCAACATTACACGTCATGATAGCTTTGGACTACCCCCCATTTCCTGACATGTTCTACTAAGATTGCATTTTTTTGTATTATATGTCACAACCGCCTAAGTTATTCAAGTTGACACAACAATAATTTTAAGGTGAAGAAAAGCCTTGAACTCCTAGTAGCAAGGTCTTGATCTTGGATCTATCTGTGTGAAATGTTATGCCCGCACCTCTCACAAGTTTAAACCATGATTGCTTTTCCCTTTGAATGATATAGATCACACTGCATATATGTGACAAAGTTATCTTAAATGAATGGAAGACAAACCTTTCCTCCTGGAAGGCCACCCTTTCCAACTACACGAACCGGGGGGCAATTCGTGCCCAGAAAACAATCAACCTCTGCGCCGAGCTGCTTAAGGCCAGTGACCAAATCACCAATTGGTCGCTCTCTCATACGCGGAATCCCATCAAGTACATAGCTGAAAGTAAGATGTTCATCAAAAGGTGACAGGTAACTAAATAGTACCCAATAAGAAGCATCCAAAAGTTAATAAGAGCAACTATGTAATTAGCTCCTAGAATCCTCATTATTTTTGCAGAATGTCGTCAAAGACCCGTGGTTAATTAGATGGCCACATGCTTAACATTGCATGGGCTGTTAATGACAATCCAAATTAGGAGTTAATGACAATCCAAATTAGGAATTTTAATACATCACGAATCTATCAGTTTCAACAGTTGAACCAGATCTCGTTGAATCATCTCATCAAAAAGCTTAAACTATCGAAGGTGACAATTTATTATTTTAGTCTTATCTTCAGATGGCATGCAGGAGAGGTTTATTTTTTGTTTATCATAACAGGTCTGACAAACGGACTTTTTCATAATTGGGTGACAGTGACACTTGAACTCAATACTTTGCCTAGTCTCTAATATTATGTTGAATCACCTCGTCTAGAAGCTTGAGCCATTAAAGAGGGGACACATTTATTTATTGACATATTGTCTCGACCATGTCCCAATTGGCAAATCTTTACCGAGCAAATGTTAACCACATAAACATCATTGAGATAATTTTCACATCACAACGATCAAGACGTGAATAGAAAAGCAAACTTAGTCAGAAAGTGCAAGTGCTATACACGTAAGAGAAAGAAAGCAACTCCTAGACAAACCTCGTATTTCCACCAGCAGCAGTAACTGCAGCAGTCAATGGGCGCATTGCTGTTCCTGCATTTCCCAGGAAAAGTTGAACTTCATCCCTAGGTACTTTACCAACTGGAAATAGACCGCCACAACCTTCCACAATTGCTTGCTGGATCGTTTTGTCTACTTCTACATTTAGCCCAAGTGTTTTCAAGGCTTCAAGCATGTAATGAATATCTTCACTGTTCAACAGGTTGTTGACAACAGTTGTTCCCTGAAAAAACAGGTGGATGGCATGTGATGAGAAGTCAAGAAACTTTCTTGACAGAAATGTAAAGGTTCAAAACCTGCCCATTACATTCATGATATCCAAACGAAGATAATACTCAAATTACAACAGGCAAAGTACGCGCAGCAGGATGCAACTATGAAAAGAGTGCATTGATGAAGCCTAATATCATTCTAAAAGACAAACGAGAAGAAGAAAATGACTATCACGTAAAGGGACCAAAATACATACATACTTATACCCACTTTCCAAACTTTTGAGATTTTATCCTTCTAGCACACATTATAAATTGCTTTTTAGTAGTGGTCCTGAACCACAAAAAATAAATAAAATAAAATAAAATTTAACGGGATGAAAGAAGAAGTCAAACTTTGAGCATAATCATCTTAGATAAATCAATATAAAATCAAAAGAAAGTTTTTAGCTTAAAACTCAAGGCATGCCCACAGTTATTTTTTCAACCACGAATAATACTATAAGGATTTAGTGGACCATTCCTACCAAATATCAAAATTTCTTACTGGACATTAAGCAATTGATATTTCATTAACTCCTCTAACCTGTCAATCAAATTATGCTAATAACCAAATCCAAAAGTGTCCTAGTAGTGTATAGTGACAAAGCTTTTACCTAACTTTTAAAGTTTCACGCATTCATTTGACAATACAAAAGATCCTCCTTTGATTATCCGAGCAATTTAAATTGTATTATCTTTTTCCTACACTAGTTTCAGTCTTAGACTAAAAACTTACATGCTACCATATTTTGGACAACTCAATGCTTAATCACATATCCCTCCAGTGAAAAATAAAGCTACAGCATAATAGCTTTAATAATCACCATGTAGCCTCATATTTAAGACTCAAATTGAACGATCATATCTTTACATATACATATAATATTACCTCAGAGAGGGCAGCCAGAAGGAGAATGCGGTTAGAGAGAGATTTTGATCCCGGCAACTTGACAGTGCCAGAGATGTCTTTGATGGGCTGCAGCACTATCTCCGGCGCCATAGACGGCTTCTCGGCGGTGGCCACCGAAGCCATAACCTTAACTGACCTATTTTTCACAGCAAAACTTGAATCTTTACTCGAAACCCACAAACAATTTGATGAACTTCTAACATTTTTTGAGCCAAAAAACACAGATTGTGACGGCAAACAAGAAGATTTAGGTTTTAGAGCATTAGGACCAGGAAATTTCGTTGTCTGGAGTTTATGCGCCAAGTTGCTAGCTTGCGCCATTTCTTGATGAAATTAAGGATTTTTGGGTGGTTTTGTGTAAGGAAAAAATAGTGGGTTCTGGGATTGGGAATTTGGGATTTTCGGGTTTTCAAATTGCAACTAAATTTTCCTGGTGGGTTAGGTGGATGGGTGTTGGGATCTACAGGAGGGAGTACACACTTTTTAAGTTCATTGTTGGCTAAAATGTCTATAGTCCAAGTGAATGTGACTATGGTATCCCCACCAACCCCTTCTGTCTGTCAATTCATTTATTTTTTATTTGTAAAATTTTACAATGGACATCATCTTGGAAATATCACTTCTTTTTTCATTAATTTTATAGAATCTTGCTATATATGCATATCATGGATTACATAATGTCGTGCTGCTATCTATCAGTTGTCAATTCAAAACCTGGACAACTTTTTCATCCAATTTTTTTCCTTCAGATCACATTATGTAATTTTTTATGTGCAATTTTGATGTACAAGTAGCAAAATTTAATTTTATGAGTTACCACACTATTTAATGATAGTTTATTCTATCCGAAATAGCATTCACTCTATGTAACGAGAATTTAGATCTTTAATACAATTGAACATCCATTTGAACGAAATCCTAACACATCTAAAAGAGTCAGTTTGTCAGGTCATCGTCAACCAACACGACGTCGTTTCAATCCTAACACTTCTATTACAACCGACTTCATTATAAAAAAAAAATCTACAAATCGAATTAACTACTATGCATGCAAATGCAGTAAATGCAATTGAAATGCCACAGTTTCTTCTTTCTCATTATATATTTTGATTTCAAACAACAAATCAATTATTCGACTTTCTCTTCGTTTTTGGAGGTATGATTGAGGATTTGGGGCTACATAAATTGAAAGAACCGAGCAAATACGCTGAGAACAAGGACGAGCCGATATAAGTTTTTTGACCCAATCATTTAATGGGAATTCTCTGGGAATTTTTTTCTGTTGGTTTTTATACGTTTAATTTGGTTTTCGATATAATTTTTATTTGTTTTAGATCGGGTAATAGAAAACGAATGATTTTTATGTGGCTTTGATCTGCTGGGTCCGATTTTATTCAAAAAAAAGATCAATTTAATATTGTTAGGAAAATTGCTAATTACTTACATTTTTTTTAATATTTCATGTTATTTATTTGTTTGAATGGCAAAGTGATTCAGATTCATTTTTATTATAAGAAGAAGAAGAAGACACTAAAAAAATTAAAAAAAAAAAAACTTACTCCGTAATGTGCAGAGCATGGTGTCCGCACACCCGACGCGGTGTGCGGACACTAACGCCTGGTGTGCAGACACCAGGTCCGGACATCGGCATGAGCTCCGCCTAAAAAAAACTTTGCATAATGTGGAGCTCATGCTCTGCAATGTGCGGAGCATGGTGTCCGCACACAACGCCTGCATGAGCTCCGCATTATGCGGAGCAGTCCGTTTGCTCCGCACATTGCAGAGCAAATGTTTTTTTTTTTTTGCCCTTCAGTTTTTTTTTTCTTTTCTTTTCTTTTTTTAAAGTTTTTTCCTTTATTCCATATATACATATAGGCCCTGTTCGGTAGAGATTAAAATTGAAAATATAGTTTGTTGTTGAGTCTCACTCATCTAATAAAAGTCAACAATAACGGCTAATTTTTCAATTTTAATCTGATTTTAATCTCTACCGAATGAGCCCATAATAAACTTAAAATTTCTTGTGTTGATCCCCGTCATGAGCATTTCCCCCGAACCCCCACAAAAGGTGTTGCCCCCACCCTCTCGAGGGGCACCACTCTTTAATTTACATCATATACTTCGATCATTTATTTTTATTATGATTTTCTTTAATTGTCATATTTTAGTCATTCCTCATTCTATTAATATTGGAGCCGACATTCCGTCAAATATTTCTCTCCTTGCATTGAAACCTACTTTGCAGACAATTCTAGCTATAAAGACGAAATAGCCGAGTCCAGTAGTGGAGCCCAACACCGCATGGTTGATATGGGTGAACATGAAAATGAGCTTGAAAAGCATGATGATTGAAATCTTTATGATTTGTCAGCTTCATATGATACACTTGTAAAATAAATTAGGCATAAATACATAGTCAAGCGAGCGTACTAATTTAGAGGATGTAGATTGCTTATGTGATGAACATTTCTTGGATGCTTCTGATAATGTTCAATATAACAATGGAGAATTCGTTAAAACTAACCATCTCTCAAATCCCGGTGCAGCCAATACATCTACTTTCGACGTTCTTAAGTACCCTACATTCTTTCATCCCAATGATGACCTCTCACAGTATCTCTCTTGTGATTTTTCAAAGATGACTAAAAGTGAGAATCTTATTTCTGATCACGCATTTCTCACCGAAACGGTAACCTTATTCTTTGAGCTTCACTGTCTTTTCCAGGTCACGTTGCAATTTAGTAATCAAGCTCACATTATTATTCTTTTCCAGAAGGTTGATAAAGGAACACAACAAGCTACTGTGTCAAGTGAACAACTAATTGATAATACAAATAATGATGCGTCGTCAAATAAGCAAGAGTTGAACTGTAATGCACAGCTGGTTGTAGAAATTTTGAAAGTAAACCACTTTTCTATCATTTTGCCTTCTATTTCTATATATAACAGTTAAGTTGAACATGTGTGATTCTTTCTATTTGTCTATGTTTAGTTGGGTTTACATAAAGAAAAGGAATGTTCATGTTTACTGCTACATTAAACTCTGAAATATTTCACCTTTTGGTTTTATTCATATTCATATTAGAGTCTCATTGAGCTAAAATGATAATTGCTTGTGTAGACTTTTCTTCTTTAGTCTCATTCAATTCTACACTAGTAAGAGAAACATACGATAAAATTAGTGGGGAATCTTCTTTCACTTTTACAATTAGTAATGACATAGGCACAAATTTAGACGAAAAAATTATTAGCTATTTGTTTGTTTTTAAACAAAAACAGAGAGAGAGAGAGAGAGTGTGTGTGGAAGCCAACATTTAAAATACAAATATGCTATCTGCTGTAGATGCTACTATGTTTTCAACTTTCCCACGATCTTAAGGATGAAGACCCCCCGAATAGATATGCCGACGAAGTCAACCTCCAAAAATAATATACACAAAACCAACTTCAAATACTAGTTATTTAATGAACAAGATGTTTATTTTAGTCTTTGCATATTTCTGAGTGACGTTTCAATAAATTTATTATTCAATTGCAAGGTTTTAATTAATGATAACCTGGAAGACTTGTGTAAACCATCAGAAATAAAAATGAACTTATTTGGGATGCTTGTGAATTTTAGTTCTTTTTTCTCTCTTGTGACTATTGGAAATCCACTTAATCTTGTTTGAAGTATGTATGGACAAATACAATGTTGACATATGTTGATTTCATCATTAATGTTTTGATTATAACAAACAAGATTAATATTGTTTCTAACAATTATTTTGAGTGATGATAGTTCAATGTTAAAATCTATCGAGTATTGCCAAAATCAACATATCATAAATCGGACTCGAAATGAATAGTAAAGTGAAAGTTAAGCATTCAAGTCAAATCATTCGAGATGAGATCTTAAACGATCAAAATGAAGACTATTAAATCGGGCTCATGAAGAAGGTTAAGATCGAAGTCAAGCATTAAAGTCAAACAATTAAAGAAACTTCGAAGCAAGGTAAAAAATCAGGCTTTCGAGATCATGTGTAAAAGTACAACACTTTGATCTTTGGTAATGAGTGAAAATAGCTTAAAAATTATTTTTTGCACGAAAAATTATTTTCACTACCACTTACATAAAATGTTTTGATCAAAAGTAAAATTGATTTTCAAAATAATGTTTGGACTTATATCATATTTTCATTCAAAACATTTTGCAAAAAAATAAAAATAAAAAAAAAAAAGGTCAACGGTCAAAGTGAACGGCCAACCGACACGTCCGGTATGGCAACTGTCAAATTTTCGAACCGTTCTGACTTCGACACCCAACGGCTATATTGGTCGTCCGGTTGGGCAGAACTTTGCCGTTTTGATTTCTATAAATACCCATTCTTTTTCATTCATCAACAACAATTTCAAGAGAGCTTTCTAGTGAAATATGTGAGTGAAAAATCTTTTTTTAGCCTACATCTTTCTATTCATTTCATCTATTTCTTCAACAAAAACTTTGATTGTTGAATCAAATTTCTTGAATTATTTCTCTCATCAAAGTTTTTCTTTTCTCTTTGTGCTTAACTTATTTATATCAATCTTAAAAGAGAGATATATTTTTAAAGAAGATCTTGACACTTACATTGTATAAATCTTTCTACTTATTCATGTCGAAAACTTTGATTGACTGAATCATATTTGCAAAGTCATCATATTCATCAAAGTTTTTCTTTTCTCTCTTAATACTTAATTTATTATAATCATTCATTAAAAAATAGATATATCTTGAGAAGATTCTTTCAACTTACATTGGATTCATTTATTCCTCATCTTCTCATTGAAACCATTTGATTGATTGAATAAAACTCGAAAAATAATCATATCAATCAAAGTTTTTCATTTCTCTCTTAGCACTAAATTCATTACTATTATTTATTAAAAGAGAGATATTTTGAGAAAATTTTTATACTTACATTGCATAAACTTTTATACATTTTCTCATTGAAGTACTTTGATCGGGTGAATCTAATTTCTAATTATTATATTCATAAAAGTTTTTCATCAAACACTTGAGTTATCATTTGTTACTATCCATTAAAGTATTATCCTCTCTTTGTACTTAATTTGTTTTTATTATTTGTCGAGAGGGGAATTTCATTGTAAAATCACTTCGATTGAGTGTGGATCGTGTTGAAGTTCCTTAAAGATCAACATTGTATAAGGATCGGTGCTCCTTGTTGTAAGTCATCGTGTGAGTTATATTGAAGTCCCATAAAACTTAATAGTGTGGGTTGGTTGAGGTCCCCGTAAAACTCAATATTGCATAAGGATCGATGCTTCTTGGTTGTAAGTAATCGGAAGCGTTGTAAAGAGTTGAATTGCATTATAAGTCAATCAACATAGTGAAAAAGGCTTTGCTTGTGCTGAAGAGCTTGATAACGGGGAACGTAGATTATTGCATTGGATCGAACCTCCATAACTATATCGTTTGCATTCTCTATCCCTTTTATTTAACGCTTTTACTTTATGCATATTATATTGTCTCACTTATTTGCTTGTATTTACTTGTCTTTGTTTATTTGCACTTATTATTTGATTGATCTACTTGTTTGAACTAGTTTACGATTATTAGTTTATTAACGCGTTTTTAACTTACGTGATTTTAGTTAATTATTCGAGAAAGTTTTAAAAACCAATTCAACCCCTCCCCCCCCCGGTTAGCTAATCTTGAGCTTTCAATTAGTATCAGAATGATGATTTATGTTCAATCTATTGATTATAACATTCATAGGCCTACACTAGTATTTTAATAAAAATATGATATTTGCAATGTCAAAAGTGTTCTTTGAGGGCATGATGCGTGTTGAATATCGTGTCACTAGAAAAGAAGTTGTATATCATTTTCTTTCCAGTGACATTTTGTACTTCTAATGAATTTAATTTTTCTTATGCCTTGTAGGGTCTTTTTTTTTTTTTTTTTTTTTTCTATTTAGAATTTCTGTAAATTTATTAGGAAGGTGGTGGGTAAGTATATACTTGTTTATTCACCGATTAAGATCTCAACTACCACCGCCTGTGTCACCAACCATCGCCGCCACTGCTTTACGGTGGCCTAATTGTGTGGTTCCAGTCAAATTGATGACAAAATCTTCCTGTATTATTTGTTCAATTTACTGCTAGATATTAAAAAAAAAAGACATGCCAAAAATCCATATTATTGAATACAGGCTTGAATTCAGCACAGAAGAATGCATCAAATAGTTGAGTGATAGAGATTCTATGCAGTCGTCGAGGTTCGATAATTTTTTCCTTAATAACAAAATTGAGGTCGATCATTTGAACGCTTTCCTTGTAATGCAAATTTTCAAGTTTCTTCACTTTACTGGATACGAAGCTACAAATGCTATGTTTAAATCTTATAGATTTTTATTTTCTAGATCACGTTTTAAATTGTTCCCAAAAAATCGATATTCTCATGAAAATCTTGATTAAGCCTCAATCAAGATTGTCTCGACTTTTTATTTATTTATTTATTTATTCTATTGGTGATTTTTGAACCAAAAATCTACTACAGCTAAAAATTTTGAACCGCGTGAATTGCTTGTGTAATATATATTTTAAATTAGGACAAGAATTCAGATATGAAAAAGAATTAAATTATTTGTACATTTTGATTGACGTTCCATGATGTGTAAAAAAATTGACCATTTATTTGAACGAGTGTTATTCAAATAAGTGGTCGAATTGCCGTCACATCATGGAATGTCAACAAAAGTGTCAATCAAAATGTAAGTGTAACAAAAACTTTCTAAATAATAAATTGTACAACTTCGCGAACATTTTTCATAGGTTTAGCCCCTGTTTGTTTGACATTAAATTCAAATAATAATGAGTTTTTTTACCCTTTTTATTCAAACTGTGGGTTCCACCGTCTCACAACTTGGTCCAAAATGGTGGCTCAACTGTCATAATTCTTCTACAATTTGAAAATTAATGCCAAACAAACAGCCTCTTAATAACTTTTATTTTATTTTCAGTGTAATAAAAAATAATAATAAAAATAAAAATCATCTAAGATTCTGATTTTGATATGACCCTCGTGGCTTCTGCCAATTGAAGGACTTTTATAATAAACAATTGATTTCACGGGCATTTAACGACAATTAAAAAGGTATGGGAAAAAAAAATTAGTAACATTTTTAGTACGTTAATTAATAATAATAATAATAATCGATAGATAATATATACATGCATTTTTTTTTTTTTTTATGACTTTGATGTTTTAGATAACATGCTTAATATTGTACCAAATCCAAACATTAATTCCAGTCGCTACTCAAAAATTAAAGAGGTTATCTACTTGTACATAATTTTTTGTACATCAAGGTAACCACTCTCTCACATGAGGGTGAGACCCACTTGAATAAAAAAAATATTATCTCCAAGTGGGCCCCACCCCATGTGAGGGGGTGGACACCTTGATGCACACAAAATTATGCACAAGTAGCAAGGCTCAAAAAACAAATGTGCAAGAACAAAACTTAAATAAATTTAAATCGACTACTTTCTTTTAGTTCTCGTGATCTATCTCGATTTAGTTCCTTCTGAATTACAAGCTGAAATGAAGAATATAGGATATAAATTAGTTCAAACAAGAAAATAACTATAATATTAAAACTGTTCCAATTGATTCCTACAAATTTTCATCCTAACAAGTGCATGCTATGACAATGATTTCAAAGATGGGCCTATTTATGTCCTCAATTTTCACCAAAAATATGGACCTTACTTCAAGGCTCGGACTTTTCCTGAACCGAGTCGATGAGCCAAATTCACACTCCTATTTCCAAGTTTTCACAAATGCTATTACACATGAATATAAAGAGGGACAATTTACAATTATGAAAAATTATTAAAGAAAAAGATAATTTTGAAGATGGGGTAATATTCAAACTTTATTATGGAGTGAGTCTTATATTTCAATAATTGTTCTCTACGTACATACTTAGGACATGTTTGGCATCACTTTTGATCCTCCTTGTAAAAGAGTTTTCCGATAAACTACAGTGGCCATCTTACTTTAAAAACTCTAGACAAAGTATTTTCAAAAAATTATCCAAATATGTTCAAAAACAATTTTTTAATCTCAAAAATAATTTTTGACTTTCAAAAATTATGCCAAATGGATCTTATATTTATGTACATTTACTGGTTACCACCACAACATTGACAATTTTCTTTTGGCATCCCATTTTTATTGGACATCTTGACAAAGTGCATCTATCAATGATTTTTCTTCTCTCTTTCTTTCCTCTTTTTTTCCCTTTATTTATTTATTAATTTTTTCGTGGGGTAGGGAGGGGCAAAATTATACCCATGTTTGATTAATAGAAAATTTAAAGATGCTTAAGCTAGGTGAGATTTGTAAGATGGTTGACACATACATAAACTATATACAGCGTGTGTGTGTGTGTGAGAGAGAGAGAGAGAGAGAGAGAGATGATAGGTTTAAACTTCAGGAAGAGAAATAGAAGAGAAGAAGAGGATGAAAAAGGATTTTGGAATTCTGCGGTGCTTATTTTCCTTTTTGAATAACTCGTTGCGGAAGTATAATGGAATCATCGGATACTGGAGGAAGAGGATTTGGAACTGGAGTATGTACTGGGTCCAAATGTTTTCGCAACATGCTAACATGAAAGACATTGTGAATTTGAGACCCTGGAGGAAGAGCTAATCGATATGCCACTGTTCCTACCTTTCCAATAATCTGATAAGGGCAAAAAAATGTGGAGAAAGCTTCATTGAAGCTCGAAAGGCCACAAAAGTTTGGCGATATGGTTGGAGCTTCAGATACACATAATCGACAATATCAAATGAGATTTCTCGGCGTTGATGATCTACCTGACACTTCATTCGCTGGTTTGCTATTGATAGGTTGTGACGTAGCACATGCAAAATAGTGTCACGGTTACAGAGGTACTCATCAACCGCTTGAATGCGAGAAGTACCTAGAACATAGGTTATAATACTCTGTGGAGGAATTCCATAGACAACTTCAAATGGTGTCATTTTGGTTGAGGAATGGATGGAAGTATTATAGCCGAACTCAGCTTAAAGAATCCAATCGAGCCATTTACGTGGTTGATCACCTGCAAAACATCGCAAGTATTGCTTCAAAGTACGGTTTACTACCTCGGTTTGACAGTTTGCGGGTGGTAACTTGAACTCACGCAAAGCTTAGTTCCTTGTAATTGGAAGAGTGCTACTTATAAAAACTTTATCCCTGTCACTTACTATGGATGTTGGAACTCCGTGGAGGCAAACCACGTTGGCTATGAATGCTTTAGCAACAGTGACTGCAGTATATGGATGTCTTAAGGCAACAAAATGAGCATATTTGGTTAAGTGATCCACAATTACCAGGATAACTGTGTGTCCATTTGACGGTAATCCTTCGATAAAATCCATTGATACTTCAGTCCACATCCGAGTAGGAATGGGTAAGGGTTGAAGTAAGCCAGCTGGTTTCATGCAATTAGTTTTGTACCTTTGACATATGCTGCATTGTTTTAGAAATTCCTTCACTACTCGACGCATGTTAGGCCATCCAAAGCTGAGCTTGATGCAAGAACGTGTTTTATGGAATCCAAAATGCCCAGCAGTTGGTGACGAGTGGCAATCTGCAATGATTTGTTGAATTAAGGCTGAAGTGGGACTCAAGTAGACTTTTTCGTTTTTGAACCAGACTCTATCTCGCAGTGCTAGCTGGTAAGGTGATTGTGTTTGACTCAACTTCTGATAAAAAAGGATATTACTGTACTTCCTCTTGTAATTTTGGCCACCAATCTGGACGTGGCATAGAAATGGATAAGAACTGAAATTCAACCATACGAGAAAGGGAGTCAGTAGCTTGATTTTCAGGCCCACGCTTGTACTCAATTTCATAATCATATCCAAGGATCTTTAGGAGCTATTGAGTTTGCGCTGGTGTAGTAATCCGTTACTCAAGTAAATATTTAAGGCTCATTTGGTCAGTGCGCACCGTAAATGGTTTGCCCCGGAGATATGGACGCCACTTTCGAATTGACTTAACAATGGCCATCATTTCTTTCTCATATGTAGACAACAATAAAGCTGACCCCTTCAAAGCTTCACTAAAGTAAGTTATTAGCCGATTATTTTGAGAAAGGACTGCTCCGATTCCGATCCCACTAGTGTTGCATTCAATCACGAACCTTTGAGAAAAATCAGGAAGACATAAGACTGTGGTGATGTCAGTGCTTCCTTCAACCTTTGAAAAGCAAGTTCCGCTGCATCATTCCATTTAAATCTTTCCTTGGACAAGACCTGAGTTAATGGGGCTGCTATCCCTCCAAAATGACGGATGAATTTGCGGTAATACCATGCTGGCCAGAGAAACCTAGGTACTCCCTTTGTTGTGGATGGCCAGATGGTATTACAATGAAGTCGTAGTGCCCTTCATGCATTCGAAAGGTTGTTTTTCAAATATCTTCTTCATGTACGCGAATATGATGGTATCCAGCCTTCAAATCTAACTTGGAGAAGAATTTGACTTGTGAAGTTCATCAAGGAGTTCATTAATTACTGGAATTGGATATTTATCCTTGACTATGATGTGGTTCAATGCTCGGTAGTCAACACAAAATTGCCAATCACCATCCGCCTTTTTGACCAATAGGACAAGTGATGAAAATGGGCTATTACTAGGCCTTATTAATCTTGATTGCAATAGTTCTCTCACCAGCTTCTCCATTTTTGTTTTTTGGTAGTAGGGGTAACTGTAGGGTCGCACACTCACTGGTCCAGTATTTGGCTATAATAGGATGCGATGGTCATGTGGTCTTTTTGGGGGTAAGCTGGTGGGTAGTTCATATACTTTAGAAAATTCAGTTAGGAGATGGGTGGGGACTTGTGATATGATCCAGGAGTCAAGCCCGACGAGGACAAGCCCTGGACAGGACCCGTTGATTATCGAAGGAGGTCCGATGACACATTTGAGGGCAAAGCAGGTGAAAAAGGCGATGAGATTGCTTGCTCAAGCTATGATGGACGAAGTTTCAAAGTTAACAAGTCATAGAACAAGTTTCATATTAGGTTCGGAAGAAGAAACCAAATGGATCAACTCGATTCAAGCAGCAAACGAGCAATATGGATGAAAACAAGCATAACTTTCAGCTCGGTTGTCGAATTTTCGTCCATGAGTACATTCCAGAAAAGATACAAAATTCTACACAAGGTTATGTGGACGCATGGTACTTTTGGGCTTGCAATCGCACAAAAACAGGTCGAGAACAAGTTGTCGAAAAACTTTCCTTTTTCGTGAATTTTCTTATTAGACTAGAATTCTATTTTCTTTCCAATTTTACAGTATTTTGTAACCTAATTCTGTTTTTACTAGGTTTTCTGGCTATTAGTATAAATATGACTTCATTATTCAATGTACGAACATTTTGACAAAATTATTATTAAGATATATTCGAGAGATTATTGTGTTTTTCAATTTCATTCTTCTTAGAACAATTTAAACTTATCAAGAGGATTCTTGTGACGTTCAATACCGAGTGCGGCTCACGTGTTGTGTAATCAAGAGGTCATTCAAACTTCGTTTTTGTTTGGTTGTCGGGTTCATTAATTCTTTTTTCAAACTCAAAACCGGGATTATTCTTTAGGCTTTCTTGGGATCTTCAATCTCGTGTGGATTGCGTAGTGTTCGTTGCTATGTGGTTCTCATCAACTTGGTTGGGGTACATTGGGAGAAAGTAAAATTTGGGAGAGAAATCCAGTACCATGGAGAGTATTGAATTCATTATCAGATAAGGTTTCTAGAGCAGCATGCTCTAGACCTGTGAAAGTGCACGATTTTTCTCCAATTTTATAGGTCATGGTCAGTTGTTTGAAATCCATCTCTATTGGCCCAAGGGTCTCCAGCCATTGTACTCCTAGGACCAATTGGCAAGCTGCAACAGGGAGCACATAATAGTCGGCAGTGATTGATTTACCTTGGATGTATATGGTGAGAGCTGGACACAATCCCACACATTCTATCTTTTCTCTGTTGGCAACCATGACTTGAAATTTCTTTGCTTGAACAATGGGTAACCCATGTTTGGTGACTGTGGCTTGATCAATGAAGTTATGGGTGTTGCCCCCATCTATGAGTACAGTCAAGTTTTTGTTTTTGAGTTTACCCAGTACACGAATTGTTTTGGGATGATTGGCCCCAGAGATTGCATGAAAGGAGCTTTTCGGCATGGTTTCTTGGTTATCAGGTTCTATTTAGGGTTGTTCATCCTTGTCAACGCTTGATTGATCCAAATATTCTATCATGAATATTTCACATCGATGACCCAGGGCAAACTTCTCATCACAATAGTAGCACAATCTTTTTTCGCGACGCTCTCTTGCCTCTTGATTAGTTATTCGTCGGAAGGTGGTTGGATGAACATTTGCACTTGGACTTCCACGTGGGTTATGAGAAGGGCCTAGAACTTCGGGAGCAGAGTTGGAACTCGCCATTGGTGTTTCAATTGCTGGTTGGGATCGACTTGGGTAATTTGGTTTCTTCTAAAGTTGATTTCGCTCCAATCAATCGAGCAACTCCTATATCGTCTACCAGCACCTTGAGTTGTTTAATTTTTACGTCTAGGTGAATATCGTCTCGAAGACCTGCAATAAGACAACCAACAAGAAATGCCTCAGGTAGGCCATCAACCCGGTGAGAGTTTTTCAAAGGCTTCCTGATAGGCTGCCACAGTAGAGGTCTGCCGAAGCCGTGTCAGAGCTTCAGAAGGGTCCTCATCTTCAGGTGGTCCAAAGCGAAGGAGGACTGCTTTGGTGAATTCATCCCAATTCCGTGGTCCACGGAATTTTATGAACCATTGGTGCCATTGTAGGGCTATGCCTTCTAAATGAAAGGAGGCTAGGTGAACTCATTGATCAGCACTGATGTTTTTAAATTCAAAATATTGCTCTGCCTTGTGAATCCAGCCGGTAGGGTCTTCTCCGTTGAATTTTGGAAAGTGTAGCTTGAGGTGGTGGTGAGGGTCGTTGGGGTATGGGGCCTTATGGTGTTTGTGGGATGTGATGTTTCTCCATGGTAGAAAGGGTTAATTTCAAGTTGGGGGTTGGGTTAGTGCGAGAGACTCGCAAGGCTTGCAACTCAGTTAATACTGATTGCAAGGCAGCATTGATTTGATCAAAGTTGGACTCATGTCGAGCCAAGGCTTCATTCACATCATTGCGAAATTCAGCATTAGTTTTGCCACGAGTGTCCATTGTCAAAACATCACTCTGATACCAAATGATAGGTTTAAATTTCAGGAAGAGAAATAGAAGAGAAGAAGAGGTCGAAAAAGGATTTTGAAATTCTACCGTGCTTTATTGATCATATTGGGGGACTATTTATAATAGTCTTACAGATGTAAAATAACAAACAATGCTAAAACTTAGGAAAGAATCAAGACCAGCTCACCTGGCAATCAAATTAAATGGAAAACAACTAACAGACTATTGACTATGTTCTACAACATTCACGGATCAAGAGTATGCTAAGGTTTTAGGTTTATTCTATGAATCCATCTAAAAATACACGTTCCACCAACATAGAAAAGAATGGGAGTAGGAGACTGATTGTGGATAGAACCCAAAAGTCTCAACCACCACAAACGAACTACCCTCTCAACAACCACATAATAATGGATCATCCTTACAACTGACCCCACCATCTTTATTTTGCTTGGAGAAACCTCAAATATATTAGATTGCCCTTACCTTTCTTGAATGGCTCGAACTAACAATCCATTTCGACATTGACCTCAAAAAAAGGGACACTTGCAATTACGAGAAACAAAGGCTACAAGCGAACTAGATATCCTAGAGTTCGTCAACCCAACTGAGAGCACATTTCGTTATCTCAGGTTAAGAACTCTACTAGTAAGTGAAATGACCTTATAAGTTCGGAGACTAAGCTTTTAACCAGAGAAATAGACGTAAAACTAGATAATTGAAATCCATTTACATGCTCATTACAAGAAGTCTGTCTCAAGGTATTTGGTTAGAGAGACAAATCTTGTTAATCCATACTACTAAGTTTTCAAATCTTGAGAAGTTCTTGTAATGAAAAATTAGCTTTGATGGAAATTTGCTTATGCTCTCAAAATCTAGCAAGAATTAGCTGTAAAAGGAGGATATAGTCTTTTCATTATCAATCAACCACATAAATCACAAGGAAAATGAGACATCATAAATCAAAGAGTGATGCTTGGTGTACATAATTTGGTGTACATAATGGTGTCCATACACTCACATAGGGTGGGGTCCGCTCGAATAAAATATTCAAGTAGACCCCATCCATGTGAGTGTATGGACACCATTATGTAGTCCAAATTATGTACAAGTAGAGTTATCCTAAATCAAAATACTTAGTTACAAAATTGAAGACAATGTTTCAAGTATGCGTCCCTGCCAATTGAAGAATATACCATTAAAGAAAATTTATCTTCTTTTATTATTAACTCTCAAATGATAGTACCCTGACCTGAGTACCTTGTGCGTGGGTTCTTTATAATTTTACAACCCCATAATCAATAAATAACTCTGGATGGCTACCAGCAACCGAGAAACTTGACCAGAAAAATCTAGGAGACTTCTTTAGCTGCTGCTATAACAGCTTCTGCTGTTATGCCAAATTCCTTGTAAATTATTCCTGCAGGTGCACTAGCCCCAAATCGGTCAATTCCAATGGCCTTACCTTTCCATCCAACAATCTTATGCCATCCGAATGTTGACCCAGCTTCAATGCTAACCCTAGCTGTTACAGATGCAGGCAGGACACTTTCCTTGTACTCATCTGATTGCTCGTCAAAAAGCTCCCAAGAAACGAAAGAGACAACTCTAACTGTCTTGCCTTCCTTTCTGAGTTCATCAGCTGCCTTTGCTGCGATTTCCAACTCAGAACCTGTTCCCATCAAAATCACATCAGGCTTGTTACCAGATGAATTATCGGATATGATGTAACCTCCCTTTTCTACTCCTTCGATCGAGGTTCCAGGAAGTTGGGGCAGCTTTTGCCGAGAGAGGGCAAGAACAGATGGTCTCTTTCTGTTGAGGACAGCTACCTTGTATGCACCGGCTGTCTCATTTCCATCCGCTGGACGGAGCATCAATATGTTGGGCATAGCTCTGAAACTCGCCAAGTGCTCAATGGGCTGATGAGTCGGTCCATCTTCTCCAAGACCAATCGAGTCGTGGGTCATAACATAGATAACTCCGGCTTCACACAAGGCAGAAATTCTCATGGCTGCTCTCATGTAGTCGGTGAACACAAAGAAAGTTGCACAGTAAGGAATGAAACCAGGGCTGTGGAGAGCGATTCCATTACAGATGGCTCCCATACTGTGTTCACGTACACCAAACCTTACATTCCGCTCTTCGGGTGTGTTCTTTTGGAAATCACCAAACATTTTTAGAAGGGTCATGTTGGATGAGGCAAGATCAGCACTGCCACCTAGTAGACCAGGGAGAACCTTTGCAAGCGCATTGAGGTTTTGTTGAGACAGATTCCTTGTTGCATCTGCTGGGCTCTCAGGAGTGTATGTCTGAAGAAAAAGAATAAAAGTCAACAAGTCTTGGCAGAAACATATATTAGCAAATGAAAAACTATATAATTATTTGACTTGAGAGGAACATTTTCCCATTGTTAGAGAAAAATAGCAGAATGAAAGGTAAGAATTTGCACATTCTACACTCATTGATTCTTCATATATCAAGCATCTCCCTAATTGCAAATGTTGCACATAAGGAACGCTCAAAAGACAAGGTGGAGAATAACAAAAGTGCCAAGAACCACTCACAGGAAGAGCTTTCTCCCAACCAGAAGGCAGGTCACCAGTAATGATAGACTTCAATTCTGCTGCTTCTTCTGAATACTTCTTCTCGTATTCAGCAAACTTAGCGTTCCATTCAGCTTCAAGGGCAGCACCTTCAGGGGTATGGCGGCTCCAATGCCTGTGAAAAATTGTATCCAGATCACTATGCATTAACAAACAGAAATGGCATGACATTGATTGGAGAAGCAAGACAATATTCTTACTTCTTTACATCCTCAGGCACGTGGAAGGGCTCATAAGGCCATCCAAGGTTCTTCCTGGTGGCGTCAACTTCCTTGGCACCCAGTGCACTTCCATGTACACTATACGAGTTCGCCTTGTTGGGAGAACCATAACCAATGGTTGTAGTCACCTGTAGGGAAGAAGAAAGTTAAATAGGTACCATTTCCCTTATAAGGTAAGGCATCTTAAGAATAAAATAGCTATATCAACAAAATATATAGTAATCAACGATTCTTCTTCGCATTTCAATAATTATACGTTTATTATTCAAGATGAAGCTTCTGATCACCCTATTTTATGGATGAAATATCTGACCTTGATCAAAGTGGGCTTGTCTTTTACGGCTTTTGCTTCCTTAATGGCAGCACGAATTTCATCATAACCAGTGTTTCCATTCTTCACCCAGATTACATGCCATCCAAGAGCCTCAAAACGGGTGTCAAC
The DNA here is from genome assembly GCA_019097785.1 of Fraxinus excelsior. Taxonomy (NCBI): domain Eukaryota; kingdom Viridiplantae; phylum Streptophyta; class Magnoliopsida; order Lamiales; family Oleaceae; genus Fraxinus; species Fraxinus excelsior. The sequence continues at coordinate 7,668,215 of CM032624.1, forward strand.
ACTCTCAGTGAAGGCAATTTCTGTGTCACCATCAATAGAAATATGGTTATCATCATAGAAAGCAATCAACTTTCCAAGTCCCCAGTGCCCAGCAAGGGAACAAGCCTCATTAGAAATGCCCTCCATTTGACATCCATCACCCAGGATACAATAACTGCAGATGAGCCAACGCAATTAGTCCAAAGAGACAAAACATAGTATACTTAATCCATGACCTAGTAATAAGAACTAAATGAAAATCTGGGGCGATCTTACGTGTAGTGATCAACAATTTCACTATCCGGCCTGTTGTAACGAGCAGCTAAGTGCTTCTCTGCAAGGGCCAAACCAACAGCATTGCAGATACCCTGGCCAAGTGGACCTTCAATTCGTGTAAATGAAAATAACAATCAGTTCCAAAACTATGAACTCAAAACATGCAAGCAAATGAAAGTAACTTTCAGGATTAAATACCAACCGGTGGTGACTTCAACACCCACTGTCTCAAAGTTCTCGGGATGACCTGGTGTTTTGCTTCCCCATTGACGGAAACCCTTCAAATCCTCTTCCTGAGTATTTTATACCATAGATTTTTCAGCTAAAACTATAGGAAATTATCTCCACTACTGAACTAAATGAACACCACATAATACACAATTTAAACAGTTAAACGTGCACTACCTGAAAAGAGAAAAAGACTAATAATTATAACATAACAATCCTGGGCGTGATATTGGAAAAACAACCACAGAAGCAATAAATATCAAAAGAACTCGCTGAACCAACATAATACAAAAAATCCCAATAGCTTTTGAACCCAATTAAATTTACGCATCCCATTAAAGGGAAAAAACGAAAACGAATATCCCAACAATCGATCCAAAAACAAAATTCAGTAATAAAGAAAAACCCCTTAAATAAGAACTTGCACTTAGATTTATATACAAATTTAATAGACACACTGAAAGTCTCTTAGATGTGTATAAATTGTGCGCCTATGTACTCAACACTGAGTGAAAAATAAGCAGAACTAAAAGATAAGGGCTTGACCTGGACAGAGTCATATCCCGCAAGGTGTAAAAGAGCATACTGAAGCATGCAGCCGTGGCCAGCAGAGAGCACAAAGCGGTCACGATTGAACCACGAGGGGTTCTTGGGATTATACCTCATGACCTCATCATACAATATATGACCCATCGGAGCGCACCCCATGGGCAGACCCGGGTGACCCGAGTTGGCCTTCTCGACTGCATCGATAGCCAAGAAACGGATCGTGTTGACCGATTTTTCAACAAGGGACGTGTCTGTAGTCTTCTCTAGTGTCTCTACAGTGGCGGATGCGCGTGGGACAGAGAGGCGAGTGGTGGTAGTTGGGACAGTAACAATACGGCGGCGGGAAATGGTGGCGGACTTGAGGCCGTAGAAGGTGGGGAGGGAAAGGGAGGTGGTAGTGGTGGTTTGGGAAGAGCCATTGCGGGCTATGGAGGAGCTGGAGAGGATGGCTTGGGAGACGGTTATGGAGGAGGAAGCCATGGCTCAACTAGAGAGAGAGTTGAGAAGATAGATAAATGAAGTGTGACGACGGATTCGTGGGCAATGGGCATTTTATGGGTCCCTAACCATTTTTTAGCATTAAATTGACATTTTTTTTCAGATATTTTTAGCTGTTTGTATAAAGAAAAATAAATTAATTTACAAATAAAAATTTAATATTATTTATACATTATTTTTAAAATTTATTTTCAACTACACACTTTTTCATTAAATAATATTATACGTAAATACAAAATTTTCTTTATTTTTTAACCAAACACTGTCCAAAAAATCAAGAATAATTCTATTTGTAGGGGTCGTCCCCCCAATAGAAGGCCGTCACTTGTCAAATCGATAAAAAATTCGGTAAATGATTATTTACACGTAGTGCGGTAGAAAAATCAATATTCTAAAACCTGTGGGCCCAAATAGGAGCTTAATAGTTTGAAATATGTTACAAAAACTAGTTAAAAATAATAAACATCAAATTACAAATATGAACGAAACATTATTTAATCATTTTGATGTGTATATTTTTCTATGTTGAAAGTTACTTTTTCTAAAAACAAGTATATAAAAATGATTATTTCTGTAGAAATTTGACCGGCCATGCAAAAGTTAATTTTCCAGCAAAGTAGAAATTTGTGGATGTATGAAATATTAGCTGAAGACAAAATGGTATTTTTTTCTTTTTTTTAAGGCATATTCTCTTGACCATTTTTAATGTGAAATATCTTAAAAATCATTCAATTTATACCTTAGTCACGAAATAATCACTAAACTTCAAATTATTTCTAATACTCATGCCCTTAGCCTCCATTGCTTGCATTGCGGTATTGCACCTTGCTTCATCTGCAGTTTCCACAATTAGTTTCTCCTTTTCCTCTCCAAAAAGTCTAAAGAACTTGGTAAAGAACCCCAAGAATCATCAAGTTGGTGAAGAATTTTGGGGAAAATCGATTTCTCAATCGCCGCTTCTGAGTTTGGTTTTGAGTAAATGATTTTCAGTTGGAAATGTTTTAGGATCTTTTTTTTTTTGTCACGTCCGACTTAAGGTGACAAATATTGTCAGGTGACATGGCATGCATTTAACAATCATTAGTTGCCACGCAAGAAAATAGTTGTCCACGTTACAATTTTTTTGGAGTGATGGATGAAGTGTAAACGAGATAAGTACAGTGACCATTTTGAAACAATTTGAAGCTTAGCGAGTAGTCAATGACTATAGTATAAGTTAAGTAATTTTTGAAACATTTTGCTTCAACTTTTTCTATCAATATCCACTTTATCTCACAAAAATTAATATATATGCTATGTCTCATTTGATGAAGGCTCCAAAAAGAGATCTACATGACAACCATCTGACAAATTAGTCGGGCTCTCTCTCCACATCACCATCCTACTTGTCCGAGGTGGTATCATAGACTAGGTGATGCATCACTTCATTCGAGGCACCTCAGATGGCTGACCCTACAATGTCAAGGTGAGGTGCCACGTCTGCTGCACGAAAAAGTTCGAGACATTTAGCATCCAACTTAATATAAAGCATCTCCTCGCATCACTTCTTCCAAGGAAATCTTTAAACACTAATCTTTCTATGATTTGATATGATGTCTCTGCTACAGGCGCTCAAAAGATCAAATTGTCAGTCTATATTTCAGAGGCTAGGCTAGACTTTAGAGTGACTGCTTGTCAGGAACATTAAAAATGTCTGTTAGCCTATGATTGATGAATTGATACCTAGAAGAAGACTTCAAACATCAAGATGGGGTCATGGTCACTTCATCCAACGGTTGTCGTCCCATCCCTTTCACTATAAAAGTTCATACTTATTTCGTCATTTGAAGGTAAGGCATTTTTATTCACTCAAACAGTGAGACTGCTCGGTATTCTCTCACACTTATCACTTTAAATATACCCCTGGTGCCCGTTCACATTGTGGTTCCCATCTTTTGACCATTCCACACCCAAATTTACTCACATAAATTGATTGATATGATCATTGGAGTGCTTGAGGTCGTCTCCCCCACCTTATGAGAAGGTCATGTGTGCTAATAATTTGTCCTGGTGTACGGGAATTTGCCTACGTGGATATGAATAGAATTGGAATCTATTGACCACATCTTCATGTGTCAGATTTGGAGGTCAACAACATTATATTTGAAAGTATAGTGAACGAAATGACGAAACGAGTTTACAATTTTATTGAGTCAAGTCTAGCACAGTCTAATCGAGCCGATACATTGGAATTTTCATCTAACTCAATGCGATCTTTAGGAACAGACAAAAAAGTGCCTGAGAAAGCAAAGATTTAGGCTTTAAATGACAGTGTAGAAATTTAAGGACGGCAAGAATCATTACTTGTTGCATACTGCACATTCATCACATGCTGTGCCAGACATCCGACTCAAGTGGATTGGTCAGACCGTAGAAATATTCATTAGGCCGAGCCAAACCGAGCAGATAGAAAAGATTGAACTGCCACGGTCTTATTTTTTTTTCGTATCTAATAGGCCGCAGAAACTTAGCCACCCAGAAGCATCCATTAGCACTAACTCATTATTTTCTCTTTATTGAATAAACTTGAGATAATTCACAAATCTTGGCTACCAGAAGAAAAATGATTAGAAAATTACGTGTGCTTTTTTGAAAGACGAATGCAGCATCAAATTCGACATCTAGCAGACTATTAACTCTTAGGAATACATAAAAGTTTAAAATTGTTTTCAAGAATTTAAAAAAATGAAGTTTTGGCTTGATTTTAACTGAAAATAGCAAAAACGATTTTTTTGTGTTTTCCGTTTTCTTTGTAAATTTTAAAATCGTTACTAAAAATAGGTAAGCAAACGTGTTTTCAGTATTTTCGAAAACTGAAAACTAAAAATGGTAGGAAAACAGCAAAGTAAAAACGAGCCCTAAGAGTTTTGTTCGAAAACAAATTGGACAATGGAGAATAGAAGGCCATGGAAAGGCTATAATGAAAGTGGACAGGTTCTATTTACTAGTTCTATTCGAGCTTTCAAGTAAAATATAGCTTAATCAAGAGCCGCGCACAACAAACTAAATTCGACATTTTCGACCCCAGTATAAAGCAATTAAAGTTGTAAGGTTGTTAACTGGATAAGCAACGTTAATTTTAATTATTCAATCTTAGTCACCATGATCATGAGATGGTACAAAATCTGTACTTGGTATATTGAATATAGTAAGACACGTTTTGTAACATAATCAAAACATATCGTGTGCAATCGGTGGATAAAGTTGGACTATTTACCTCGATAAGATTGTATTGTTTTGATTAAGATTTCTATACTCTAGAAATAAGAATGATATGTACGGTGCACGTTGAATGAGACTAAATAGATGACTTATTCGTAATCGTCACAGATAATATCATCAAACGAGTCATTTAAATCTTGAGCTCCTTAGTCGCTAGCTCAATTTTTTTGAGGTGCCAATAAGTGAATTCCGGAAACTAAAACCTCTTTATTTGGATAACTATTCGAGTTATTATAAAACATTCAAAAATGGTTAATTTTTGTTTTTTTTTTGTTTTTTTTTTTGTTTTTTTTATGACTTGGGTGTCCAAGTTTCGAACGACTAATTTTGAGGAGTGGTGACTTTCCCCCCGATTCGTCACCCGGATTAATCCGGATGCGATCACATCCTTATACACACTTGGGTCGGACATTCGACGGTTCTCCTCCCCGTGGACCTCTGCATTTCAACATAGATGTTGCATTCGAACATTGAAATGTTGTCTTCCAGCTGCTGCGGGAATTCGAATCTTCGATGCTACGTAGGGAAATTTTGTTCATTTTTATTAACACCAACTATTGTTAAAGAAAAAAAATTCTATATATATGCACAATTAAATCACCACTCTTCTCGCAGATGTGTATATTGGACCACTCGCTTTTACTACTATTTGTATGTTCATAAAAAATGATCAAGAAAATATCAGTCATTACTATCATTTAAGATAGACATGTAAGAAAACATTTAAGAAGTACGACTCCCTTGGACTTTCCTTTTCGAGTAACTTTTCGAGTAAATGAAAGTCATAGGACTTCGATTTTTTAGCATTAAGATTCTAATGATAAAAAGTTGTTAGTTGTTTCAAAACTTAGAAATTACAATTGAAAACGTATATATTATTCAACTTAGAATATCCTAAACAATATAAAAGAGCATGTTTGAAAGGCACTGTTCATTAGATAAGTGTCAACAAATTGAATAGTCAACCAACATGACATTGTTTGAACGTTGGGTGTTTTTTCCTTCCATTTCCCATAAAAAGAAAAAACTCTCTGTAAAAGCAAAACTTCACATGCCCTATTTTGAGTTCGAAACTGCCACCAAGAAGACGCCACTAGAAGAACAATCGGGCACTGGAGAAGATAGCAACTGTTGCGAGGATGGGGGACGGAGGCGCCGATGTCTATGTGTCTCACAAAGACACGACGACGTGCCTCCACCAGACACGGACACAAATTGTGCCTCCATGTGCAACAGAGACACGGTGTCTCCGTAGCTCACGGAACCTTTTCCAATAACTCCATCGTTTTTTCCACGCGCGTTGCCCTTGTCCGCCATCGCCGTCACCCCCACATTGCCTCTCATAACTACAGAGATGCACTCATCAAATCTATTATGTTCTTTAAGGGACAGAGATCAGGGAGACTTCCTCCTAATCAAAGAATTTCTTGGAAGAGAAACTCTGGCCTTTCAGATGGCTCGGCCGCTCATGTATGTGTGCATTTCCTTTACTAAAAAATTATCAGTTTTGTAATTTTTGCTTATTTTAACTGGGTTTTGCTTATTTTGGGTTCATATGACAATGCAGGTTGATTTGGTGGGTGGGTATTAGATGCAGGGACAATGTGAAGTTTGGGTTTCCAATGGCATTTACCACCACTATGCTTTCTTGGAGTGTTATTGAATTTGGCGGGCTTATGAAAGGAGAGTTGCAGAATGTAAAAGAAGCCATTTGCTGGGCTACTAATTATCTTCTCAAAGCCACTGCTCACCCTGACACCATTTATGTCTAGGTTTTCAATTTTTCTTCTCTCATTCACTAGTAATATGGCAGTTTGATAGCCAGTTTAAAACTTTGTCGAATCTTATTCACCAATGATATGTGAAATGTAAAATTTTCCGAATCTTGTGTCAAAATGAAAAGCAGTAACCGGAACTTAAATAAAAGAAGCCCCAAGCCCCTCTTTTTTTTAGTGGAAGGAGGACGGTACATCCGATATTTTATTAATATGTCCTCATTTGTGACGGAGGAATACCGTAGTTACAAATGATATCAAGAACATCAATAAATGAGGAAGTACTATTTCCCTTACCGTGAAAGTAAAGAATAATAGGAAACAAAAAATAAGGAGTACTACCTTCCTTACAAAAAGCATAATTGTAAGCAAAAATAAAAGTAAAAGAAAAATTCAAATACTTAAACTCTAAAGTTGGGAAAACCATATTTGTCAATCTGAACAAGCGCCCTGATATGTCTGATAGGTCGGCTGGTCTATATTCCTGGTATCTACGATGATGCCAACCCTCGGAAATAAGAGCATCTGCAACTTGGTTCCCCTCTTTAAAGATGTGGGAAATCATATCTCTGTCAAAAGAAACAATATCTGCAATTTGTCTGAGTATTCCCAGGATATGCCACGATCCACCACCTCTGGTAATGCAGTGAATGGCCACAATTGAGTCTGCCTCAACCCAAATATCTGACAAACTAAAGTCTCTAGCCAGTAGTATCTCATCACGAATGGCCCTAAGCTCCGCCTCTAGGACCATGCTTGTTGGGAGAGACCTGAGGACATGGACACTCCAAGAAGTGTGTTTAAGATAGACAAAAATACCCCAGACACTGAGGTTGCAGCTAAAACAACTGTAGCTCTTACAGCAGCCTCTTTAGTCTTTAGAAGAAGTGATCCCACTTATTCCAAGCTCCTTGCCAGAAGGGCCACCAGGGTATAATTTAAATATAATTAACAATTAAATGCACAAGATGAATAATGCAACAATTTTGTCTGAGGTTTATGTTTGATTTGTAGGTGTTTCAGTTTGCTGATAAATAATACATAGGCCCATACTGCTATGGACTGAAACCATATGTCTGCCCATATTATTGTGATTTTTTTGGATATCAAGTGAAAAAAAATTCTTATCTTTTTCTTGTATTTTCCTGCCCTTCCATTAATCTTTTCAACATTGTAGTTGTTATTAATGATCTAAAGAAAATGAACTTTTAGTAGCCGTTTCTAAATTTATTGGGACCAAGACTTAGTTTAAATTTATGTGTATTGATCATTTAAGGATGAGCTATTGTGGGGTGCCGCTTGGTTGCATAAGGCCACCAAGAACCGAATGTACCTTAACTACACTCAAGCAAATGGACAGACCCTTGGTGCTGATGAATCTGACAATACATTTGGTTGGGACAACAAGCATGTTGGGGCTAGAATCCTTCTTCCAAAGGTCACATTCTAAATAAGTAATTTTTCTCATCAATTAATTCTTCTTCCAGTCTTTTTGTATGATCATTCAAGTTACATTTTTTCAGGCATTTCTTGTCCAAAAGGTTCAATCCCAGTCGTGCAGATAATTACATTTGTTCTCTAATCCCAGGGACCCCTTACTCTTCAGCACAGTACACCCCAGGTTCGTCCCCCTTTATGTCATGTTTGGCAAACGGGTGAGAGAATAACAGGTTTTCAGGCATTAAGCAAGCTGGAAGAATAATGGGAGCTCTACATAACTAAGATTACAACCATTACCAAAAATAACTAAAAATCAATCCACTCCCCGCCACGCCATTAAATAGCCAACTCAACTGCAACACATGCATTGCACGTGCGTCCACTAGTAGATCAAAAAGTATTTCTATTAATTACTAATTCATGAAACTTTTAGGGCCCGTTTGGTACAGATTCTCCAAATTCTACAGTAAATCAATTCTCATTTTCAACCACACATTCTTCAATAAAATAATATTTTCCATCACATCAATAACTTTTTCAACCACACATTTCTCATCATATCACTTTTTAAAATCAATTCTTCCCCCAAAAAAATCCATCCCAAACACGCTCTTAAAATGAGATTTGGGCCATGAACATTTTTAACGAAGGGTACTAATTTTGGCTTAGAATCAAAGTAATTCAGACTCTCTTGATTATTGATTATAATTGCAAATGATAATTAATAAAATATAAAGTGATATGACATCAATCAACCTGAGTACCCACCGAAAGCAGAAAAGATTTAAGAACACAAAAGTGCCAAGGATCTGTTTGGTATTGGAAAATTGCTAAAATTATTTAATTTTATTATCCACGAACTCTACTTTTTTGAAAAAAAGAATATTTTATTTTTATCATGCACAAACTCTATCGACTATCAACGTAAGTAAATTAATTCATTCAAGAAGGAGAGAAGAAATAAAAAAGTTTGATGATATAAGTTATAACTTTAAAATATATTTTTGGCTAACCTTAAAAGTTACTTATAAGCTATTGTTTGATCTACATTATGTTCAAAATCAATCATGCTACATGTACATCATCTTTTACATCATTGTTTACATTGTGTCATTTAAAATAAACATTGTTTCCATCCACAATTTTTTTTTGAAAATAAAGGGGATGTCATTCTCAATGTAGCTCATATTAGTTTCACATTATTTTGTACGTGAAAATGAAAATTGACCTTTTTCAAAAAGTGGGTCCCACTATGAGCCAAGCTAGTCAAAGATTGCTGCTGATCCATTTTGCAACAGTAAAAATTCTTCTAATAATGTGAAACAAACGTGGGCTCCATCAAAATACTATTCAAAAATTATTTTGGGAAAAATGGGGCTCAAACAACATCTAAATAAATAAGTAAATTTTAATTGAAATATTTTTTTTATTTATTTGTGAAACTTCAATATTGATATGCTACTTACTTTGAAAATATAACCGCTAAATGAATAAAATTTTAATTTTAATTTAATTCAAAGTAAACAATTTATTTTAACCATATAATTTTTGATATTCACAATTTGTTAATCATACATTTCATCATTTTTTATCAAAATTTACTAAAAAATTAATTTTAATCTCGACGAAAAAGGCATAGTAAAAACTACTTTCATAATTACTCAAAAGAAAAAGAAAAAAAAATAATATCGCCCTTCAGCTTTTCGAGGCAATTTTTCTCCTGCCAAACGCGTCTTTAGAATTGTCAGAAACAATAACAAATTTCAAAAGCTACCCCAAATCTCCTCAATCTCTATTTCTAAGCGTCCATTTCATGCGATTTTTCGGCGAGATCTACGATCAGGTAAATTTAATGAACCCGTCATTTCTATTTTCTTGTTAAAATTACAATTTATTTTTAATTTCCTGAAAATTCAACTGATGCTGTGTAAAATACTGTCCTTTTAGGGTTGCCAGACATCCAATTTAGTGTATTTCTCCCTTTGAACGCCTCAAAGATATGAAATCAGATAGTGTTTATTTAGTATTTAATTATTTGTATTGCTGGAAAATATAAGTTATAGTTTGTTTGTTTTTGTGGCTTCGAAAGCTGTTGGAGCTGGAGCATGTTGAATTGTTTTATGTGCTATTGTTTTGACATTTAGCGCCTGAAAATGGGAAATGTAAAATCTTTCTGAATTGAGTCGATGTGTAAGTGTTCAATTTGTAAATTTACAATTTTAAGCTGAAGTGCGATTTATACCATCTAGAACTGGATTTTAAAATAGAATCTTTATATATTTAATTATATGCAGCCATTTAGAGTCTGACGCAAAATTGAATCTCCATAGTCATTCACTGTTAGCTGCCCAGATGAAATTCAATACGTTACTTTAGTGAGAAAAATGGCATTTTCAGTTTTGCAGAATTTCATTAGACCACGTGTTTAGTTGATGAGGACTTAGTTTTATAATATATGTATAGAAAAAGTCCATTTGTAGCTAAATGATTAATTTGATTACAAATGCCTCCCTTTGTGATATTGTCTGCAACTAAGCAACGATTAATTAAAAAGGGAAATTCCCCTCCTTCCCTGGTTCCCCCCCTTTGAGCTTGCTTCTGGTGAATGTTTGAACTCGCCTCCTGTTTATTAACTCTTTCATATTGCATCTTATGGTCCATTCCCGTCTACCATCTGCAAAAAATTCGGCTGTACTCTATAGATTATGATAGATTATTTATAGGTTATAGAAAATAAATTTATAAATGAGTTACTTTGCTAATTAATAGTATTTTGCTTTGTGCATGAAGGTTGGAGCTATTACGCTTTCTGGATGTGTACACATTGCTGGTTTGTGTTACCTGAAGGTATGCTGAATAGCTTTTCCCTCTCACTGTTTTTCAAATATGTGCAATTCCATAAACATGGTTAAGTACATACATACCTTTTATGTTAGGAATTGCTTTGGTTTTCATATCATCTAGATGAAGAACATTGTCCATTTGCATGTGCAATAAATTCAGTTTCATTTCTATGCATACGGTCTCTGAAATTCAGCTTTGCTGCAATGCAATCTAGAGTATTCTCCTTGTATGATTGTTATCACTGGGTTTTGCTAGTTTCCTTCTATCTATTTTTTCCTCAAGGGATAGGGGCCCCCCGCCCCGTGGGAGGCTTGCACGATGCCAGGATATTTATTCATACTGGGTCTCAAAAATCTGTTATGATGTCAATCACTCAATGCAGTGAAGGACCTTCTCTTCGGATGTTTATTATGGGTGGCAGCTGCAGTTTGCTTGTGTCCTTGCTCTTGAAATTTTTATACTTGTCTAGGTAGCAAGTGGCCACACTGACAGCAATTAATGTAGTTTCTATTATTTGAGTGATTACTGTGTTTAATTTGCTTTTTCTCCCAGATTCACAACATCCATGGAAGATTAGTTTTCTAAAATCTTGGTCTATCTTGATTAACAATTGAAAGAGTAGGAGATTGTTTCTAAACCTTCTCTCTCGATGTGTTCTTTGCAAGATTAATTGGCTGAAGAATTGTATTAAAATGTTCTTTACGGAGAATTTTTAACAAGTTTATTCTCTTTTGTTCCACGTTCCTCTTTTTCTCAATTACCCTCACAGTAGATACTTTTGAGTTATTGTCATGGACTCGTGGGTATGATATTCCATCTATATTCTATGTCCACCAACCTTCTGGAATCTGGTCCTGTACCACACATTTGCTGCAACTACTGCTGCTTGCTTAGAAGTATTTGATTTAACATATCTAGCTTTCAAAGAGCTAAATCCCAGCCTGTATGGGTCCTATGATTCTGACCAGCTATATTTGATGACTTAAAACTTCCACCATTGTAATTTATGATTTCCCTTTTGCTTGCTTGTAATGACTACCCTTCTTAGCCATCCTTTCTGAGTCATGATGTTGTTGGACTGCTATGTTTCTCGAGAATTTTGTTAGGACATGAAAATCTATTAGCTTTGGTTTGATTGGATTACAACTGCTGGTAAAGAGTGGATCTGGAGGAGATTTCCTTGGTCGATTCCACAAAGCATGTTGATTTGGTAAGTCAGTATTAATTCCATATCCAAATGTCACTGGCCTGATCAAGCTTCAGTTGGAAACATGTGAAGTTGAGTCATGAGCTAATAATCTGTACTTCTCGTGTGTTTTCAGTAATTGTCACTAGTTCTTTTTCTTATATTATTATGTTTTTATCCAGACTAAGTATTCCCAAGACTTCAAATGAAATGCCTGCTTCTTTATTTTCTAACTAATGCTCTTATAACCTGTCAGATTTTGCAGGATTTGCTGCAGTAATTCCTTTGGGGCAAAAAATATCTTGGTGAATTTCCTTCTTATTGCGAGTAGATATGCAACACACTGGCGTGAAGGATACCCCGCTCCGAGACAGCAATAGCCAAAAGGTCCACCCCCAACCCATGGAAGAAGCCGCAAATCAGAATCCGGAAGCTATGGAAGCCCTAGTATCTAAGATTTTTACCAACATTTCGTCCCTGAAGTCTGCCTACATTCAACTTCAATCTGCTCATACTCCATACGACCCAGATAAGATTCAAGCTGCTGATAAACTTGTGATTTCCGAGCTGAAGAATCTCTCAGAACTCAAGCATTTCTACCGAGAGCACAACCCCAAACCTGTGTGCGCTTCTCCACAGGACTCTCGCTTAGCTGCTGAGATTCAAGAACAGCAGAGCTTGTTGAAGACTTATGAGGTCATGGTGAAAAAATTCCAGTCTGAAATTCAGAATAAAGATTCTGAGATTCTTCAATTGCACCAGAAAATCCAAGAGGCAAGTCAGAAGCGGGTAAAACTCGAGAAGAACCTCAAGCTTAGGGGCATGTCAACCAAAGAATTTAAAGATGGTGTTGATGAAGATGGGATATTCTCTTTGGACTTATCCCCTGATCTTTTCAAGTCAGCAGTGGAAGCTGCTTATAAATCCATTCATGATTTTTCCAAGCCATTAATCAACATGATGAAAGCAGCTGGGTGGGATCTTGATGCGGCGGCAAACTCCATAGAGCCGGACATTGTTTATGCAAAGAGAGCTCACAAGAAATATGCTTTTGAATCCCATATTTGCCAAAGAATGTTCTTGGGGTTTCAGGACGAAAGCTTCTCTGTGAAATCGGAAAATCCATCAGGCACCAAAGAAAGTGTATTCCACCAATATCTCGCCTTAAGAGAAATGGATCCACTAGATGCCGTAGGGCAGAGTCCAGATTCCAATTTTGGGAAATTTTGCCAGAGCAAATACCTAGTTGTCGTTCACCCAAAGATGGAGGCTTCGTTTTTTGGAAACCTAGATCAGCGGAACTATGTGATGGGAGGTGGTCACCCAAGGACAGCTTTTTACCAGGCTTTTCTAAAACTGGCCAAGTCAGTTTGGCTTCTGCACAGGTTGGCACATTCTTTTGATCCCCCAGTTAAGATTTTCCAGGTCAAGCGAGATGCTGAGTTCTCAGAAGTTTATATGGAAAGTGTTGAGAAAAACTGTGCCATTGAAGATAGCGATCAGAAACCTAAAGTGGGTCTAATGGTTATGCCGGGTTTCTGGATTGGCGGTAGTGTGATCCAGTCCCAAGTCTACCTTACGGGCATGAAGATGGCAGAATGACTTGCTTTCTCTCAGATGGAAATTCGTCAAACGTGTACGCATGTGTGTGGTTTTATGACAATTTGATGCCTTGTCTAAATGTATTGTTCTACGCTTGTAGTAGTTTACTATTTGTTGTTACGTACTCGTTTGTTTGATATGAAATATGCTTCTTTCTGATCTCCTCAATATTTGTGTAAATTTTTTAAGCTAGACTTTTGTTGATCTGTTATCTTCTTAGCTGTGGATTTTCTGTTCTATGTATTTTCTAGCCTGTCAAAACTTTTGTATCGGTTCATACGATTTCTTTCCTTTCCTTGCCAGCTCTCAAGTGTCAATTTTTTGGATAGTAATTCATTCATATAAAGTGTTATAAATTCACTCGTTACAAACTAGTAGTAAGCACATGCGTTGCACGTTTTATGTACTAAATGAATGATATGCGTAATATTTTTGAAGTAAGGTATTTGATAATGTTAAAGAAAACTTTAAATTGTTAAAAGTATATATATGAATAGAAGTTTTATGAAATTACGTATGTGAAAATTTTGAATAAACTGAAATGTAATATTTTATTTACTTATTTGTTTATGCTAGACATTGATTGGGCTACTATTTTCAATCATTACAGTGACATCGACCAACTTTGTGGTACAGACGGACACGAAGAAGAATCAAATTAAGAGTTGTATATTAAACTAAGTTTAAAATGTTTACTTATAAGTAAACTAAAGATACATAAATGATTTTCAAAATAAGAAATTACTCATTTGTCTGTAACATAAACTTTTTTTATCTAAACACATTTAGAAACAAAAATTGCGTACTAATAATGCTAGTCATATTAATCCGCAGAATTTATTATAAATAAAAAAATCAAATTACATTCAAAAGATATAGAAGTGAAAAATTTTAAAACAAAAGTTTTTTTTTTTTTTTTCTTTTGAATTGGATTAATACAAATGGAGGAATAAAAATTCTCCCTTTAAGCGAGATAAAATTAAGTACTTTCTATTTCTGTTTTGTTAAATGGCTTCGAAGCATTTATGTAAAAAGTCTTCTTCGAAATAGTCAAAATGATCAAAATCTAGTCAAAATTGGTATATTTGGCTCAATCATGTCTGATGTTTGGTACACATTAATGTTATGCTGCTAAAAGCGGCAACAAATAAGCTGCTTTTAAACTTAGGGCAAACATGCTATAATAATTTCAAGTAATTAGTTTGGTGGTCCCTTTGTCTAAACTTGAAGAGAACAAAATATTGTTAAATGCAAATGGATCCCATCAAGAGATCATTTCACAGTTGACTATTTCTATACTTGATGCCTGAGTGATGCATTGATGGACCATGAAATCTGCTTTTCCAAGTTTGAGCACATGATATACATCCAATCCAAGGCCATTATTTGCTGGACCATGTTAGATTTGCATACAGAGGATGTTATATTTCACAAAAATATTTTGAAAATCATAACTTGCTATTTCATGTACAAAACTACCAAGGGCAGCTCCAACCCTTGCACCAAATTCCCATTTTGCACCAAATATTTCTCACTCCAACCAAACACCAAATTTTGCACCAAAATGGTCAATGTCCTCTTTGCCCTTCTTTTCCATTTTGCACCAACTTTTGTTAAGGGTATTTGTGTCACTTTCTTGTTATACAACAAATTTTAATTCTTAATTAATTATAATTATTTTTTTTAATACTATGATTATTATTATTGAATAATTTCTTAGTTGTTGTTTTTCTATTAATTGTAATACATTCATTAAATTTATTAATGAATTCAGTTTTTTCGTTAACGAAGCGTAATTATTTATTTACTAATTTATGTGGTAGTAAATTAAATAAACAAATCATTTTTCAAATAAATAAATTATTAAGAGTAAAAAATGAAGAAAATAATTATACAATGTTCATTCGGCGTAACTTTTGGTGTAATGGGTAGGATATGATTTTCAATTTGGTGCAAGATTTGGTATAAAAATGATGTAAAATTTACTTCAAATTTTGGTGCAGGGTTGGAGATGGCATAATAACATATTTTTCTTGAAGTGTTGATTGAAGAGAAGTAAAATATCGTAAAATACGCAATTATAAATGAACAAGACAGGCCAAATAGAATTGTTTGTAAACTCAAATAATTCAACTTGAACTACAACTAAATGACCAACAAGGTCGCTTAATTCATATCTAACATCAATGATTAATTACAAACAGACGACATTGGCATAATACTGAAGTATATATTTAGTATACAGTATTAAATACATAATTTAATAGTATAATAAGCAATATTAGAACTTTTTTTTAATTAGAATTAAGTATTATTCCATTCTTGTATTCAAACATGTTAGAAGTGTTATAACACCTTCTACGAGCTATTTTTGTATTTTTCTTATTTTATTTATATGGTGTCATTTGAACTTTGAAGTAAAGTTCACTCTTACAATTGTCAAATTACTCGAAACACTCCAACCTAAACCGACCACCTGGTTTTCTTGGAAACTGCTTACACGTGCACCTTAAAATATGGGGAATATTTCAGCCACGGTATCAAATCTTTCATTTTTTTATTTTTTTTTTTTTGCATACTTCACTCAAACATTTCATTTGTACCACTCATAGTACCAAACTTTTAAACAATTCGCACATGAAATTCAAATTGACAGAAACCGTTAATTGACCAATAATTAAATATTTGACCAATTTTTAAAGGGTAAATATTTAACTTTACATTTTTCATATGAAAAAATTAAATTTTAAAAAAAAATTCAAACTACTGTTCGTCTTCTTCCCCACCCCCACACTCACCCCAATCATCATCCTCTTCTCCGCCACCGTCAGCTTCTCCCTTTCTCATCTTCCCACCACAAATGTCACGCCATCTTCCCCACCCATTCCCCATCTGTCCCAAAAAAATGAAACAAATTTCAATCCATCAAAGCCGTGAAGAACCCTAAAAATAGCCCCCAAAATTCACACCCAAATTTGTGGATCGTCCCCAAAATCCCAGTTGAAATCTTAAATTTCATCACAAAAGTCCAAATTAAAATATGCGACTTCTGAAATTCACCATAGTCGAGAGTTTATCAAGATGGGAGAACTTGAATTGACAAGAAGAGCTTGTACTCGTTTAAAGAGCCTTACTTCCGACCAGAAATTTCATCAAAATTCATCTGCATTCAACAAAATTATCCAACTCTCAAACCCGAAATGCAGCCGCATTCAACAAAATTAATCCAAAAGCTTTACATTAATATTTTGGAAACTAAACCGGGACCTGCAATATGTCTCATTGAGACGGATTGCGATGTGGACAAACATTGAAAAGGTTAAAGAGAATGCTCCAAAATAGGTAGAATCGTAGAAGAGAAAGAGATTGAAGAAGAGACTAAATTTAGGCCATCTTCTTCCCCACCCCCTTGGCCCATTAAGGAGATGATTGGGGTGGGGGTGAAGATGAATAGTAGTTGGGATTTTTTTTTAAATTTAATTCTTTTATTTTGATTTTTTTCATATGAAAAATGTAAAGTCATATGTTTACCCTTTAACAATTGGTCAACATTTTAATTATTGATCAACTAAGGTTTTTGTCAATTTGGACTTCAGGTGTGAATTGCTTAAAGGTTTGGTACCGTAGGTGGTACAAATGAAAAGTTTGGACAAAGTCTGCAAAAAAAGTGAAATGTATGGTACCGTTGCTACAATTTTCCCTAAAATATGTCCAAATTGCATAGTATTGTATAATAAAAGTAGACATCAGCTTAACGGCTTTCCCCATGTACAAAAAACTTCCCACAAAATTTTACCAGAAAACTCACAATGTGCAGGATCCATCGTGTATTAAGAAAAATGTGTGGAACTCACATGTGTGAGTATTCTGGTGAAATTCTCTAGATTTGGCTTCTATATATGAAGCAAAGTTCAATCCTTAAACATGTGACAACTTCTCTATATACTAGTCGTATGCCCGTACAATGTACGGGCTTTAGTATTTTTAAGGTAATATTAGTGTATTAAATATTAATGGTATTGTGAGACGTCGTAAATTTTTATCTGACATAATAATTAGTAAAATTTAATAATGATAATATTCTAGTAAGATTTAAATGAAGAATTTTTGATAGCCTAAATTTGTTCCAAGGAAGAAATTAATGGGGACAATATTAATTAATTTTGAATTTGCTAACGTTTCAAAATATTTATAGTACACACTGAATAAGGAAGAAAGTTTAATGAAAAAAAAAATGAAAATATTATCTGATAATATTAAACACATTACGATCTATTTTTGAGGAGTCGTGCAAATATTGAAGAAAAAATCTCATCAAATATTTGGGAGTAACACCCTGAATGTGATCGGTGTAATCGGTCAAGTCGCGGGGGACAAGGGCGCAACGTCCCCAGTGGGGATCAAGGGGGCAACGCCCCTTGTGGGGAATCGGGGGCAACGCCCTCGAAAGGAATTTTGGTTTTCATTTATGTATGGAATTGAATATTTTCTAATGTTTTTGAATTGAATTATAAATAAGTGAAATTATATTTATAATTTGTGTAAAATGTAAACGAGTATAATTTTTTGACAAAAAAAATAAGAAATAAAAAAAAAACAACGCGTCTCCGCACAGCGAGAAGACACGGTTCTCCGTGTCTCCGCATTGTGCGTAGACACACCCTCAGTGTCTCCGCACAATTCGGAGACACCGTGTGCACGGAGGGTGTGTCTCCAGACAAATCAGAGACACCGTGTGTGTGGTATCTCCGAATTATGCGGAGACACGACACACATGGTGTATTTGAATTGTGCGGAGAATGTGTGTCTCCGCATTGCGCACGCGGTGTCTCCGAGAGAGTGTCTCCGCACAATTCGGAGACACCGAGGGAGTGTCTCCGCACAATTTAAAGACACCGTGCACACGGTGTCTCCGAATTGTACGAAGAATTTTTTTTTTTTTTTTTTTTTTTGTGTGCAATCACTTGTGTTTCATTTTCATGTTTAATATAATTTGTATACAAAATCAATCATTCCTCTACGCTAGAAAAGAAACACTACATGCTAAATAAATTGAAAACATTATTCCAAAAATTTTGGATAACCATTGTATCTCAAACACAATCAATGATGTTAGCAGCTCCATTCTCTCTAAAATAAACATAGAACAACCCAACAAAAACAGTAACCCGTCGGAAGTGAAATTAAAAACCTTATGAGGTTTCTGTAAATTTCAAAAAAAAAAAAAAAAAAACTATAGACTAACAGGAACCTTAAGGAAAAAATAGCAAATCTGTTGAAGAATTTCTCCGTCTCTCTCTAAAAGAAGTTGAAGAAGAATGTATACTCTATTTGAATTTTTGGGCAGACGTTTGTCTTTGTTTGTAATGGAGAAGAAAGAAATTAATGAATGACAGTGAAGGAGGAGAGAAACCAGATATTTGTTATTCAGAGTCGATTTAATTAAAATTGAGAAGTCAACAAATGTAGTTATCACTGTAGAAAAACCACATCTCACAAAAATGGTGTGAAAGTAAGGGTGCACAAAGGAATAGTACACCCCACATCCTCTCTTTAAATATAGTAGTGAAATCTCACAATGACCTCTTCAAATTTGTACATCACAAAATCAGAAAAACCTCTCAAAGTCATCTGCTAAGCACAAAAAATGGTGATTATTAGGCTCTCTTTCCTACTCATTTTCGTCTTTTCGCATGTTGGTGCAATGCACCCGGCCGTTCATCCGCGTTCACGTGCTAGGGCATTTGTTGAGTTAAAGTGTCGAGCCACACTCTACCCCGAGCTATGCGTACATTATCTTTCCAATCTCATCACCAAATCGAATGCGACACAATTAAGTCATCAGCAATTAGCCCAAACTACCTTGAGGGTGAGCCTGGCTATGGCTCAATCGACTAGGGTGTACATCACCGACGTGACCAAACAACTCAAGAAATCAAAGGCCAAGGATTATCAACAAGTCAAGGATTGTTTGGATCAAATAAACGACGGCGTAGATCAAATCATTAATTCCATCAAAGAGTTGCAACAAATGAATGAAGATAGTGAAAGCGAGTTTCCTTGGCATGCAACCAATGTCAAGACATGGATGAGTGCCGCTATAACCGACGCAAGCTCGTGTCTTGATGGGTTATCCGGCAAGTCGATTGGCGGCAAGACGAAGGCCATGATCAAAGCCAAGGTCCTTAATCTTGTTCAGGTTAATAGCAATGCTCTAGCCTTGTTCAATAGATTTGCTGCAAGATATAGAGCTTCTCATGTCACCAAACCCAAAGTCTAGGGTGTTTTGAGCATAAAATTATCTGTTTGTTTGTGTTTGTGAACTCACGTGTAAGGTTGATGGAATATGTGAAATGTGAATACAAAGTTTTGGAATTGTCATACATTAACTGAAATTAATATAAGTTCTTGTTTGGTTTAGTTTGTTGAGACTGCTAGATCTCAATAAAGCTTGCCCCAAAGCCCAGGAGTTATAGATATTGATAGGGTTGTGGTTATGATAAGATTAAATACATTGATACATTAACTTAAAAAATAAAATATCTTAAAATAAAAAGTTTGACCAATTTAAATGTAAAAACGTTAATAATGAAGGAACGATCGAGTAAGATCCTATGCGAGTTTTAAAAAGTTTTCAAGTATCCATGCTTTAGTATCGAGCTCTCGTACTTTGGTGTGTGAATTGAACTCGTGACTATGAAGTTTATTGAATATTAATTAGAAATAAAATTGAATTAAATTTATTTACATTTCATCTAGAGAACATTTGCTCACGAGATATGCTATGAGTACATGAAATTCAACAGGAAAATGCAGGCAGTTGCCAAAACTAGTTTTTGACAGCTCCCAATCACAAGAAGACATTGTGTATTTTCCTTTTGAAGTTCCATGTACGTGCACATTTTTTGTTTTCTCACATATCGCATTATTCTCATTTTCAAAGGTGCGACAAGTGTAAGAGTGTCGATATTTAAATTCTCGATCTATGTTTACTATTAGTAAACGATCATTCAAGAAAGAAAAAAAAAAAACCAAGATGCCCCAACATCTTCCAATTGCTTAAGCTTCTTCTTAACCTGCATTATAGTATAATTATAATCAACAAATTGTGATTAATTAAAGATAAGTAAAGAAAATAATTTAAATTAGGAATTTGATTAATTATTACCACATTTCTTTCTACAATATGAAAGAAAAACAACGATAACAGCAACTCCCGCAGCTACTCCCACAATTGTGGCTACTGTTTTTCCTACATCGTCTTCATTGGAAGAATCTACCAAGAACATCAAAATCAAACAAAATAAGAAAATTCACCAATTATATAATTACACAATTCTATAGTGCTCTGTGTGTGTGTATGTATATATATATATATATATATATATATATATATATATATATACATAACAATTTAGGACTCGGTACAGAAATCGCTTATGAATGGACATAAAGAGAAGCACGTCACATAATAGAATTCTATTCATCTCTACATCGATTATCAATGTTTTTGAGCATTATTTGTCGTAAGAAGAGACGTGTGTGTTCGAATTTGGTAATTGTCATGTCCAATTATATTCTATGTAAGTAATCGAATGTGAACGTCCTTTTGCACGCATCAAGTTAATATTAAATATGATTAAAATTAAATAAAAAGGCAAATATAAAAATTAAAATAAACAAATGGCACAATAATTGAATGCAAGCTTTTCTAAAAGATTGGTTGTTGGTTTTTGGGTTTGCAAAAATATTTGAAATGGATATGATTCTCTATTCTCCCAATGCTTTAGGGTGTGATCTAAAGTGTTCCAACTTGCTTAATTCGAATCAGCTTTAGTTTGCAACTTTCTATCAGTTCAAAGTATAATATGACAGAAAGTTTGAAAAGTAATTAAATCTGAAAGAATAATTTTTATTCTGTAGTAAAAAAGCTACATGTGATACGCTTAGAAGTATGGTTGAACAGAATATGTTAGAAGATTGAAGAGTCGAATAAGAACAACAAAAAGGTTAGATAGATTGCAACTAATTTAATTTATAGGATGTTTGATACCCTATTTGGTCCCCGTTTTCTCTTAAAACTCATTTTCAACCCCACGTTTTATAAGATTCATAAGTTTTATTAACTCTTGAGTCAAACATTTCACGCACTTATCAAAATTTATCTGATTTTTAACTAAACCAAACAGTGGCAAGCCTGATGTCGGAGAGACTTTAACGCCTAATTAGCTACCATCTAGAGCAATATAACTTCATAGGACAATGTGACAATAACTCCATTACGACATAGATCAAATATCATCTAGGACGTGTTCGGTAGAGATTAAAATTCAATTAAAATTGAAAATATAGATGTTATTGGATCTCACGTATCTAAAAAAAGTCAACAATAACGACTAATTTTTCAATTTTAATCTCTATCAAACACACTCTTAGAGTATAAATGAATGATATTATTCTATAGCTTATGTCAAAATATCCTTTATAGTAGCTTAGCTCCACACATCCAATCGTAATATGAGTGACTTTGAAGCTTGTTTTTTGAGTCTCTATGGGGATTAAAATCAGATTTATTTATTTATTTATTTATTTTTATTTTATTTGTAGATTTTGAAAAAATTGATAAAATGTGTGATTGAAAAATTGCGATCTCATAAAATATATGGTTAAAATTGATTGTTGATTTTGACTTAAATTAAAATCACGACCAAACAACGGCTCTTATTCATTGTAACTCACCTCAAATGTATTACATTATTCCGTGCGAAAGATTTACAAATTATATTTTCCCTTTTTTTCATGAAAATCCTAGCAGGTACTACTGAAAAAAATCATGTAAAAATTAAAAACTGAAAGTATATATACCTGAAGAGGTATCATATATTGCCCCTTGCAAATCAGTGATAACATCGTCACGTCGTCGTAAGAATTCGACATCATTTGTTGTACTTTTGCTGCACTTTTTGTAACTGTTGTTGAAGACAAAACCCAGATGCATAAAATTGTCTATTTGCTAAATACAAAATTTAAATAAATAAATTTCTCTATTTTCTAAGAGTTTAAAATTTCAGACGAAGTGATGGAAGTGATTTAATGTACTGTACCTAAGAGTTGTGTCCAACTTTCCCAAGAAATCAAAATGTTCATATCTTACAAAACAGTCATCAAGTTGCAAAGCTGCACCATATGTGTATGGACACAACAAACCAATCTGGCTCACCACACTTACTATGCAGTTGGAGCAGTCCGCTGTCTTCAAATCACCTCTGCATTGATACAACCCGTAAACTGACCCATCCGGTGAGGCTGTTGAACTATCGTTTCCGAGAGCAAAGCTGTTGTAAAGTGCCTCTGGAGCTGAATTAGTAATGGAGGATAATAAAGAGTTGAGATTTGTTACATAGGGAGAATTGAGTGTGTATTTGTCTTGTGAACAGCCTGCGTATATAAAGATGTGGGCATTGACAATCAAGAAATGATTATTGAGAAAGAAGAGAAGAAAGAAGAGTTCGATGGAGTGTTGTTGAAAGTTTCTCAACATTTTCTTTCTTTACTTTGCAAACTTCTTATGTTCTTAACGGATTTTTAGCTATCGTGCAAACCCGAATTTCCCAATAGGATTTTCTTTCGAATACTATTGGTGTCAAAGAATTTTTAGAGTGGGATTGCTTTTTGGTGTTTCTTTTTGTGTATTTTAGGCACTTTTTCTTTTTCGATGATCCAATGGGATCGGATTGGTGGAATACATAGGCCTACTTGTTTGTGTATGTGTGTGTTTTATTATGAAAATCCTTCTAATATTCTTGAGAATGGGGGAAAAACTTTGCAACTTCTCATCAAGATAAACAAAGTGAGATTCTTATATTCTGTAGAATGGAATAGGGATATATTTCTATAAAATTTCATGGCCTATATTTATAATATGCCATTTTTTGTCTTGCAGAATTTCTTCTTAGAGACGAGGCAACTAGTGGCTTGGTATGTGGGTCCGAGGCTCGATTAGACCGCCCAAAAGGAGGACGTAAGGCTCGGCTGTGAGGCAAGACGCCTTTTTTCGTAGATTGTTAAAAATAGGAATCAACATATACACCCCGACTTTCCTATTAGGTCAACGCCTGTTTAGCATCCTCATCATCTACTCATCTCAAGATTTTTATTGATATCTTAAAAGAAAGAGTATACCAAACTGGTAGCAGAGGAAAATATTAACAAACCTATAACTAGGCTTGCTATACATATCGAAAACAACAGTGCTGGACTTACAGCACTTAGAGGGCTGTAAATTTTACAGCCCTCTCTAATTAGTGTGGGGCCCATTAATTAATTAATTAATGGGCCCCACACTAATTAGAGAGGGCTGTAAATTTAAGTGCTGTACAAGTGGCTTTTTTGTATCGAAAATATAAACGTCGAAGTGAAATATGGAGCTATCCACCACCAAGTACGAGCAACGAGGATGAGCTCTTAAGCTTGCTATACATATCGAAAATATAAACGTTGAAGTGAAATATGGAGCTATCCACCACCAAGTACGAGCAACGAGGATGAGCTCTTAATGCTAGTGGATTTTGTTGGGTTTTGATACCCAATAAATCTGAGCGATGATGTTAAACCGGTTTTATAGTTTGGATTAGGTTTCATGGGCCTCGGCCGATGATTGAAGTGAAAAAGTCAACACCACAATGAACGAACCATTCCGACTACCTAAGTGGGTCATTTGAAGTAGCCTAATTGTATTGGTATTGCTCATGGCCCGGCCCATTATTTTGGACGGCTTTAGGGTTGAAAGCCCACTTCTTGTTACCTATTGGGCCTCTTGTGTTTGACCTAAAAGCCCATTATCTTGGCATATTTAAGAGGCTTGTTTTCTTGTGTTTAGTGTGTAGAATAAAAGAGAGAACCGTTCTTGAGAGAGAGAAGAGAGAAACTGACTCTTGCTTTGTGCTTCTTGGTGGTTCTTTCCTCTCCTTTCTCTCCTTGCCTTGGTAGCTGAAAATATAGGCACTCTTATTTTGTTGTGATTGGAGGCCCAAAATTCAACAAATGGTGTGTGTTTGGGCGAAAAAATCTGACCAAAAAACGCCAGAAGAGCAGCTGAAAATCGACAAAAAAGGAAGAAATGAATCTACCCAAATTTTCAAGAATTTTCGAACCTGCAAATGCGATTTCCGAACAAGCCAATAGTCGGTTGGAGAAAAGGACACCACTAGCAGAACGTGCAAACCGAGGAGGTGTTGGGAGAGTGGTGCGTGGATGCCACTCACCGACGCGTAAGCCCTACGCGCAGCGTCGACAATGGCGTGTGTGGCGCTTGGGGCCAGATTTCGAGGAATACTTTATCGGGTAGTTTCTTCAGGACGTCAAGACGGATCCTGCGGTGTTTTCGGATTTTAGTTTCAGGCATTACAGTGAAAGTTGGACGATTTTGCTCTTGGACATTCGGGTGTTGAGTGCCGTTTTGTGTTGACAGAAGCTTTAGGACGGATTGCAGTAGTCCCAAAGCGATGAATTCACAGCTCTCAATATTTATGACGAGGTCCGCTCGGTATCGTGTTCTTTGCCTTTTATTATTGCATTTAAAATTATTGTGTATGATAATTTATTTTTTGCATTAGAAGTCACCGTGTGGGGTGACATTAGGTTTGAGGTTATCGTGAATGGGTAACCATTGTCTGTTGCTAGATCTAAGAATTACTTGTTAATTATTTATCTTCAATTCTTTGTGAATTTGTTGTCAATTAAATTTTTTCATTATTAGAATTGCATGTGGTCTTACGAAAGTTTACTTGACTATTTTGTGTGAATTGTGTCGTACTTTACTTGTGGTCGTTGTTGGTTGCATTTTGTGTTCTGTGCATTTTTTTTGGTAAAATGAGGACACATTATGAGGTGTACATGTTTTAATGAAAACTGTGATTTTTTAATTTGGCAAAGCGAAAATGTTTTTCATAAAACTTTTTGATGGCAAATGTGGTCTAAGGCAAATGCGGAAATTAAAATATTTTTAATTGCAATAATTGGACATGGTTGAAATAAACTGTTCTGGAATGGTAATAAAAGGAAAGTTGATGAGAGTGGTGAGACAATTTCTGTGTTTGGGTCGAGCGATGACATGTGTGAGGTTTATTGAGGGTAAGCCTAATTATTGCATGTGCATCCGTGTATAATCATTTCTGCATGTGTGTGATTACTTAATTCGGTTGCGTGATGATATGTGCATTTTCTATGTGTTTTGATATGCGCATTGGCATGAATTGGAGTGATTGTATTACTTTGTGTAATTGTTTGCATGCATAGTGGGTTGAGATCTATGGCGTACTCCGTATTGCTCTGTGAGCGGTTGGGGGTATGTGGTAGTGAGAAGTAAGAGGGGCGCCATTTTCTTCTTCATCTTTGTGAGCCTGTGTGACTTGTGAGATTATGTGAGGTAGCCTGTGTGAGCCTCTTTTGTGAGTATTGTGAAGTAACCAACTCTTTCTTCTTTTCTCTTTGTGAGTGCCACATTCACCATTCCCTTTGTGGGATTAATCCTTTGCGAATTTTTTGAGCGTTGGTGATTAGAGTAACCTTGTGGTGTGTAGGTCGATTTTAATTGAGCCCTAAACTTTGTGGTCGTCGATAGGTATTGATTTACCATAGTGGGTTTGTATGTATTTTGGTAAAGTAGAGTATAGATGCCTAGGGGTATATTGGTAGTTTGTACCAGGGATGTAGATTGTGACATTTGGATCACGAGTAGAGATGTGATCAAATGTTGGAACCCTTTATCTGGAAAAGACCATGATCAGGTGGAGTACGAGAGGGCACTTCTATCACTTCTGTTTGGTGGAGACTCATTGTCCACTTAGGTTTGGAGAAGTGATGTGGTGATAGAGGATTATCCCGAAAACTTAGAATCTATAGAGATTTACCAGTTAAACATGTATTGAGTGATTAGTCTAGTGAGAATGGTGGGCGATGAGGTGAGATATGTGTTCTCGAGGTGTGAGCAACACGAAATGGGATAGGATAAGTATGGTAAGATCTTCGTGAGGTCATTTATACATTTGTTGCGTATGTGTTAGCCTGTAGATTGACTTGATGTTAATCTGTTGTTCTGTGTGAACATGTTTGAAAAGATCTATGTGTTATCCTATATGATATCTCTATCGCATGTTTATATGTTCTTGATTGATTGCTGTTATTATCTGTTTCTACTTGGGTGTTATTGATCTTAGCTTTGGTGAGTACATTGAGCAGGTATGATATGTGTTTCAGGTTCGAAACACGAAGTAAGGTCTGTGATACCAATTTTATTGGTTACCTTGGTTGCGCAAGTATAAACTGTGTGTTTTAGTTGCTTGAAGATTTATTGGGATCAAGGTGGAGATTTGTTGGGTTTTAATACCCAATAAATTCAAGCGATGATGTTAAACCGATTTTATAGTTTGGATTAGGCTTCATAGGTCTTGGCCAAGGATTGAAGTGAAAAATTAAACACCACAATAAATGAACCATTTCGACTACCTAAGTGGGTCATTTGAAGTAGCCTAATTGTATTGGTGTTGCTCATGGCCCAATCCATTATTTTGGACGACTTTAGGGTTGAAAGCCCACTTCTTGTTACCTATTGGACCTCTTATGTTTGACCTAAAAGTCCACTATCTTGGCATATTTAAGAGCCTTATTTTCTTGTGTTTAGTGAGTGGAAGAAAAGAGAGAGCCGTTCTTGAGAGAATGGAGAGAAATCGACTCTTGCTTTATGCTTGTGCTTTGTGGTTCTCTCTTCTCCTTTCTCTCCTTGACTTGGTGGCTGAAAATATAAGCAATCTTCTTCTTCACACCAAATCGTCAACCGATTTTGGGTAGTGGTCAGTGTTGGAGATTTGGTTGTTCTTGTGGTGTTCGATTTGGTGGTTTATCTGAGCTCGATTTTGTTGTGATTGGAGGCTCAAAATTCAATATATTTGCTACAAGATTGCCCTCACAATACATTTGAGTAATAGTAATGTCCATCTAGGAAGCACAATAGAGACATTTATCCCAGTGTGAACGTTACTATCAAAGGACCTTTTCTAATTGAGACTATATGACAGCCACTAAATATGCTGAGTTACTTTCGAGTCAAAGCTTTCTTCACTCATACTCCCGTGCATAATCAATAGCATATATATATGAAAGGGAATTGAGAAGTACTCAGGTTGAGTTTTGTGACCCAAATTCGGTCCAAATTTGGTCTAGGGCTTTGAGTTTTAGAGTACTAGGCTTGAAAAATGTCAAAATAGGGTCTAAAAAGGAAAAAAAAATGGATTGAGGACGCTGGATGATCGCTCAACTCTTGCTTGAGAGATATGAGCAAAATCGGAACAGCGAATCCGTCGCTAACCTGTCATTAAGCCTTTACTCGAGCGATAGGCTCTTGCCCGATTTTCGCACGAGGGAGCAACCAATCTTTTTCCTTATTTTTCGATACATGGTTTTTGACATAGTTACCATATTTTAGGGTTTTGGACAGTTCCCCTATAAATAGTGGACTCTTCATTCAGTTTTGTAAGCAGAATATTGCATTAATTGTATTCTATCTCCATTGGTTGTTAATAAAGTATTATGTTCCTCTGCCAATTCATCTTCCTGCTTGTTTTCTTTTTAATCTTGTTTTTCTTTGTGCGATCTATACTTCATATCACCTCCTCAAATTCCTAACAAGTGGTATTATAGCTAAAGTTCAGCAATTCCATAGAGCAAGGATTTGATTCGTTCAATTTTGATCGATGGCTTCCATGAAGTATGACATTCCTCTATTGGATCGCAGTACAAGATTCTCGTTGTGACAAGTGAAGGGGCGAGCTATATTGGCACAGATAGATTTGGATGATACTTTGTTAGGATTTGACAAGATACCCACGGCTTGGGCAACAGATGAGAAGCAACGGAAGGATCGCAAGGAACTTTCACATATTCATCTTCATCTATCTAACAATATTCTTCAGGACGTCTTGAACGAAAAGACAAAAGCTGCATTGTGGTTGAAACTGAAGCAATTGTGCATGACCAAAAGTCTGACCAGCAAATTGCATTTGAAGCAGAGGCTTTATTCTCATCGTATAGCAGAAGACCAATAATCGGAAGATCATGTGGTCGTATTTAAGGAGATTTTCGCTGATCTGGAGACGTTAGAGGTAAAATATGATGAAGAGGACTTGGCCTTAATCCTGTTGTGCTCGCTGCCTGGTTCATTTTCATCGTTTAGGAACATTATTCTGTACAGTCGTGACACACTCACCATTGAAGAAGCATATGATGCTTTGTTCTCAAAGGAGAAGCTGAAGCATCTGGTTGGAGCCGATTCCAGAGATGATGAACTCTTGTGGTTTGTAGTGATCGACGAAGGGGCAAGTCAATAGTAGATTTTAGTAATAGGGTCTGCTTTTATTACAAGAAGAAATACACATCAAGAGGGATTGCGAGAAGTTGCAGGGTAAGGGTAATCTAACTGCAAATTGTTGAAGGCAATCAGAGACTTCAGGTGAAACTAACATCGCAGAGAACTATGTAAGCGATGGAAATCTTTTGACGATTTCTGACATGAAATCTAAACCTGACGAGGAGTGGATTCCGGATACAGCTTGTGCATTTCATATGAGTCCCAATCGAGATCTGTTTGAATCATATGAAACGGTGACGCAAGGTGTCGTTGTCATGAGAAACAACGAATCTTGTTGAGTAGTTGGTATTAGGAGAGTTAGATTGAAGTTGGTCGATGGAACAATCAGAACACTTGGCCAGGTTCGACATGTTCTAGACTTGAAGAAG
The DNA here is from genome assembly GCA_019097785.1 of Fraxinus excelsior. NCBI lineage: Eukaryota > Viridiplantae > Streptophyta > Magnoliopsida > Lamiales > Oleaceae > Fraxinus > Fraxinus excelsior. The sequence goes on from CM032624.1 coordinate 7,697,645, forward strand.
AACATCATCTTGTTAAGTATCCTGGATTCAAGAGGGTACATGTTCTCTGGTGCAGGTGGAGTCCTAAAGGTTCGAAAGGGTGTCCGTGTTATATTGGATGGACGGAAAAAGTCCCAGTTATACATCTTGTAAAGCTGGACAGAATCAATGAAGAAACATCAGCATATGTTTGGTACCGTGGTGGAAATATAGTTTTGTACAGTACCGTTGAGAAGTGGCTCTAGATCCATTTTGAAAAATACTACTCTGTCGAGCTTGGGAGATATGGGTAATATCCTTTTTGGTAAATTTTGAATTCATTGTGAATTTTGGGAATCCGGGAGCTGTGTTTCATTTGTATCCGTATTTGAATATAGTGGAAGAGGAAGAGTACTTTTGAGTGTTGAAATGTTTAGTTCAGTGTGTTTCAATGCCGTTGGACTTATTTTTCCAAGTAGAGAAATTTGGAGCTTCGTTCGTTGCACCAGAATTTGTGTCAATGTGGAGATTGTTGGGTTTTGTGACCCAAATTCGGTTCAAATTTGGTCTAGGGTTTCGTGTTTTAGAGTATTGGGCTTCAAAATGTCAAAATATGGTCCAAAAAACAAACATGACGGATTGACGGCGCTGGACGGTCGCTCGAGTCTTGCTCGAGCAAGAAGAGCAAAATTAGAACAGTGAATCCGTCGTTGTGTTGTCACTTGAGCGACGGGCCGCGAATCTTTTTTCTTATTTTCTGGTTTTACGTGATTTTTTGACCTAGTTACCATATTTTAGGGTTTTGGACGGTCCCCTTATAAATATTGGACTCTTGATTCAGTTTTGTAAGCATAATATTACATAAATTATATTATCTTCATTGTTTGTTAATAAAGTATTATGTTCCTCTGCCAATTCATCTTCTTGATTGTTTTCTTTTTAATCTTATTTTTATTTGTGCAATCTATACTTTATATTGCGTCATATCACCTCCTCAAATTACTAACAACTCATTTGATGATGCTCTCTAAATGAGAAAGACCAAGCCACGGCCAGCAAGTACTGGACTATCAAAAGTTGATCGATCTACGTTCAACTTAAGCCACCTTGGGTAAGGAGGTCACTAGTTGACCTCCAAAATCCAAGATGCCTTAGGTGGCCAACATGGCCTTTGTCCGATTTCATTAAATTGTGTTTTAAAAAGGCACATACATTATCCAAAAAATGTGTTTCAAAAAGGTACATAATCTGATTCATCACGTAATTGACACAAAACATTCATATTGTTTGCCTTCATTAAGCAAATCCTTTCCATCATTTCACTTTTGACATTTGGACCTTTAGATTGATCATTCTTTACATAAATACTTCTTTCGATCTGATTTCGTCCATTTATTATGTTAAATAGACATATCAGACGGAAATGACCATTAGTGCAAAGAATAATCGATTTAAAGATCCAAATATCAAAAGTCAAATGATACTAACGATTTGCAAGTAAAAACAAAATGGTCGTATTCTTTTTACAAAAGGGCCCCAACAAATGGGCAATAGTGAGGCAAAGATGGATACTTTTTATAGATTAACAGTTTGTGGGCCCTATATGGGCCGCATGCGATCAGCCATAAGGCTTAATCATTTTGTTTAGACAAAGTTAACGAATCTCCATTCTTTATTAAACTTAAATTATATGCCTAGTCAATAAAAAAAAAAAAAAAAATTGATTTTATTAAGATTATTTCAATAGATAAAATGGTGGACCGAACAAATTTATGAAAAAAAAAGAAATTAATAAGAAAAACATCCAACATTGGAAACGTCACAAACGAGATTAGGTTGTTAAAGCCTTTTTTAGACTTTAGATGTGAAACTTATAATAATTTGTTGGGTTCTCTAAACTCTCCATTTGACTTCATCTTCAACAAATCTTAAACCTACTTTCCTAATAATGCCACAAATTTTAACCAAAACAATCTCCTTTCTTTTATCCAACTCTACTAATTTCTGGCGTAAATCAACAATAACAATTAATTTTTCAATTTTAATTTGATTTTAATTCATACCGAACGAGCCATTAGTATTGTTACGTTTGTACACTATCAATATAATATAGATTCAATAATTTGACTCTGTGGGCTTGCAACCTCAGCGTGGTGAGTTCGAATCCTGCTTCCAGCAGTGAGGAGGGCTTTCTTGGGGCCAGGAGTTAAAGCAATGCAGGAACCTGTGATCCAACTTGGGCATATCCCGTGATTTACCTTCCACCAACCAATGAGGGGCCGGAGGTTGGAGGTCCAGGACTAGTCAGACGCAAGCCTGGAACGTGGGTATCAAAAAAAATAATAATAATAATTTGACTCTAAACTCTCTGTGTGAAGCTAATTTAAGAAAGAAAAAAAAGAAGGGCACCAAACAGAAACAAAAATATTATATACGTAAATTTAAAAATTTTCTTTATTTTTTAACTACACATTCTCCAAAAATTCATTACTCGGAATACTGTATTTGTCGGTTTAAATAGAGCTCAATTTCACCACGTTGACATCGCTCCCCTGTTTGAGAACAGGGCCAAACAGCTTTTTCCTTTCACCATTTTTTTACACGCGAATACCTTCCTTCCAAGTCATCCAAAGCACCCCCACCCTCTGGCACAGGCTAAATTTGCTGTAGAAGATATACATATAATAATTGTTTCTATAGGTTCCAGGAGATGGAACCCCCACCTCAAATCTCCGAGATGTTCCAGAAATTCGCCCTTGCTGTCAAGGCCAAGACCTACGAGCTCTTCGCCGAAGACGACGCCGCCGACGACAATCGAGATTCAGCCTCTGCTGTTGATTCCGACGTCATCTCTTTGTTAGACTCGGCCGAGGAGTTCATCCCTGACCAGAAAGTGGTCGTTATCAAGCCTGACAAGGATTATGGCCCGGACCCGGATGCCCACCTGACCCAATCTGTAATACTTTCACTCTTTGCGACCGTCTCTTCATTTGAAGCCTCGTACTTGCAGTTCCAAACGGCCCATGTCCCCCAAATTGACCAAAACGCCCTTGAACAAGCTGATAAATCAGTCGTCTCAGTTCTCCAGAAACTGACTGAAATGAAGAATATCTATAAGAATTTCAAGAAAAGGAGCTCGGGTTTGCCCGGAGAATTTGAGTTTCCCGCTGGATCATTTTTGGAATTTCAGGTGCAGGAGAATCAGAGCAAGCTCAGGGCTTTGGAGACCATGGTAAATTCATTGCAATCTGAGATTGATGCAAAAGATGATGATGTCTTGATCTTGAGGACAAAATTCGACAAAATTCGGGGTCTTAACTTGAATTTATCGGAACAATTGGGGTTCAAAATGGAAAAAATGGAAGCTAGCAAGGATGTTTTATTGACAATTCGGGTTTTTGAAGCTATGTTGAATGATTCAGTTAAGTCTTTACGATGTTTTACAAAGTTGTTGATTGATTTGATGAGAAGAGCAGGGTGGGATTTGGAGAAAGCTGCAAATTCTGTCTATTCGGACATTGATTACGTGAAAAAAGGGCATTTCCGGTACGTATTTTTGTCCTATATTTGCTTGGGAATGTTTAGGAATTTTGATGTGAATGATTTTGGATTAGGTGATAGTCAAGTAATGTGTAATGGAAATGGTTCAATACATGGTGAAAATAGTACAATTCATGGTGGTTATTTGAGAGAACTAATTGAACACGTAGCCAGTAATCCGATGGAAATCTTGAGTAAGAATCCAAAATGTGGGTTTTCACGGTTTTGTGAGAAGAAATACGAGGAATTGATTCACCCGACAATGGAGTTTTCATTGTTCAGCAACTTAGATAGGAAGGAAAAGGTGTTGGATTCATGGAAGTCGTTGAGTGTATTTTACGAATTGTTCGTTAGAATGGCGAGCTCTATATGGTTGCTTCATACATTGGCCTATTCGTTTGATCCGGTGGTAGAGATATTTCAGGTCAAGAGAGGTGTAGATTTTTCAATGGTGTACATGGAAGATGTTTTGGGGAAATGTAGTTTCCGGGGAAAGACTAGGCCTAAGGTCGGGTTCACAGCCGTGCCGGGTTTTAAAGTTGGAAGGACTGTGATTCAATCACAGGTTTATCTCACTGGCTTAAAGTGTACAGAGTAGTGAGATCAAATATGTTCTCCTGCTGGAAAATGAAGTATTCTATGCATATGAGGTTATTGTTAGAGCTCATGTTGCAGTCGACTTGTTCGATATGAGGACTCAAAAGAAATTAAGCAACAGTGTTGTTGGTTGCTAGGCATTGCCATTTGGTATGCTTGCTCTCTTGTAAATATTTAGCCACGAGTTCTGTTGCGTGCGTATAATTTCTTGTTTAGAAAATTTCGTTTTCCAAGGGTTCGAGTTGAATCTTGTGTAGAGAAGAATGTAAAAAGCGAGGATTTTTCGTATTTGGGCTTCTTCCTTTGAGGAGTGGGGGTGGAGACTAACCTATAGCACTTAGTAAATTGTATGTAACTCTTCTCTTATCAGATTATAGTGGTTATCTCACTTGGCTATAGCGGTGCTGTATTGTTATTATTTGTTCGCCTATTTTCGATTTTGTTTAATTCAGTTGGTTTATGGAAGTGAAGGATGTGAATCGCTGGTTATTTGCAATGTCAATGATATTGAATGCATCTAAAGTATAGACCTCAAAGTAACAGCAGTTCATTTCGGATTTCATTCCATACTTTAAAATCTTGTGAAAGTAATGTTCGGACAGTAATGTTTTCGGGCAGCAGCATCCTTTCCCATCTAAACAAGTAGATCCTGGAGCTAAGGCTCGCCCTTTAAGTCGACAGGGCACGATGCCAGAATAATGCTCTTACAACTTGTTTGGTACTATGTTAGGTTTGGCCGTACCTAAGAATTTGAGTATTAAGAGATGTTGGTATTCTAACAAACCTGTTTGGTGGAGCTAAAAAGCCGATTAAAATTGAAAATATGGCCATTATTAGATCTCAATCGTCTAATAAAAGTCAACAATAACGACTAATTTTTCAATTTTAATCCAATTTTAATCTTTACCAAACACATTCGTCTAAGATAACAAATACCACTAAAAGAAAGTAGTCATGTTGCAAGTTGAAGAGTGTGAAGATGGCCAAAAACATGAATGTCTTGTTTTGCGCTAGTCCTACATTGACACAATGGAGTCAAGCTCTTTGAACAAAACTCAAAATGACATCCTACAAAAAACACTAGCACTTGAATCAACCATCCAAAGGCCATTTTAGTAAGGTGGATGGATTAGAGTAAAAAAAATTAAAATTTGGTCCATCGTAAAATCCATTCGACTCAGTAGTGCATACCAAGCATGCCTTGAGCAGTTGTATAATACGACCTTTCATCACTTTGAAAAGTGATGATAAGAGAGTGCGAAGTAAAAGAAACACCAGAAAGATTTTTGCCATGAAAATTATTATTGTTTATTCCAGCAAAAGCTTTACTTTTCTCAATTAGTTAGAGCAACAAATTTGATATCTCACGTACCTTGAAAGCCATTATATGATAAGAAAAAGCGTACAAGCGGCAATAGCTGCAGATAGAATGAGAGTATAACTCGATCATTTTCTACTGATTGAACCTGTAAGAATCCGGATATAAATATATGGAAAATTACTTTAACCAGGAAATCTAGCAGCAGAAAAATCTTCAAAAAGTTACCTATTAAACCGTGAATGATGGAAAGTTTTTCACCAAGTAGTTTCACTTTTCCTTGAACATCCCCAAATAAGGCCCTCTGAGATCCCAATGCTACCCTAGTTGCTTGAGCTTGACTAATCACATCATCAAACTATATACAAGTTCGTTAGACAACAGGACTAGATGCATAAGACTAATACACTAGAAAGATATTTTTGCATCAAATAAACAAAGTTGCAACAATAACAAGAATAGTAATGTTATTCATCACCAATGATGTTAATCACCCGTCTATGTAACAATTACATGACATTATAAATTCATTTATATACAGAGTCAAATGACTCATTTAATTCAACCTATAAAGTGTAGTCACATATACTAGTGTTAGATGTCATTATTCTATTAGAAAATAAAACGGATCAAGGTAATATATATGACACGATATGAAGTATATGATCACAAAAAAAAAAAAACAATAAGATAAAAGGCAAAGAATTAATTGGCAGATGACTGAAGTATTTTATTTAATTGACTAATATGGAGAAAACAAATATAGTAACACAATTATTTTATATTTAAGTAATATAAGACTTGTGAAAATAGTCTAGTATTTATAGAGATACATATCAAATTCTAAAAATATCGCAAAGATGGAAAGAGATAAAAAATCACGTGGAATAAATGAAACAATATTTTCCCAATAAAAATACGCGAAAAGAAGGAAAAAATATTTTCTTAAAAATCCAACATAATTCGGGTAGAAAAAACCCAACATATTCTAACAAGAACCACAAAAGGTAGTATTCAAGGGAAGAAAATCTACCAACACACCATGACAATGACTGTGTAGTATCAGTGCATGTTTGGTGTATGATATTGGAATGGACTAGATAAACAAATTTAGTTTCATTTTTCTTTTTAACATTGTCGAATGCTATCCAATCATCCATACAAAACATGACATCAGTGTGTTAATATTCCATGTATAAGCAACAATAGCAGTTATTGTTGGGGATATTACACCGATAATGTGCATATTATATTCATATCGATATGTACCGTTTTATGCTCATGATATTATGAAATCGAAACATAATTCGACTTACCAAAATAGTTGAGAAGACGTAATGATTTACCGAATTAATGTAGATTCATCACTTTCCAATTTTAAATGAAAGCATGTCATTCTTTAATCAAACCTTGCAATATAAACATATAAATAAAGTTAACAATATTCTGAAATCAAACATAAATGAAATCAGAAATGATAAGGAAAGAAGATATGCAAGTGATACAATTGATCATGGCAAGTGTTGAACATTTTTTCCTTAAAATTGATTTGTCCCGTGATAAGTGTATTTTACACTTATTTGTGCCACTAAACTAAAGCAATTGTCGTTACTGTAAATGATTTGAGGTTTAATTTTGTATATATTTTGTTTGCTAGGTGCATCTCGATGAAAAATCATGGAATTGAAGAAAATGGGTTGAAAATTGGCTAAAGTGGACCTAATCCAAAGTTTGGGAACTAAATCACAAAATGTTTATAGATGATTCAGACCTGGTATCGATGATTGGAGAGATGTTGGAGTCAATTAAATGAAGTTGGAAGATAGAGGGTCAAGAAAATACAAAGAAAGAACCAAAAATAAATAAAGAATACAATTCGGAGACCAAAGTGCAACAATTGGAAGATTTTATGCTTGCGCGCATACGCAGGCATAATCTCTCGCACTCGTACGAGCTTAGTTTTTATTTACTGAGAGTGAAATACTTGAACGACGCGTGGGCAAGGAAATACACGGCGCGCGCACAAGCCAATTCTGGGCCTAAAAGGCTCAATTTTCTGATTTTATCCAAATTCCTATAAAAACCAAATTTAACCTACTTTCTAAGGAGATGAACGGCGTGAAGGACTTTGAGCATATCAAATCCAAATTTTCACCACAAGAAAGAGTCTAGCACATCAATTTAAGGCGAATTATACAAAGATTTTGAAGATTCATAGCCTGGTTTAAAGATTTAAGTCAAGAACGTGGATTTTTCCTACTTTTTCCATATTTCTTATTTTCGGGTGATGTTTTTCCAATTATTCTTGTATAATTTAATTATAAGAATGTTATGTTAGTTTTTTATTGTATTTGATGAATGATTAACCCTATTGCTTATTTATTTTAATTCGAGACAATTAATTTAGTACTTCTTGATTTTTCTCGATTGATTTTGCATTCCCATTGAACTATTTGATTGTTTGATCACCAATTAGATAGTAAGTTGCTTGTTGTAGTATAGGAATACTCATAATTAAATCTAGAACGCAGCAAAATCAACATATGGACAATAGGTATTAGGAATAATATCTATAGCATGTGCAATCATGTGTGATAAATCTTGTGAATCAATGCATATTTTTCATATGAATTCGAATTAGGAATATGATTGGGTCGTGTTAAACATAAGTTTAATATATCTTAGAAAAAAATATTGAATAATAGTGGATTATCGATTCTCTTGAATACCTGAATTTATTAGATTAAGAATTAAGAATTAAACTAAATAGCAGTACGGGGATTCAAGATTCCAACACAAACATTCATATATTAGATAAACAATTTATTTGCATCATTAGTTTAGGATTAATATAAAAAATATACAAACCATCTTTTTGATTTCATTACACTTCGAATTTAATAGTAGTTATTAAACTACAAATTAGACTTTATTCCTCGTGGGAACGATACTCTTAACTCACATATTTTATTACTTGTACAGCGATCACGTACATTTACGGGTTTTGCACGAACAAGTTTTTGACGCCATTACCGGGGAATAGCAGATTTAATTTTAGTTTATTAGTTTATATTAAATTCTATTTTTTTTTTATATTTTTTATTATTGATTTTGGCTACTCACCTTGATTTCTCTTACTTGATATTCTATCCAGGTGTCGTTCAGCAATGTATCTAAGATTCTAACACGGCATCTTGAAAATATTTTTGCAATGAATAATCTTGAAATGGACGACGACGAGGAATAAGATATATATTGAGAATTATGCTATGGGGTGCATTATACTAACTACTGCATGAATACATGCACTGAACCCTTTCAGCTTAAGCTCCTGCGGTTTAAACAATATTTAAAATATCGAAAACAGCAATTGACACAACTGTTGAAGCCTACATGCCTGTGGGAGAGTGTATCCCTTCCGACACATTTGTGAAATTTGGCACTTCCATGTTGAACGATAAGGCAATTGCAAAATACTACATTGATCTTGCCCAGATAGATGAAAACAAATTATGTATTGGAGATGGCGTGTTCTGATATGAATTTAAAAGGTGGGGATACAATCCGCTAGAAACGTTTGAAAGAAAAGAGTTTATATTGCCCGTATATTTCAATTGTGAATCGGTCATTCAACCCGAAAAGATATCAATTATGGAAGAAGAGTACAAAGACAATGAAATATCAATTACAAAGGAACAAAATAAAGAGGAGCCAATTAATGAAGAAAATGTTAACCCACATTCTGTTGACTTCATTGATTGTCTTTTCATTGAGTTTGTAATTAAGCCCGAAGAAAAGGAAGAAGTCTACATAGTTGAATTCAAATCGGAGGAGATAGACATATTATATCACATTGGAGAGGGTAGTGTTAAAAGTTGTAGAAGCAATGAAGAGTAGAACAAAGTCGAAAGAGGCAAACTGAGCAAGACATCAAAAGTCTTCTTCAAAATTCCATGATTCCGAAACAACAAAGTCAAGCTAAGGATTTTAAATAAAGAGCTTATTGGGAGGCAACTCAATTCTTCTTCCATTTTATTTATTATGTTTTCTAGTAATAGGATAATTAAGATTAATTTTTTTTATTATTCGATTTTAGGGACTCATCATCCATACTACGTTTTCACTTAGGTCTTCAATTTGTTGGTTGGTTTATTATATGATATATCTAAGTGACACTTGTTCCAAAATTTTGAGCATTAATGCTTTATTTGATCACATTGTGCAGGAACATGATATTACTAAACATTTAAATCAATATTGACCAAGGAGCTAACGAAGCAAGAAGAAGCTAGACATTGGATTATAAGTCATATCAGGGAAGTATTTTCTTCATTTTCTTCCCCACCCCTTTATATGCGGATTTAGATTTAAGATATTGAGGACAATGTCCAATTTAAGTTTGGGGGTGGAAAACATAAGTTTTCATTTTCATTTTTATTTTGTTTTCATTTTTTATGTGTTTGTATCATTTTTGTGTTTATTTATTTTGTATGCTTTATAAAACAATTGAAAAATTGAAAAATATTTTATTTTTGTGTGCTTGTGTGAATTAGTTGGTCTGGCTGACAATGAAAAATATATTGAATCGTTAATTGATCTATGAATGGTGAATAAATTGCATGCTTAAATTAATTTTTGCTTTTTCATGTAAAATTTGATATATATTGAGCATATGAATTAAGTTAAGTATTGTGGATGAATGAGTTGATTTCATAATTGGATATGTTGACATAGTGGATCATATGTGCTATGTCCAAAACCACTACATTTTACATTCTTAGACTAAATTTATAATAGTTTGGAGGATTTCATAGTTGTAGGAAGATATTGAGATAAATAGGGATTTCATGTGTGAAATTAAAAATCTTGTGTGGATTGTCTAAGGTTAATGAGATACAGTTGGGTGAAAATTTCAAATTAGAGGTCGTTCTTCTTGGATAGATGTTTAATGAGGGATATTGCACTAATCAAGGAAAACAAAAACACACATTTTATTTGAAAATTTCTCTTTGTAGCCTTTATGACTCGAGTTATTAAGTCTGTAAGGGCGTTAAAACCTGTTGCCCTAAATTCAACTGACTTGGGAGTCATTGACCTAAAGCTTGTTACATGGGTCATTTAGAAAACTTAAGGGAGAAAATGCTACAAATAAAGAAAAAAAAGCCTTGAAAAAAAAAATTGCAAAAAAATACTAAAAAAAAGTAGGTGCATGAAACAGACGCACCGAATACCTTGATTATGTCCCAAACATTTGTTTAAGAAAATTTGAATTTTGATAAGAGATTATTAGTTTAATTAAGTCCTAGAGATTGAAACAATCAAACGTAATGGAGAATACTTATTTATTGACATATTAACTTGCAATTAGTTAGATTTACCTAAACTAGAGATGTGATGATAGTATAGAATTCAACCTTAGTTTACACACTTGAAAAGAGCGAAAAGAATAAGCTTGGGGGCGTGTGAATCTTACGAGTGATGAAATAATATATTTGATCATTGATGGTTGAGAATTGAAACAACTTATGAATTCATAATGTTATGCTTAATTCTTCACACACACATCGATTTTACATTGGAAAAGTAGATTTTAATTTATGTATTGTAACTTTGAAGTCGTGTATAGATATGATATTATGATTTCAATCATGAAATAAAAATTCAGGTTAGCTAGCTAAAATTTTTGCTTTATTTGATTGAATGGCCACCGATTAAGTAATTAGCATTGTGTGTTTGATAGATTTTAGTTTTGTTTGAGGACAAACAAAGAATTAAGTTTGGGGGTGTTTGATAAGTATATTTTATACACTTATTTGTACCACTAAACTAAAGCAATTGTCGTTACTTTAAATGATTTGAGGCTTAATTTGTTATATTTTGTTTGCTAGGTGCATCTCGATGAAAAATCATGGAATTGTAGAAAACAGGTTGAAAATTGGCTAAAGTGGACCTAATCCAAAGTTTGGGGACTAAATCACAAAATGCTTATATATGATTCGGACCTAGTATCGATGATTGGAGAGATGTTGGAGTCAATTAAACGAAATTGGAAGATGGAGGGTCAAGAAAATATAAAGAAAGAACCAAAATAAATAAAGAATGCAATTCGGGGACCAAAGTGCAACAATTGGAAGATTTTATGCCTACGCACGCTCTCGCGCGCGCACGGGCTTAGTTTTTATTTATCGAGAGTGAAACACTTGAACGGTACGCGGGCAAGGAAATACACAGTGCGCGCGCACAGGCCTTGAATTGAGGCCCAATTTTCTGATTTGATCCAAATTCCTATAAAAACCAAATTTAATCTACTTTCTAAGGGGGTGAACGGCGCGAAGGACTCTGAGCATATCAAATTTGAGTAAAGAACGTGGATTTTTCCTACTTCTTCCATATTTCTTATTTCCGGGTATTTTTTCCAATTATTCTTGTATAATTTAATTATAAGAATGTTATGTTAGTTTTTTATTGTATTTGATGAATGATGAACTCTATTACTTATTTATTTTAATTCGAGATAATTAATTTAGTACTTCTTGTTTTCTCGATTGCTTTTGCATTCTCATTGAACTATTTGATTGTTTGATCACCAATTAGATAATAAGTTGCTTGTTGTAGTGTATGAATACTCAAAATAAGTCTAGAACACGGCAAAATCAACACATGGACAATAGGGATTAAGAATAATATCTATGACATGTGCAATCATGTGTGATAAATTTTGTGAATCAATGCATGTTTTTCATATGAATTCGGACTAGGAATATGATCGGGTCGTGTTAACATATGTTTAATATATCTTGGAAAAGAATATTGAATAATAGTGGATTATCGATTGTCTTGAATACACGAATTTACTAAATCAAGAATTAAGAATTAAACTAAATAGTAGTAGGAGAATTCACGATTCCAATACAAATATTCGCATATTAGATAAACACTTTATTTGCATCATTAGTTTAGGATTAGTATAAAAAATATACAAGCCATCTTTTTGATTTCATTACACTTCGAATTTAATAGTAGCTATTAAACTATAAATTAGACCTTAATCATTGTGGGAACGATACTCTTAACTCACATATCTTATTACTTGTACAATGATCTCGTACGCTTGCGGGTTTTACACGAACATCCCGCATCGATACTAACGGTTTCCGGCAACCATCTCCCAAGATACAACAATCACGTCAAGCCACATGAGCACTCCAAATGATTTAGACCAACGAACTCGAACGGAATTCTCTCTTTTCCAAACTATGAATTTTATGTAAAGAAACCACTTTTGATTAAGCGTTTTATGCAACATAAAATGAAAAGAAAGATATGGAATTAAAAATAAACGTCCAAGGGGTCCTATATATAGAGTGCGAACGGTAGTGGGCGAAGGAACACACCCAAAACTCAACGATTTTCATGAAATATTGCAACTCATCCTATCGCCCACATATCGCTAGATTATCGCTTGAGCGATAAAAACAGAGAGTGACATTCGCCTAGCGTTGAACTGTCGCTCAAGCGACAGTCTTACATGTTGAATTTCAATTTCCTTCAAACTTTGGACCCCAATTTCTTATTCATTCAGAATTGATTTTGAGATTCCAAATATACCACGACATCTACTCGATGAGTAGAACAAGTAATTCTATTTACATTTGCAATTTGACCATTGAATTAAATCTCAATATTTGGCCAAACTTGACACGAAGTCACTTTTCATGGTTTATAACCAAAAATTCAATCTTAAACCCAAATTTCAACAGTTATGACATGACATGGGAAACCTAAAAGAAAATGGAATTGTGGCTTTGTTTGTTAAAGGATCTCAGAATTTTACACACCATACTTGTGAAAAAAACAGTTTAGCGACTAATTTGCAAATTAAAAAAAAAAAAAAAAAAGATTGAAAACGTTCGTAGGTTAGCTGTTATTTGCCCTATAGGCCTAAAAAATCTAAAGTCCAATGCCTTGTGATTGCAATTCAATTGCAATAAAAGTGAAAAGAAACTTTTCGTAACAAAACAATTTCCAGATATTTGTGGTTTGGGTAATTATATTCGTTATATCTCGTCACTTAAGTTCCCATGTGGCTCAACCGACCCATTGAAGCACCTTTTGCCGAAGTCATGTAGCATCTAACGTGGAGCTAAGTTTTTTAGAGTCCAGACAATCTGACCCATCGAAGCTCATATATATAAAAAGAAGCCCAAACGAAGCGGCTTGCCGAAGTGGCGAAGCCCAACGAAGAGAAATCTGAGGCTCAACTACAACAATGACAATCCTTGTTTGAAGATATTAAATTTATGGAATCCTTTTAGAATGATTAATTGGATTGTTGTAATGAGTTAAAAAGGTCAATCTTGTCGGCATGGGGGTGTCCGCCTTCTTTTTGGGGCATTTAATGTGCCACGTGCTAGTTGAATCAAAATTGATGCATAAGATGTGATGCTTCGGTAAAAGAAATAGAGCCACGTGTCATCTCATTTAAGGGTTGTTATTGCATATGTAACACTATAAATATCTCCTCAAATGCTCAAATGATGGTGAAATGAAAAAATATTTGACAAAACACCATATATTTACTCTCTTTACAATTAACTTAGTGTTCTCTTGGTGATTTGAAGTATAATCCATAAGATTTTCTGATTTTGATATTCTTGAGTTGATCTTTTAATTATATGTAATTAAACTCATATCTCTCATCAGGAGCCGAACATCCCCGAGCTCGTAGTTACAAATCTTTTCTCACTTTCATATTCTATTATTATTTTATAGACAATCTATCCAAAAATTAGTTTGAGAGAACACGAATTGACCCAATATTTGTTGTCCATGTCAACTATGCAGAAAATGAGGTCAACAATATCAAAAAATATAACACACATAAAGAATATGAAATAAAAAAAAAAAAAAAAAAAAAAAAAAAAAAAAAAAAAAAACTTAAAATAAATATGATTGTAATTTCACATTTTCAAAAAGTCATATTAAACAAACTTTTTTCACATATTTCTTACAAATTTTTTTTTACACAATCCATCACTTGTCCGTAGGGCTCTAAATTGATCGAATTTGCTCATATCCAATTCAATCTAATCCAGCGAATATGCTTACTTAAATTCAATATTCGATTTAATTTGTTATTGGAATATGGCGACTCGCAAAATTAAAAAAATAGTGAGATATGTACATAATTGTAGTCAAAAACCAGTCAAATTTGAAACATTAGACGAGAGAGAGCCTTTATTATTGTTGTAACATTCTAAACAGTGCACGTGATGCCTTTTATTGATGGTTTAACATTTCAATTTTTTTATACAAAAAAAAAAAAAAAAACCAAAAATTAAAAATTTGACCATATTTAATTAATTAACAAAATTTTAATTAATAAACAAATATCTATAAATAATTAAATTATAAAGTATAATTGAGAAATATAAAAAATTTAAAACAAATAAAAGAAAAGAAAAAAAAATGTTTTTTTTTTTTTTTTTTTTTTTAAAAAAAAACACGCCAACAACAAAATCACCCACTCGTCTCTCATCATTGGAGCCAACGGAAATTGGCTTCTCAACTTAGAGTTCCACTTGTTGAAACCATCATCACTAGTCCCAAACCAGACTAATACAGGGGTCGAACCGTCAAATTCCAAAGACCCCTAAGAGAGACCAAAAAAACTGATAAGGCAATGGCGCCTGGGTGCTCTAGTGGCATGAATTTTCAACTTCAAATCATGTGCCCAAAATTCCACTCTCGCCATCATCACAAGTTTATCACTTTCGAATCATTTTCACTCTCCTCTCTCTCGCCGCTACCGACCGACTTCAAATTCTAGCTAAATTTTGAGTGGAAATTGTGAGAAGTTTGTGCACTTTATCAAACTCAAATGGATGAGTTCAGAATTAGTGGGATTATTTGAATCCGTGTGTGAGTCGCGACGGGGGAATCTAATTGTGTTTTACATAAGTTTAGGACTTGAATTGCATTTTTCCTAGTTGAATTTTGTGGCTTGAAGCATGCTGAATGTATCAAATTGAAATGGGACAGGCTCGAGAGGAGTCCGTTTGGTGGGTGCCAACATGGGTGTTAGTCGGAAAAGGGTGTTGTAAGCGGTTTGTGGTGGAATTGACGCCAACATCGACACCGAGTGTTGAAGACAATTGATTTGATTTTGATTGTTGTATAATTATTTAAATCTTTATATAAAAAAAAAAAGATTTTTTATATTTTTCTTTATTTCCTTTTTAATTTTTTAGTGATTAATTTTTAAATGTTAACTGTAGTATATTAATTACCATTTCCCTTTTAAGAATTGATTAAATAATGGCCTAAACTTAATTTTGGTGTCAATTGACAGACAAATGGATGGAGAACTATCCAAAGGAACCTCACAATGTAATTTAGATAAGAGGGGTAGTGTGGACAGGGTAACAAATATGAAAGGTTTTGGTAAAACAAGTTTGTCAGCGTTTTCAAAGTTATGATATTTTGTTGCGGCAAATTATCAATTATAAATAGAAAAAAAGAGTTTTTTTTTTTTTTTTTTTTTTTATTATGTATATTTTCACAATTTTAAATTCTAAACGGGTTTAAAAATTATAAAATTTTCAACTTTTGTTTTTATAACTTTTAGCGCAATGGAATAATACACAAAAGGTGTTTTACTTATTTATGAACTCGCTATTTTTATAATGTATCTCCAAAACATTTTGTTATAAAACTTTCATTGGATAACGATCTATTTGGTTTGGTTGTAGCATATTAAGTAACATGGTTGGACTAATAATGCTAATTGTACAATTGATTTAACTTTATCGTGTTGTATTATATTAAAATAGTTTATTCTAATTTATTAATTAATCATTTTCTCTATCTTTTAACTATTAATAAAAAATTAAAACTTCGCTAAATATGAGAGTTAGTAATATTTAGTACTATATATTTGGTTTATGAATATATTTTATTTGTTAAACTCTTAAAACTGCATTTGGTAAATATGAATGTATACTCTATAAATAATTTAGTATTAAAAAATCTTAAGAGTAAAGAGTAAAATGAAGAAAAATACATTTTAATATGTTTTTTATGCCTAGGCAATCGTCTAGACTATTCAGACCAGCCCGAAAGCGCGACACGCCGTTGAATGCATTATGTTTTATTAAGAAACCGTGTACAATGAATTGACTTTCGTAAGAGTTTAAGTTTAGAATTTGATTTACTTTAATTTCAAATTTATTATTTTAGTGACAAATTAATTTAATCATAAAAATATTTCACTCCTATAAGGATTGAAGATTCAAGATACGAGAGCTAGCGAGGACAAGGATCCGTTGATTGTGGAAGAAGGATCAATAGCAAGATCACGGACAAGGAATGTCAAGAAAGTTATATGATTCTTTTTCCAAGTTACCGTGATTTGATAAGATTGATTACAAAATAAGGCCTCGTTTCATAGAAGGCTTTTTTACATTGAAGTTGGAAAAAAAACTTCATATTTTCTTGTTAGCATTGTTGTGATAACAATATTTCTAGTAAAGATATTTTTCCCAACCCCACCCCTCTACGGCGCCTTTTGCTCTATGATTTGAGGGAGAAGCATTTTCCCATATGTTGGTGGGAAATTCCAATTCCATTTTTAACTTTTTGGCGAAGGTAACAAATATTTAAATAACCAATGTGGAAAAAAAATCACTTAATGGACAATTCCAATATAAAACAAAGAGTCAAATCAAACATTTTTTTTAAAATTATTAAAAATTTCCGAGTGGAAAGTTATACCAATCAAACACAACTTAATTAAAACTCATACAAAACAATATTCTGGCATTTATTTCTCGGAAATTCATTTTCTTTCCATTCCACATTTTTCCATATTTGCAATCAGAGGAGAACGGACTCTAAGTAAATGAACAAGTTTTATGTTGGGCTTTGAAGAATGAACAAGAAATCAATTTGGTTCAAGCAAGGGATAGCGGAGCTGAGGGAGTAATAAAGGCGACGCAAGAAGTAACCAACGGCAACGTGCCCATGCCTTATATACAGGGCACTCAAGAACCCTTTTTGACTATACGACTGCAATTCCAAAACTAGCGCCAATAATAATACAAGTTCGACTGTGAATTTCCCAAAGAATCCTAGTTTGGTTAAAACTTTAGTTTATGGTAATTCTTGATATTTAGACTATTAATTCCGTTTTTATTTAGACTTTATTACATATAAATATGACTCATTCTATTCATTGTAAGAACACACAATTTGAGAGAATTATTACGAGGCGTATTGTTTTCCTCTTTTTTATAAATTAATTCCGAACTTATAGAGAATTAAATTCTTATGGCGTTTAGCAATCTAAGTATGGTTTATAAGTTTTGTAATTCATGGATCAGAAGATATTGTTGGCGATTATCTTTGATTTCTTGGTTTGATAATATATTAGGTTGAGTTATTCAAACGTTGATTATGGCTTTGAAGTTTTAATATTATTTGTCGTGGGTTATTTAACTACAATTGTTGCATGGGTTTGCATTACCTCCTCAACTACTATTTATAACATTCGAATTGAATTGTTATCGGATCGGATTGATATATATGCCATTGATAATTTAATTAACGTGATATCGAATTGAATTTATGAGATCGGATTATCAGATCGAGACCTAAATAGATCTCCTATGAATTTCATCGAATTCAGATCGAAATACAATCCATTGACAACCCTAATAATAATCCTGAAATATGATTTTTCCCATAATCGCCATGCACTGTACATCAACTGACCACATGATGGTGAGATGGATAATGTTTTTATACATTAATTTTAACAAAACTTTAAACAATTAATGACATAAAATTTGTCTTATGCTTGAGTGTCTTGTTGTACACAAGGAGTGTACAACAAGTTTAATCGATTTTTATAATAATAACGTTAATTAAATTTAAATCAACATTAAAATATTTTTTTTTTTTTTTTTTTTTTTTTCCAAAACTCAATTTTTTTTTTTTTTTTATTTTACAATAAAATAAATAATTTTCATACTTTTATAAAAAAATAAAAAAAAAAAAAAAAAAAAAAAAAATACATTATTTTCATCAATAATATCTATCAAAAAAGATTCAATAAAAAAAAAATTTTTTCATAAAATAAAGATTAGCGAAGATGCTCAATACTAAGTATCGATGGGTTTATGGACTTTATGATTCCAACTTTGGCCCCGACTCCAGTCTATAGGTCACTCACACCAATCATATTCCCGCCTTAACACT
Source organism: Fraxinus excelsior (assembly GCA_019097785.1). Lineage (NCBI taxonomy): Eukaryota > Viridiplantae > Streptophyta > Magnoliopsida > Lamiales > Oleaceae > Fraxinus > Fraxinus excelsior. The sequence continues at coordinate 7,716,315 of CM032624.1, forward strand.
CACCCAACACACCACGGGTCACTGAATTACGTCACAAGACACAAAACGGAGCATTGAAGTTTTAAATACACTCACTAACGATCACTGAATTATCATCTGATTTCAGTAATGGTCACTGAATGACCCTTTTCAATTTATTGAGAGAGTTAATGGTCAATATAGTTAAACTGAACCTCTGGACCTAAATCGAAATTGTGAACAATAACACCCTAAAAACACCTGATTTGTTGTGAATTAACCCATTAGAAGGTGATTTTTTTATGTTTTATTTTTTGTAAAAAGAGAGAGGGACGGAGAAAAAAACGAAAATAATTTTTTTTCATAAAAAAAACCAATAACATATATTATGAAATTCTTGAAATAATAACAACATACTATAATATATAACTTCAAACTTAAAAAAAAATAAAATTCATTTAATTTTTTTTTTTTTTTTTTTTTTTTTTTTATGGGTAATTGGCGCAAACGTCCCTACCTATGAAAGGTTTTGTGGAAAACGTAAATACTATTCGTTTTTTGGTGCAGAAAGTCCCTACCTTTGCATTTCCCTTGCGCAAAACAATCGTTGACCCATTTTTAACATAAAATGATTCATATAGACTCTCTTAATATATAAATAAACAAAAAGAAAAGAAAAAAAAAATATAAGAATAAATGCAATCAGACGGGCATAAATTTATTAAAAAGTGCAAATCTAATCCAAATAAATTATTAAAATATTAAAATAACAAAATAAAAAAGAAAAACTTTCTCTCATTCCTTCGTCCTCCCACTCCGTTCAGCCTCCACTCCACCACCACCCCGAAAAATAGATTTATACATACAGCGCCTCACATCTAGAACCCACACAACCAATCAACTAACCCAAAAACTAAAATCTGACAAAAAATTATGGCTCAAAAATGACCCCTCGAAATCGAGCAAAAAAAATTGCAAGAAAAATCAAAAGTCGAAATCAAAAATCTTGAAACCCGAGGTGGAACCCACCCTTAGCTTGACTGCACATTAGCTAGACGAACACTAAAAGGATGCTGCCAGACCGTCGCTATAAAAACCAAAAATACTTCACAACGGTCCAGACTTAATTTTGCATAAACTTCCCTTCCAGTCGCGAGCAGCGAACTCAACTGAGAAGAATGCGATTTCCGACGACAGTGCTCACACTTATGGTCGCGGACACCTTCCCCACATCCAAACGAAACTGTACATGATTGCAATTCATCCATATCATCTCTCAAGGTCACTCAATTTTTGAAAACTCTCTGTCGCGAAGCTCGCGACTCCGCCAGCGAAAAAATCGATTTCCGACGTCGTCTGGTGCACTAATGGAGGGGGACCACCTGTTTTGGTTGAAATTGGTCCATTGAATTTGTCGCCCTGATGAGGAGAACCTGATAGTGGTGGGCGACGATCGAGAATGTCATCGGTATGGCCGTAAATTAGAGGCAAACCTAGCATACCCCATGTTTGGATGCAAATTTTGACACATTTTTACTTGGTTTTGTTTGGGTGTTGCTTTGTGTTGAGATTTAGATGGAGGTGGAGGCGCTGGTATGAGTAATCGCTGATTTCCCGGTTTAGTGATGAGGAGGGGGATAGGAAGAAAAGTTCTAATTTTTATTTTTGATTTTATTTAATATTTAAAATTTTTTTTTTTTTTTTTTTTTTAAGAAATTTGGGACTGTGATTACAATTAATTCTTTATTCTTTTCCTATTATTTTTTTGCATATTTTTGTTTTTTTTTTTTTTTTTTTTTTTTTTTTTTTTAAAATTGGTCAAAATGACGTTTGCGCAAAAAAAGCAAAGGTTAGGAAACTTTCTGCACCAAAAAATTGAACGTAAGGACTTTTTCCAAACAAAACCGCCATACGTAGGTACTTTTGTGCCACATTATCCCAGAATATTAAATATCATTTTATTTTTCTTCTAGATCATTGATGTACCTCATGATAACAACTTATTAATTTCATTTGTTCCATTTAAGTAATGTTAAAATAAAAATAAAAAGGTTTTTTTTTTTTTTTTTTTTTTATAACATTATTATTAATTATAGAAAATATATTTATATTTTTCCAATTTTTTTTTTTTTGTTTTGTTATTATTTTGATACCAAATTGATGAGGAACAATATAGAAGAATATATTAAAAAAAAAAAAAAAAAAAATTGGTTAATAAAATAATTTTGAAATGAATGCTAAAATTTTAATTGAATACCATTTATAATTTATATACAATCGAAGGCTAAGAAAAATAAATATAATTCAATTTTTTTTTTTTTTTTTTTTTTTTTTTAATTTTTATTTGAATAGTGTTAAGTTCTAAATTAAAATAATGAAAACAGGTCCATCCTGTCAATACTTGAATACTTGTATGATATTTCACTGACCGTTAATGCAAAGTTAAACTTCATGACCGTGTTGATCTACTTATTAGATTCGATGACCGTTTTTGTAAAATTAAACTCCAAATTAACCCAATCACATTTTATATAGACCAACTCAAATTCACAACAAGATATAGCCAAGTTAGTCCAGCTCGAACCATCCATCTCGATACATTTACTCGAATGATTAAAAATGGAGAATAGTATAGTTTCAAACTTTCATGGCCAGTAGCATGTGGACAGCATGGAGTTTACAGAAAAGCTGAAAAAGGGAAAATGGATTGGCCCTCCTGGTTTCTTGCTTCAAACACTCCTATGAAAATTCAAATTTCCAAATTCTTCAAATAAACGCACTATTTGACAGTTTTCCGCAACTCAATGACACCACTTTGACCAACGTTATTTATGAAATCTTGATAATAATTTAAGAATGCAGATGATCTGAGATTGGTCATTGGATTGTGTTTGATTATCTAATGAGAAAATTGTTGAAAATGGCCAAGTCACAAGACATGATATTTTCCTCCAGCAGCAGCGGACCATTAAGAAACCATGATGAAACTTTCCTTCCTTGCATTTGGACAATAATCATATATCCTAGAAAGATCCTGCTATCATTTGTCACATAATGATCTACGTGATATGGTTGAGACGTGATTGAATTAAAATTTCTTTATAAAAAAAATAAATCTCTCTACTCTCTTCTCGACACATGTACATTATCGCGTAATTGCTTCTGTACAAGTAGAATTATTTTATTAATCAACCCTAGCCACTTGGTTTGAGATTAGGGTTTTTGGGAGATGGGCGGTTAGGTTACACATTTTGAGACTAATGAAATAGAATATCAAGTCTGTCTTGATAATGGTATTCAAATATCCCATGGATCAATGTATGTTTTATTTTTATTTTTACATTATAATAAAGAGTTTTAAAGTATTTTATGCCAACTTTATATTTTTGACAAATACTTTTTATAAAATAGAATAAATTTAATATTGTTCACTTATTTACTATTATTTTTTGAAAAGTATAATTTTGAAACCCAAAAAATTACTTAAAAATAAATAAATTATATTTTTGTCTCTATTTTATTTTATGTGTGGTATTTCATTTCAAATTAATTCGTCACCTTTACAAATTTACTCAAATGTAACCTCGTTAATAATCAAAGTTGTGCACATGTTCATGTTTAGTAACTCATTTTTATAATTTGTTCTAAATAGGGGTTATGTTATGAGTACATAGCCCGCAGACACCCTCCCAATAACGAGTATTCATGTGTCCATTATGGATATCATTATGGAAAATGATTCCATACTGCCAATAGTAAGATTCGGGGTTGATGATATTTACATGCCAAATTTTTTTTTTTCTCAAATTCATCCAAATAAAATAATCTTGTATGTAAATTCATTTTCTTTCTACTTTTAAATAACATATTCTTTAAAAATCACTATTTCAAAATTAATTATAACTAAGCCCCTGTTTGGTACACATTCTTAAAAATTTTCAAAATTCATTTTTAATCACACATTTTCAATAAAATAATATTTTTCTCACTTTTTAACCATATATTTCACAGCATATCACTATTTAAAATACATTTTTTTCTTAATAAAATCCATCAAACACACACTAAAAAGAGGTTCAAACATAACCTTAAATTACTTGTACAAATTTGACTGGTTTATTTTCAAAAAATAAAGAATAAAGGATAGAGAATATATAGATTAAGCCGTTGATTGGTGTATACAAAAATCAGATTTTTAATAAATTTTGATAAAAATTGATGAAATTTGTCGTTGAAAAATTGTGAACTACGTAAAATATGTGATTAAAATTAATTATTAATTAAAATTTTAATTGATTAACCAATGGTACTGATAGCATACAATACAATTACAGACTGCAGCAGAAAATAGGCACCAGCGGTACTACCGCCATTACTTTTACTTTAAAGGCGGCCTCTCCCTTCCCTCTTCTTTCATTGGTAATAGTTACCAGCAGTACTTGCTTGTTTTGCAGGCGCCGTTCCTTTTTCTTTCACCATACTCCTCCCCCCATAGACCCCCCATATCCTGATGAAATATTCGTAATATTTCAAACACGAATTTGATTTGATACAAGAAAAATAAATCATGGTGAGTTCTCGATTTCTTTCCAAAGAATATTCACTCATTTCTCATAATCTGCTCTTACTAACTGAATTTTCTGTGATCTTTTGAATGAATTATGTATTTTTATTACAGTTAGAGGATAATTCCCAGTATCCACAGTGGCTTTTAGCCCTTTTGACCGAGAAATTCTTCAACGCCTGCATAATTCACGAGGATTCAAAGAAGAATGAAAAGAACATCTTTTGCTTAGACTGCTGCGAGGGAATTTGCACTCACTGTTCAAAAATTCACCACTCACACCGCCTCTTGCAGGTATCCATGAAAACCCCCTTTCATTTTTCTTTTAATTGTTTTTCTAAATTTGTACATCATGAAAAAAAGTGCCTTTTCATATTCATCAACCTCTTTTGAATTTTGGAATTTAAGAATTCTTCAATTTTTTATTTTACTTTTACTTTGTGAATATCGTGGGATTATAACTATGCATGTATATTTCTTGAAAATCAGTCATTTAAATTCTTAATTTCAAGGTCTCTGATTATGTTTAAATTTCAGATAAGGAGATATGTTTATCATGATGTTTTAAGGCTGGGAGATGCTGAGAAATTGATGGACTGTGCCTATGTTCAAGTAAGTGGCTTATGCTAAAGAAATTAATTCACAAGTGCATAATTCATAAATTAGGGTTCTTCAAGTATTTGTATCTTTTTTTTTGGCAGTCTTATACAACGAACAGTGCAAAAGTAGTATTTTTAAATCAAAGACCACAAACAAGGCCATCAAGAGGCTCCGGTAACATCTGCACCACCTGTGACAGAGTCCTGCAAGATCGATACTTCTTTTGTTCTCTCTCATGCAAGGTCCACACATTTCTGTGTAGTACAATGAATATTTTTTTTAATTTCAAATTCAAGTACCAACCCATTTCATGAATTTTAATTTTCTAATCTGGGTCTTTTTTATTTTGCTCACAGCTTCAAGATATACTGAGAACCGGGGGCAAGATTTCGAAGTATATTCGGAATTGCGAGTTTCTTGCACTGCCTGAACAAGGTCCTGATGATGGCCAAATGACTCCCGACTCGGTGCTTGAACCTTCCGATTCAATGTTGACGGAGTCCGGTTCAAGCAGCGGCGGAGTTGATTGCCGGAATCCTACGTGCACGGCTACTACAGAAATTGTGAAGAAAAAAAGAAGCAATTTGTCAGGCTTCCGGTCTGCATGTCGGCCGGGATGTGGACCGGATATTTCAGAGACGATTATGAACCGGAGGAAGGGTACACCTCACCGGTCTCCTCTTTATTGATTTGCGTACGGAATGGCGAATGGACAGGTTAGTCACGAAGGACGATTGAGGGGGTAAAATGATATATTACTTTTTGAAGAAGGGTAATTTAGGTAAAATAGATTTCTAATTTTGTAGATTATCCTTTTAGATCTCTTTTGTCGTGTAAGGTCTGTGCTGAACTGATATACTGAGTAACAGTAACTTTCTTTTACAGTGAAAAAGACAAAATAGGGTCCCTTACTGCACTCTCTAATCATTCTTCATTCAACAAGATATTTGTTTGGTATCGCACCAAAGGACGTTTTATTCTAGTAGTAGATTTAACCATGAACTTTGAGCTCGAAACCTAACTTCCTGGACCCAGAGAGGAGCTGTAGATCGAAATTATTATGGTTTGGATCTTTTGGTGGATTTAATTTTGAATTGGACATGAAAATATGTAGTAAGATGATGTATCTGTTTGTTTTTTAGATCAAAATTAATTTTTTTTTATGAAAATTGATGTAATGTTTGATTAAAAAGTTCTCTCTCGTATAAGGTGCATTTGAGCTACATTATTTTGGAAGAATGTAATCTGAAATAGTAGATTGATGGGGAATGTGTGGTTAAAAAAGAAAGAAAAGTTATTGATGTGATGAAAAATATTATTTTATTGAAGAATGAGTCATTGAAAATGAGAAATTTAACGGGTAACGAACATGGGCATAATCGTTAATTGTTAGTTTTGATTTGAAATTTTTAATAGATTTTAATGAAACATTGAACATGGATGAAGTGAGATTTTTGTTTGTTGTCGTTACTTTCAAAAGTGACCTTCATTTCCATTATTATACAGAAAGTGGCGGTGTGTTGCTTGCATGAACAATTCTTAAACTCGTGTATCAAACGTTCTAGTTCCATAATTGTGGCCACGTAAATCTTTAGTATCGTATAATTGGACAAATAGTAAATCATACTGGAATGATATAAGGTGAATATATTGAGAAGAAATTTATGGCTTTGAGAATTTAAAATTGCATAATCTACAAATGAACTTTGAGCTTTAAATTAGTAGATGAGAGATTCTGAGATGATAATCGTTGGTTGAAGTGAAGTTTAATTTTATCTAAACGGTCGAGAATTTTTTTTAGATATCATTTCATCAATCATAGGTTGACGGACATTTAGTGTGTGTTTGGTAGAGATTAAAATCATATTAAAATTGAAAATATAGCTGTTATTGTGGATTTTTATTAGATGGGTGGGACTCAATAACGGTCATATTTTTAATTTTAATTGAATTTTAAATCGTACCAAACAGGCTCTTAATGATTTGGAGGGGTAGCCATTCTAATGTCTAGCTTGGCCTCTAGTGCATAGAGAGACAATTTGACCTCTTAGATGTTCGGCACAGAGTTGTCATATCAATTAAAGATTTGTTTTAAAGAACCCGTTGGGAAAAGTGATGTGAGAAAATTAGTGCCTTTGGACTTCAAACGACATAGGTGGCACCTCATCTCGTCCTTGGAGGGCAGGATGAGGGTTGGCCCTCCAAAGCATGTTGGATGAAGTGATGCATCATCTCGACTATGATCCCACTTCAACGAGTGTGTGATGACTTGGAGTATCATTCAGAAGTGACGCAACAACATGGGAGATACGTTTGCTTAGGTTCTTAAAAGTTGTTTTTTAAGGATTTGTTTAGCTGAATTTGTACTTTTGCTTTTGCTTCTTGTTTTACTTTTTGAAAGAGTTTTCGAAAAAATTGGCATTGGCAATTTAATACATTTAAGTTATTTTAGCTCTAAAAGGGGATGTTCACGATTTTTTTTATTGAGTGCGCCCTTTTATTCGTGACGCAACCGTACATCGGGGTGTCAAATTCTAGCTAAATCCAATAATATGGCTTAAACCCACCCTTAATGTTTCAATCCCAATAGTAGTAGTACAAAGCCAGACCTGAAAGTAAATCCAAATATTTGAAACTGAAATAGAACATTTAATAATTGTGTAATTTTTAGTTTGTCCATTGATGACAAGTGTACCTATTCACACATTATTTTCAATGACAGTTTTCATGCAAATCGATGTTTGTACAGTGCAGCGTTCTCAGCAATGCAGCTATACAAATATGTGCACCAATTTAGACTAACAGTGACAGGACCACATTGGTCTGTAACAAACATTGATTATTGTTTGTACCATAGAGTCGGCTCTCGTCTTTAATTTTTGGAAGAGGAGGACTGGAGGAGATTTTGTGGCAGTCTTTATTTGAATTTTGGCTTTTTTGTGGGGAGGAAACAAAATTTTTAGAGGGGAAATTGTAGCGAAGGTCCTAATTCTTTCATTTTATTGCAAAATATACCTTGATTTTTTTTTTTTTTTTAGCGGCTGCTTCCCAAACCTTTTACTTTAATGGTAGCTGGACGGATTCCATCCAGAATCCCGTTAGTCAACACTGAAATTGGAATTTTGACTCAAAAGCGACAGATTAAATGGAGGGTAAAATAGTCAATTTATATTTCTATAATAAAATAATTAAATAAAAAAATTCATGTTCTCCAAACCCCACCCCTCTCTACCCCTACTATGAAACCCAATCAAAATCAACCCCATATGATAAGCATGGATTAGCTATTCGATAGAGCATGTGTTTGTAGCCATTTAACTGCACTAAGTGCATCATTCGTGGCTCCCGGAAGGCGGTGCTTCGGCTCCATGCAATAGTCATTCGAGTAACCACCGTAGGTAGTGTTGAAGAGAGCCGGAGGTAGTTGTCGTTGCAGTTTGGTGACCAATTGATTATGCCCAAAGAATAACGCGGTAGTTGTAGTGCAATTTTTTAGTGTCGTATCCACATGGAGATGAAAAAATGCTCAAATGATCAAAAAATGATGAATTGTTCTCTTCAATGTATAGTGAAATTCAATGTTTGAAGCGTGAAATTAAAATCAATAATTTGAAACGGTGAAATGTTGGAATTCCCTTAATCGAATCAGATCGATCACATCAATTATTCAGTTTTATAACTCAATTAGAGGCTTTCATCCCCGACACTCTAATAGGAAGATATGACGTTACAAATCAATTTAATTCAAAAGTAGTTCTAAAATCTAGACTTCATATAACGCATTCACACAATTTTATTGAAATTAGATTCAAAGATCGACTATATACTTCAAGCATAAAGTAGTAATTGAATCACACCAATAAAATAATTGAAATTAAAATTCAACAATTAGTTCAATTCGTCGATAGAAAGAGTCTGACCGAATCTATGATTAATGTAGTAAAAGTTAAACCAGTCTCAACATAGGTTCATGGAATTTAAACTTAAAAAAATATTTCGATTAAACAATGGAAAAAACATGACCGAATCCATGAAAAATCTAATAAGAATTAAAATAATTTCAATTTAAATTTATCAGAATAAAAGTCTAAATTCTAAAAGTATTCAACAAATAAAGACCAGATTACATGAATAAAGGATGTAAAGTCACTGAATCCAATGAGTTCTTTCGTAGCTTCACCAAATGTTTTAGTCCCTCGTGGAGATTCTTGAGCCAAAGAGGAGAAGAATGATGAATAATGAAGAATTCGGCGTTCTGGGGTGTTTTTAGGGTCGTGCAAGATATGTTACCAAATGAGTTTGAGTCGTAAAAGGAAAGTGAAATTTCGGGTTCAGAATGAACCATGCGTACGCATAGTTCAATTCTTACATACGCACAGTGTACTAAAAATAACCTCAGTAGTTATTTTTTGGTATCTCGCATATGCACGTCCTGCATGAAATTTTCCTGTCGAACAACTTTCAGTGTTTTGATCATATCTTTCTCTCATGTTATCCGATTGAAGTGATTCAAGATGCGTTGGAAAGTTGACTCAAAGGGATACAACTTTGATTCAGATATAATCGTTCAATTCGATGGTTTTTAATGCCAAAAACTGGTCTCAATATGAGGCTAAAAATCGGTGCAAAACTTTTCAGCTTGAAAACTGATTTGTGATCATGTTTTGACTATATTTCATCCCTTTGACTCCTTTCACCATCAGATTGACCTCTAATACTCTCGAATCTTCATCACAAGTTTGGAGTATTTGCTCTTCAGTCCCTGAATTTTTACTTTCTTCTATTATGATCAATTTCACTTGTTTCTTCCATTTTCCATAGTTTTCACCATTTGCATCATAAACCAAGATATAGAATTACTTAGTACATTTAGGCGTTAAATAATCATAGAAACACAAATATTAATGGGTGAAAAACGTAATAAATGTGCTATTATCACCAATCCAAAATCCACTACCACTTTTTTCGCCATCAACGGCTTCGCCACCCAAATGAATCGCACTCCACTACTATTAAGCCTATTTTCCAAAGGTTTAATCTTGAGAACCTTTTGAATCCCAAAGCACTCGCCAAGAATGCAGTGAGGAATGCAGAGCATACAAAGCAGTTTCACCAATTAGTTGTGATTTTTTTCCAGATTTTTTATTTTTGGCATTGTTGTTAGATGAAGAGTAAATAGATCTGTTTCTCCAATTAGATTTGAAGCTTTTTGAGGTTGCTACTGGACAATGAGTAAGAAAAATAGAAATCTTTGATTGAGGGTGGTGTTGATAGAGGACACTTGGGGTCGGATCAATTTGTTCGTGCACACCAGTGTGAAACCTGAGTGGTCTTGTGAGACGTTAAGTTTTTTTATTGGTTGAATTTTGATGATAAAAAAATAAAATAAAATAGGCATATGTGGCGGCTCTGCTACTCAATGGCCTAGGTCTACAAATTTATGCTCTGCTTGACTCGCCTCTATAGATATGTTGTCTCATTTTCCTCTGAACAAATAAACGCTGATGATAATAGAGAAATCTGTTAATTAGGGTGCCCTTGTTGAGTCCTGGTTCAAAATAGGGTTCAAGTGCCTCGACCACGAGTATACAACTCTTGGTGTAAGTCAGTCGTGTATGATTGTGATTGGTGTTCTTTGTCGAGTCAGTCTAGTCTTACTTGGTGTGGCCCAACATAGATCAAGTTGTCATCATTTTTTTTTTTATTATTTTTTTTTTTTTCATATTTTGATTTAGCTTTTAAGAGAATGAAAAGATTAGAAGAGCGCGGCGTGGCGCGTATTGATTGTTTAGGCCTTGGGTTTAGAGACGCGGAATTAACACGAGGTGCCTCCTCAAACTAGTTGACAATCTTGAATCAACAGGGGTTAATGACTAGGCAAGATCTGAACCCTTTAAGGCATCTTCTATGTATTCCATGATTTGCTATGTAGATGACGCGGAACCTGAAGAGAAAACAAAGTTAATTTTCTATTTCATCACATCAAGTCGGTTGAGATGCCGTTATGTTCAAATCCTCTTCTCCTAAAAATTTGTAGGCGGAAAAGTGTGTCAACACAAAGTGGATTTTGAGATATTAAAGGTAGAAAGTTTGCTCAACAGTGTGCTTTTTGGTACGGATTAAAATTAGATTTTAGTTTAAATCAAAGTCAAAATCAAACAATCAATATTAATCACGTCTTTCATGGGCTCCACATATTTTCAACCACACATTTTAAAAATTTAGACCCTGTTTGATTAGCAAAGTTTTCTAGAGAAGTAGGAAAATCTTTTCCCTTTTCCAACTTTTGCATTGTTTGATTAGCGAAAATTTCTCGGGAAAATATTTTACGACTTTCTAAATTTTTCACTTTTTTTAGGAAAATAAATTCTTGATATTTTGGTGAGAAAATATTTTCCAACTTTTCAATTTTTTTTTCTGTTTTAGCAATTGGAAAAAATTCTAGACACAATGGTAAAAAAAAAAAATCACTTTTATTGACAATTTTCATATAAAACAAAGCCAAACGAATGATATTCAGTATGATTATTTTTTTTTTCAATTTTTTTTTTATTTTTTTGGCAATTGGAACAAATTCTAGATCCAATAGTAGAAAATATTATCACTTTAATGAACAATTTTCATAAAAAATGAAGTCAAACGGACACCAAACTTTCAATATTTTTCATGAAAAATTATACCAATCAAACACAATTAATTACAATTCTCAGCAAAACAATTTCTAGGAAAATCTTTTCCCTGTAAAACATTTTCTTTCCATCCATTTTCCATCTTTCTATCAAACGGACCCTTATATCACAATCTGCTAAAAATATAATTTTAAAAATGATTTGTTTCTCCGAAGTCATTCAAATTAAAATTTAAAAGTCGTACCAACTGTCAACAAATTATGTCCAAGTAATATCTTTGATGATGATTTTGTACCACTCCATTTTTTTTAATCACGACGGACCATAATTGAAGTTACCCTACTCATAATTACGAAAATAGATTAAGGTAAGATATTCGATATTCCCTATAATTAGACTCGGTTAATCAATTAGATAATTATATTTTGATTTTTTTTTAATTGGATAACTTCATTTTAATTTGATTTCTACGGATAACTATATTTTGATTGACGTAACTTCGCCTAATTCCACCTTAGAAATTGATTGTGTAGTAGCTAATAAATGATAATCTGTCGCGTAATAATTAGTTGCTAATGTGAAATAAATACAATCTAATAAATAAATGATGACTGTCACATCATCACATGACAGAAGTCACAGAACTATGTCTCACGTTGATTCACCAGTTGACGTGAATTTAAAACAGGTTCGTCTCAATTTGTATTAGGAAGTGAATCAATTTTTTTTTTTTTTTTTTTCGAAATTAAATTCACTACTTATCATGTTCTCGTTCGATAGGGATAAAAATCAGATTAAAATTGAAAAATAAATCGTTATTGTTGACTTTTATTAGACGAGTGGGACCCAATAACGACCATATTTTCGATTTTAATCCCTACCAAACGATGCCTATGTATCAACCCGAACCGTTTGATTTGAGGACCCAAGTTTTACCACATTGCGGATCCAATTATGACTCTTTTTAATTGGCTGGCACTACAATTTTTATTGCAATTAAATCGCTCAATTTTTATTCATTTTAACGTTTAAATTCCTAATTTTTTTTTTCATTATATTCATATCTTCAACCTCCTATTAAATTAGCATATTTCGTCATTGATGATGATTTCTGTCAAAAAATATTCTATTTTTCATACTTTGAAACGAAGGAAAATATTTTATCATACTTTTGAATTTATTTAATTTTTTAAAAAAATATGATGAGAAAGTGTGTTGTTATATGTCCTCTCAATACTTTTTTGATAGAAATTAGTACCAAATACGAAATGGGTTAATTAATAGAAAATTGGGTATAAGAATGCTATGAAAAAATGTTAGGGGCACAAGTGTTATAATAGGTAAAGATTGAGAATTTTAATTACAATTAAAATGTGATTCAAAAAATAAAAATAAAAATTGGGATGTGAATATAATTACTCAAATAAAAAATTAAATATTTTCATTATTTCCAAACATACCCTTCATATTCTAGAATGATTTTCACTTACGTACAGTGCATAGAGCCATAAACTAATTATAAAAAGTACGAGAAATTACACCAAATAAAAAACAACGATGTTGTTTCTCTGACATCGTCCTCAACCGCTCCCATCTACGGGACGGTCTACAAGCTAAAGAGCCTAAAGTCCTAAGGACCATGCTAGAGTAACCAAAATTTCTACATAATTTTTTACCTAAAAACGAAGTGGCGGCCCCCTATTGGAGGGAGCGTCTGGCCCACCGGCACCCCTCCAATAGGGGGCCGCCACTTGGCCCTTAGGTAAAAGATTATGTAGAAGTTTTGGTACATATAGATTAATCCAAGTCGTAAAACCTGCGCCACCAATACGAGCAAATGTCAAAAATCTTCAAACCTACTTTTTGAATAATTGGTCTCCAACTTATTGCATCAACACTGGTTAGTATCAACGTTTAAAATAAGTTGTTCTCAAGTAGTTTAGTATAATTTCAGACACTATTTTTGTGATCATGGTGGAAACCATTCAAATTTTGGTTAAATCAATGTCACCTTAAATGTCCAATTTATGAAGCTATTTTTTACTTCTCAACTCAGATTGATGTCTTAAAATATGAAGCAAGCATGAAAACCTCGTGACAAGTTAACGCGGATTTTGATAATTAAATTTGTTGATTGGATGTTTCGACTTCATTTACGACAACATTCATTTCTAAAATGTGTTATTCTTTACTTATTTTAAATTAAAGTTTTCTAAAGTGAATTTACTTTAGGGCGTGTTTGATAGGTCATTATTTTCTATGGAAAATGGAATTAAAATTTCAATTCCCACTTTTGCCATGTTTGATAGTCAAAATTTTTCATGGAAAATATTTTCCTCCCACCCGTCACGTGTCCCTTTTTTCCATGATTTTGTGGAATCGGTTTCCCACCAAAGTGGTGGGAAAATGGTTTTTAGCTTTCTTTTTCTTTTTTTAATTTTTTTTTTTTGCAATGAAAACAAATTCTATGGACAATTGTAAAAAAAAACTTCATTCAATAGACAATTTTCATGAAAAACAAAGTCAAACGAACACCAAAGGATCCAAAATTTCAACATTTTTCAGATAGAAAATTATACCAATCAAACATAATTAATTGACAATTATCAGGAAAACAATTTTAGACAATTCAATTCTCTGCAATTCATTTTCTTTCCACCCAAATTCTACTCTTGCAATCAAACGGATCATTAGGATAGTCTTATTCTTTTGGCAAACAACAAACAATAATGATCTTTATTACATAAAACCAAACCTAGGTATTAAATAGTATAAACAAGAATTTTCCCTTCTATAATACACTTTGTTCAATCATTTTTGCCAAGAAATGTTTTGTTCTATCTATTATCTAATTGTATGCCGTGAATATTCTAACAAATGTAGTAAAATATTGAAAAGTTACTTGTTGCAAGTGTACTTCTTGACTAGGAATCATTTTTAACAATTTGCACAAAACCTTCACAATCACGTGAGTTAACCCTCAAAATCCGACCTTAGCTTATATTGTATACTACACCCTGTTTGTTTCCATTAATTCCTCATTTGTAGAGGAAATCCAACCGTTAGTGGACCCCACACAGTCGCAACATTTAACTTGCTCTTCACATATTTTCAATGACAACGATTACTTTTCAAAGACAACAATCACATTTTTCTACTTTTGCACAGAAAATGGGAAACAAACAGGATCCATTAGGCTACCCATGAACATTTTACGAGTGGTTTTTGTATTTCGTCAATAAAAAAAAAAAGAAGAGGAATCTATACTTGCAATTTTTGGGTCAAAATTTGAACAAAATTCGAAACCATTAGAACTAGTCGACTCATCACAAAATTTGACCCGATTGCTAAAAAAAAATGTCTTGTTTGCAAACAAAATTACTCAGCTCACACTAATTTTTTTTTGTTGTTATTATTACTATTTCTTACGATAAGTGCAACGTCAATTCAACACACTTGAATTTTTCATATCCAGATTGATTATTAAAATATTGTTATACATGGAGCTAGCTTCGTCCAAAGTAGCACAAAAAATTGACTAAGAAGTTGAACTTTATAGCGTAGATTGGAATGAATATGGACAAGAAGCCAGCTCAGATGATAATTGGCAAAGCAGTTGAAAATGAATTTTTTAGATGCCCACCTTTTCTTAAAAAAAAAAAAAAAAGAATTTCTTGGAAAGTATCTGAAAAATAATTAGCTTCATTCATTTATTTCCTATAATAAATTACAGATCCCAGAAAAAAAAAAAAAACCCTAAATTTCAAAATTTCAGTTTCCCCATTTGTCCTCCGTAATTTAGTGTGTGTACGCGTGTGTTATATTTATTTAATCGATCAATACAAAAAGAAGAAAAAAAAAAAAAAAAAAATTCTGAGATAACGAGTATGGGCGATTTTCTCTATCTTCAACCCTCGGAACTGAAGTTCCCATGTTAGTCATTTTTTTTTTTTTTTATTATTATTGGATTTAAACTATGCCGTAATGGTTTTGTTAAGGTTCTTTTGATGTGGGCTTTTTCCGTTTGAGGTTTTTATTGATTGAAGATGGCAAATTTTTTATGCGTTTTATCCCAGTAAGGAGACGTAAAATTTGTTTTCTCTTTGGTGTGATTTTTAATGTTGGGATTCATTGTTTTTGTGGCATGTGATGATGAAGATGAATTGAGAAAGCAGAGTTCATGTTCAATGCAGTTGACTAATAAGACTGATCAGTACATTGCATTCAAGGTAATTTTCTTATTTTATTGCAGATTATAGTTAATAATAGTTAATAGGTTGGACGCTCTGTTAGGCATGTGATGATAATTCTATCATTGTTTTGATTAATGGATTTTTAATTGAAAAAGGTCAAAACAACCAGCCCCAAGAGGTACTGTGTTCGACCCAATGCTGGTGTTGTCTTGCCCAATGCTGTATGCAATGTCACCGGTATTGATTTAATGATTTTCCGATTTTCATGTGTTTAGAATAGGATTGGATTACTCACATTTGTGTTTTATATTTCGAGATCAATAGTTACAATGCAAGCACACAAAGAGGCGCCCGCTGATATGCAGTGCAAGGACAAGTTTCTAATCCAGAGTGTTGTTGCTCCCAGGGGCACAACAAACAAGGATATAACCGCGGAAATGGTGGGGTTTAGTTTTCTATAAAAATTGATTTATGAAGCTTGCTTTAACACGGTAGTTTGCTTGGAATTAATTGTTCAGTTAATCTTTTAAGTAGTTTCACAGGAAGGACGACAAGATTGTCAATGAGGTTAAATTGAGGGTTGTCTACATTCCTGCTAATCCGCCCTCCCCTGTACCCGAAGGAGATGAAGAAGGTTCTCCAAGAACATCTTCAGTTGAGGATGATAATATAACATCTTCATTACCTGAGGCTGTAAGTTCTTATTGCATTCCTTCTCCCATCTACTCAACTTTGGGCACAAATGTTTCACTGTCTACAAATTTATTATGTAACAAGATTGTTGGACAAATCCAATGAGAAACAATTATTTTTGTGACTCTCATTCCAAATTCTGCAGTTATATTGATAAATAATTATGTTATATAAAGTATGAAGTCCATGAATAGTTCAGGTCGTAACAATCTGATGTCATGGATGTAAAGCACCTTGTCAAATGTATTGATATAGCTGTAGACTTTGTCAAACACTAGTTTATGACTGCGATTTTGAAGTTGCATAGGGTCGATAAATTTTTGCTAAAGAAATTACTAGCCATTGTCTCTTATAGAACAGGAGTATTTTTAATGGTTCTGATAAAAGGTTTTGATTGAAATCTGTTGCAGAATGGTAACCCAGTTCTCCATGTTGTTCATTGAAGCCGGCTCCAATATAACAAATTATTATGACAACCTTATATAGTTTAGCAGAATCCATATGTTATTTGCCATTAAACTACTTCACTAAGTAAAAACCTTTCTTCATAAAAACGTTGGATCTTTTGCATGGCTCTCGTGTTGACGACTCTTTCCCCTAGAAAGCTTGCATTGTATTTAATCCATATCAGACTGTGTTTGAAACATATTACTAATTAAATGAAATAAAAACGAGAAAGAACTTTAATTCTGAATAAAGACTTATTTTTCAAAGGTCTAATTTATTATTGACACATTGGCGGAGATCTTAGTGTCTCCTCATCATATTGTATGGCTTTGTAAAATGATGTGTTCAGATACATTGATTAAAGTTGAAAGCAATTACCTATTGAAATGGTCGAAGACATCTGGTTGCTCTATATAATGCTTTTGAAATTTTTGGGTTTTGATCAACTGATATTCTAACATTTTGTTGACATATATTTGTAGATATAATTAAGGTATATAATGTGAAATCGGCACGATCTGGTTTAGTAGAAAACTTTGTAGATTCGGGTGCTTTCTTATTTTCTTTGTTTTTTTTTTTGGCAAATTCCTCCGCCAATCCTGCTGAAACATGACGTTCTTGTTTCTTCATTCTAGATTAGAATGGACGCTCAGCTTTAAATCTTTCATTATGCATGGACTTAACAAAATGTTGCCGAAGCTTAAAACTTACTCTTTTAAGTCACTTTTTATTTCTAAACATATTTGGATATGTTAGATAACCGTGGATGTCTAGGCCAACTTGCGCGCACCTCGACTAATCTCATGAGGCCCTGAAGTTTACGGTCGGGTTCTCACCTCAATGGCCTTGAGGGGACTTGAACTGATGACTATTGGGGAGCAAACTCAAGGCTTGACCAATTGAGCAACCCCTTAGTGTTTTTTTCTTATTTATTAGTAGAAAAATTCCTTCCTTTTTTTTAAAGAATGAGGTGGAGGTTACTTTCAAAATAACTTATTTCCAACTTTGATATATATTTACTTTAAAATTATTTACTGGTAAGTAAATTTCTAATATTAGCAAACCATGCAATTAATTTACCATACAAAAGGATTCCTCGTGTTTTTCTAATTATGTTCGGAATGGCTGCGTCGATATTTGTTTCCTTTAAGGTATTTCTTTTTATTTATAAGCTGATTGATTGTGGATTAGTACATTATTGTGCAAAATATGAAAATACCTTTGTTTGTATTATGTTACCATTTTACTGCTATTTTGTTCTGGATGGCTGTAGGGTTAAGTTGAGTTTAGATGTTTCGTGATTTTGTTGCTTCAATTTTTCTTATTGTTTCTCGTTTCATATTGAAACTGGAGTTGTAATTTTTAGAATATCTTCTGTCTATAGGCAAGGTCTATGATCTCAAAGATCACTGAGGAGAAAGCTTCTGCTATTCAACAAAATAAGAAGCTTCAGGAGGAATTGGTATGTTCTTAATGTCTTTACACTTGAATGAGAGCTCCTGCTGAAGACCTTGCTTCCCCCATAAAAAGAAAAAGTTATTTTGAAATTATTTTTAAGATTAGCCAAACAAGAAGCATGTTTGCATAAGTTGAGTAGGTCATAATTATTACTTTATAAGTGTTTGGGTAAAATTATTAATAACTTTTTTAGGAGGAAGAGTATTAGGTCCCACGAAATGGTAGTAGTTGTAAATGTTAAGTAGAAATTGATGTTAGGCTTTGACTGAATAGAAAAAGTAACTTTTTAGTAACTTTCTATTTTACACAAATACGCCGCATTTTGTAGGCTCTTTACTACCTGAAATATGGCATTATTAGTTTCTTCAAAATTTCTTGGTTAAAACCTAATAGTCAACTGTAATGATCCATTGAGTTAGGCGTCAAAGAATGACTTTCGTTATCTCTTGGCAACATTATTTTTGTTTTTAGTCCAAACATTCCTGAATCGGGAAGAAATTAAGACTCAGAGCTATTATGAGGTAGTAATTCCCAATTGCATTTTAAGAGTTAAAAATGGTTCAAAAAGTGAAGAATATGAAAACAGAAACGAGTTCATTTCCATTTTTTCTTGTGGGGTGTGGAAGTTTTGTCTATGGAGATTGACAATGTATAATTCATTGGTTTTGTCATCCAAATTACCCAAAAGGATGATTCTCTAAACTTGCTCCTTGTAAATGCAAGAGTTCTTAAAAGATTTTAAGTGTTTTTGCCAATTTCGACACCAAA
This sequence comes from Fraxinus excelsior, assembly GCA_019097785.1. NCBI lineage: Eukaryota > Viridiplantae > Streptophyta > Magnoliopsida > Lamiales > Oleaceae > Fraxinus > Fraxinus excelsior. The sequence continues at coordinate 7,735,625 of CM032624.1, forward strand.
ACCAATTTGTTGAAAGACTTTCTAAACATGTTTCATGTTTTACAAGGCAAGCACTTTTTCATTTTGTTAAGCTTTCTTTATTTTCATTGGAAAGGAACTGCTGAAGAGACAAACAGATAAAACCCGAGCTGGTGGTAGTGCCTCCATGTTTGTAGTGCTGGTTAGTCTATTACTAGGTATTCTGGTTGGGTACTTCATCCACAGGACATAAAGACTGTGGATTAAGCAAAGCTGTAGTTCTTTGTTTGGACGACGTCGTTCTTGTGGATGATGTTTTGACTCTTTAGTTGATTTTTTCGCGCTAATTTGAGATATTTTCTTTTTACTAATCAACTTACTGAATTACTGAATTCCGGGTAATTGGTTTTTTTTTTCCTTCCCAGGGTTCAGTTTGGAACAATTACTTATTTACCTTATATCAAATCTGCTTATTTTTATCTGAACTTAAAAAGGACCGAGTCTTGTTTAACATTCCTGGTATTGCATGTAGTTGTGTTTGTTGCAAGTAAGGATTAAAACTGAAACTGAGAAAGAAATAAGTGTTTTTCCAACCCCCACTAGATCGACTTGGACTTGAGTTAGCCTTGGTACATGCCGATATTGTGTCAATGTTGAACACATCAAATACTGATAGATCGTAATGGTGTCCATACATCTTAGGTAGTACTAAGAACAATCTTGATCTCGTTCCCCTAGGATAAAAACTTTTCATTGTTGACATAAACCATAATTAAAGTTATTTTGTCACGTCAGTAGTAGAAAGTTTTTATCCCGTCTAAGATCAATTCTATTACGAAGAAACTTAAAAGAGATTTTGATGTATAGATATGATGGTGTAAAATATTATGCCTTCAATCATGAAGACAAACTATGAGTGTTTGAATCACATTATTTTGGAAGAATGTATTGTAGAATAGTAGATTGATGGAGAATATGTGATTGAAAAAGAAGGAAAATATTATTGATGTGATGAAAAAATTATTTTATTAAAGAATGTGTGGTTGAAAATGAGTAGAAGAATGATAATGAAAATTTTAATATGTACCAAACGTGGGGTATATATCAAATCAATAGTTCGAATTCGCCTACAAGTAAAAATGTTGAACTTAGCTAAACATGCTCATATTCTGAATTTATATACCCATAATTCCAAATAATGGTAATCATTAATTTGCTTGCCTCGATTTATGAATACTGGAAAAACGGTTAACCAACATTGCAAACTTATAAGGTATCTAAAATGTATTACAAATACACCTCGATGCATATATAAAACAGAACAAATGACATTTAAGAATGAGAATTGTGTTGGTTTATGTAGATACTATTATGTCTTTGTTTGGTATGGTGAAGTAAACATATATTTAGTACACAATATTGAATAGAATCTGAAAATGCAATGTACTTAATTTACTTTTTTTATTAGTAACTTTTTAAAATCTTAATCATGTTACCAAACATGTCACATTAATTACAAGAAATAACAGAATATTTAAATTGAGAGTGGCATGACTTATCACAAAGCGCTCTCTTATCTCATTGTAGACCTAGTTTTTATGGACACAATTTTCCAGAAACAATTCTCTGAACCCAGCCCACCCTTTATCAGCAAAAAATTTGAAAAGGGTCCTATATATTTCTTTGAGTCCTTCATCCATTCCTGGTTCTCTCACTTGGGCAGCTAGCCAATCTAGGTACCCAAACTGCTAAGAAGCACAAATTTACCATCATCAAATGACAAATATATGCTATTTTATTTGAAATAGTGATTGATGGAAGAATGTATGGTTAAAAAGTAAAGAGATTTTTTGAGTTTATGTTATATTATTTTATTGATAAAATGTGATTAAAATGAAGAAAGAGAATGAAAAAAATGAACGTCAAACAAGGGATAAAAATATATGGAAACCTCGTCAAAACGTAGGCTATGAGTTTGGTATTTGGGTCTACCGGCTTCCTCCATATGTTGGTAATGCTTTTCGATATCGATCAACATCTCTTTTTCAGAAGGTATAAGTACCTTACCGGATAAAACACTCGCCACCCACCTTGCCTGAAATTCTACCATATGGAATACAACCACCTGTTTTTTCAAGAATTTTTTTACGTTAGACTAAATTTTATAACTCCATTATAAAATGAAGAAGTAATTCAGAAATGCTCATAAATTCAACTCACCGCATAAGGTATTCCAATAAAAGAGAGGGTAGGAGCTAGCTCTGGGGAGAAAACATGCTTGTAAAGGGGCCCAACCCGTCTATCATCCACAGTTACAATTCCATTTGTTTCTAGGAATGGAAAATCATAGTTGAACCTGTAAAAATATGCCAAATATTATTTTACATCTTGAAAAATGAATAATGAAATGGGAAAAAAATAGGGATAATACCCTGTGCAGTGGAGAATAATATCAGCACGGACAGAAGCACCATCTTGGAAAGATACCTCTCCACTTTCGTAAACATGTTCAATCTGCAGACCAAAGAGTCATAATCATTCTCCCCAAATGGTATGAAGGTCACAAACAAACCGAATGCATATAATACATTTTCATCAAATGATTGTATGGCGCAGGAGCCCAAGCATTCTGCTAGACGTCCTGGCCTGGGAGCCCGTTCGCCTTTACTTTATGAGCATTACTAAAGTAACCAAGTTTCCTGGCCCCCTATCCTTTATGTGAATGGCTTCTCAGAAAAGTAAGGCAGGACGTCTTATCTAAAAATCATGTTGTATAAAAGATTAAGCCCATGTTTGATAGAATTTTTCTGGAAAGAATTTTTGAAGGAAAAATTTTGGGTTTACTTAAAAGAATAATTTATTATGAGAATGTGCAGTTAAAAATAAGTATGAGAAAAAGAAAGAGAAATAATGGTTGTCAAACAGGGGCTAAATATATTCATATTTTCATTTGTAATTCATTTTTGAATAACAAGAAGAAACCTTCGGGATAATTGATAATATAGTTTAGGGGCTTTTTCATTACAACATCTTACAAAATTTTCATGGACAAATTCTCTTCATCAGAGCGTTCATTAAAGCAATTATCCGTCTACTTTAACCGCTATTGTCAAAGGACTCCAATCAAAATTCTATGATGTTGAAAAAGTATACATCTTCAATTCAAAATGTAAAACAATAAAAAACAAAACATGAAGCATGGATTACGAATATGTTGAAGAATTTTACCTTCGAATGCTGCCAAGTATTGTCATGATAATCCAACTTTGTAACTTTAACACTGGGGTTTCTTGATGAAAGATGAACCTCTTTAGCTACCTTTGCAATTTCCTTGGAGATATCATGTGCACTGGCACTATCGCCAATCACAACCACAACCTGTATACATATATGTGCATATACGCGGGTCACGCACACGCATATAGGTGAACCATTTTTCGTGCATTAATGATGCTCTTAACATCTATGATCAAGAAAATTCGACAAAGAGGAGCTTACCTGATCCTGAAATGGTTCAGGAACTCTATAGTTGTGGCTATGAATTTGTATCCCAGGCCATTTTTCGATGCCTAAACAAAGCTAATTAGTGAGTAGCACTGTCCAAGGGAATAGGTACACTTCCATAAAAAATAAGAGCTTCCTTTTCTTCTCTCTTTAAACAATTATATGCAATGCTCGAATTATTTAGGATTAAATCGAGATTGATCATCTTCAAGACGGGTTAAAATCAAATCAAATACAAACATACTTTTACTTATATAAGCTCCCAAAATCTTTTAATTTCATGCTCCATCAAAGCATGTAGAGTTTCCTGAATTTATTATTGAAATTTATTTTATAGTAATGAAATGGTACGTTTACTGTATACCTGGAATATCCATCGCGATTATTGGTCGAGTGTAGTGACCATTACACACTACAACAGCATCAAATGCCTCTTCCAGACTCAAATCACTCTTTTTCGTTCTGGACTCAACAATCCACTTATCATTGACTCGTTCAACTCGGACAACTTCTGTATTGAACCTAATCAACTCATCGAGTCCAAAATCCCTGGCAAACTCGTTCAAAAACTTGAGCACCTCTTCATGACCCGGGAAAGTCTTCAGTTCGCCATTTTTCCTGATTTCAAACGGATAATCTGAAAATCCCATAAGCTGTCTGGGAAAATTAGCGCAGAGAGAGGAGTAAAGACTGCTATGTACAATTTCTCTGTTGGGATCGTGGCCGAGTGGATCGGACTCCGTTCGGGGATCGTACACCCATGTTCCGCCAAGCTGGTCTGATTTCTCATAGACCACAATGTGGTGGCCTTCTCTTCCAAGCTCGCGGGCAGCAGCAAGTCCAGAGACGCCGGCTCCGATCACCGCCACCTTTGACGACTTCGCCATTGAATATTTTGTTTATGCTGAGTTTTGGAGAGGACGACAAGATACCGTGCCCCTTCTAAGTTGACCTGAGATTATTTGGAGGCACTTGCATTTTATTATTTGCGGGAAGGACGGACAGACGAATTATATATATATATAAAATTGTTTTTCATGAAACGACACCGTATATTATTTTTAAGTGTAAATTTACTTATAAGTTAAAAAGTAATTTAAAATAATAGGTGACGATTAACAAATAATTTTTTTTATTGATATTCAAATAAAGAATTATTTTTCTTGACGTAATTGTTTTTTTTATAAAATATATCTTAAAAAGTAAATTATCCAAATATGTTTACAAAAAAGTAAAACATGTTTTCGTCAGGATGATTTTGTGGCATTATGGAATAAGTGCACAAATATCCGATTGAACAATTAGTTGATAATAATTTAAGTATATCATAGCACAAACATCATCTTTCTCGAGGACAAGTGTATCCTAAAACTCTTTTGATGATAAACTTGATAAACTTAAAGTGCCAAAATTAATTTACTCAATTCCTTGAAATAGCGAGTCTCAAAGTGATCCAAAGAGATATTACACTTTGAATATGATCACAAGGATTAAGGTTAAATTGAGTGAAGTATAATTCTTTAACTTTAACATCGTTCTTTTATCTTCAGACATGGCAAGTTTTTTCTTTTGCGTGAAACTTAGCAGTATTCAAAGATGGTACAACATTTATTTTTACTATTGATAAAATGCCATTTGGATTGATGATATGTTTTTTTTTTTTTTTTTTGGTCTAAAAAGAAAGAATAAAATTTGCAATGTAGATTTATAAGGTGGAGATGGAGGTAAAACTAAATAAATTGCTTATGTCCATAATAAGGAAGACTTTATTGGTTACATAAACCATATAAATTACGAGAAAAAATAGAACTACTTAAAATGAAAGGGATGCTCCCCTCATCTACTTTTCAAAGACACCAGTTTCCACCACCAATTCTTTAAAATTAATCCGCCCTCTATCAGCAAGAAATTTGGTGAGTAGTTTGTAAATTGTCCTGAATTTCTCTTTGAGCCCCTCGTCCACTTTTGCTTCTCCAGTTTCTGCAGCTAGCCAGTCTAGGTACTCAAACTGCCAACAAACACAAATTCAAATTTTTACCCCCAAAAAATGCAAATATAAAGAGAGAATGTCCAAGACATGACACGTCTTCAAGATTTGGCTGGAGAAATTCTATGACTCGAGCGTGAAGTGTAACTTTAACAGTTTAGAACCCCTTGTATTGATTTGTATTCTTTGATGAATGTTTCCCTCTTTGAACAACTTTTGAAATTAAAAAACTTGGGTAGGGGATGATGCCAAATCCTCTATTCAGGTTAAGGCGAATAGGCTGATTGGCTTTTGCAGAAAAGAAAATATAAGAGAAATGGAATAATGATAGGAATACCTCATCAGAATGTAGGCTATGAGTGTGGTGTTTGGGTTTGCCGACTTCCTCCATACGTTGGTAATGCTTTTCGATATCAGTGAGCATCTCTTTTTCCGATGGTAGAAGCACCTTACCGGATAAAACACGTGCCACCCACCTGGCTTGGAATTCCATCATATGAAATACAAGCACCTGTTTTTTTCCAAGAAATTTTCTACCATGGTTAGTGACTGGGTTGTAGTTTTGGTCATTTGAGTCTCAATTATATCCATTTACTAGCACTTTGATCCAGTCCCTAATTTCATGCTTAATTCCTTAATTTTCTCAGTAATTCAAACTTGGTTATGGATTTAACTCACCCAATAAGGTATTCCAACGAAAGAGAGGGTGGGAGCTAGCTTTGGAGAAAAAACATGCTTGTAAAGGGGTCCAACCCTGTTGTCATCCACGCTTACAATTCCATTTGTTTCTAGGAACGGAAAATTAAACTTGTACCTATAAAAATGTTTAAAGCAACTCAAATAATACTTTGTCTTCTTTGGGAAAAATGAAAAAGAAAATGGGAAAAAGATCGGATAAGTACCCTGTACAATGAAGAATAACATCAGCACGGACAGACGAACCATCCTCGAAAGCAACCTCTCCATTGTCATAAACACATTCAATCTGCAGAATAAAGGTTATTGTACGCATAACCAAAATGAGCATGGATATGATTGGTCGTGCGAAGAAATTTACCTTTGAATGCTGCCAAGCATTGTCATAATTTGAAACTTTAACTCCAGGGGATCTTGATGAAAGGTGAACCTCTTTAGCTACCTTTGCAATTTCTCCAGAGATATCATGTGCACTAGCGCTGTCTCCAATCACGACCACAACCTGTATACGTACATACAAAAATGCATACTTATACGTGTGCAAATACAAGCGTACGTCCACACCCACGCACATATTGTAGGAAAATCGTTTCAATTTCAATACCGGATTTACAACTTGATACCAATTTGATGAACAGAATAAAAAACTGTATTTACAAATACAGTTTGTGCATATTATAATAGATTGTAAAACGTATATATTGCAGTAAATAATGAAAACAATTGCAGAACGACAATATGCAAAACCGAAAAACAGAATCTGTTAAAACTGTATAACACTTTTAACCCGAGGCCTGTGTCAAACACAGTTTCCTTAAAACAGATTCGCCCCCTCACCTACGTGCTTGAGGATTGATATGAACGTCTGCTTCCCAGGATACAACGGTAGAACCAGTAGTTTCTGAGCACCACAGAGACTACTCTGGCGAACTGACTATGTGCCTGAATTATATCACCACCGGACTCGAACAAAACCGGGAAAAAAAAACGCAAAAACGGAGACTGTATGTAGGAGAAACAGAAACTGCAGGCAGATGAATATGCAGATGAATTCGTGTACTGCAGACTGGAAAAACGAGATGACTATATAGTCAACTGTAGAATAATTGCTCAATAACTTCATAGCAATTAACATTGGAGTTTTAGGAGTTTCAACAGTTTTGGAAAACCAAAAGTCTATTGAAAAAATTAAAAAATGTAGCAAAACGTGGACACTCCTAAGGGGCCAATTTTGCTCCTTTCGGTCCGACATTCGTGTACGCAGGTCGCGCTCGCACACAAGTTCAAGGTCTGAAGCCAATTTCGGTCCAAGATTTGCACCCCCCCTGAGCGTGCACGTGGAGAGAGCCTCTATGCTACACATGATTACACCATTCTAAAGTGCAATCCTTTATAAAGTGGTTTTAATTTTCATCCACTTCCTATGTGGGACAAAGCTTAAATTTTTGCTTTCCCACCAACATAAACTCCTTTCACATGGCATACTTTGAGCTTCAATTTCTCATTCACCCGAGCATCATTTTTTACAAGTATATGATTTCGATGTACTCACGGAGGAGAACACAAATCAACTTTCATCTTTCAAAATAGCCAAGCGGGTCCCACTCAAAACTAGTGCCAAAGTCAGCCCATTTTTAGTTTTTTTCCAACACATATAGTATGAACCAATATTCACTCATTCGATGACTTTAATCTACGAACATGAACAAGTGATCATAATGAACTTTATTTTGTTCCAAATATGTCACTAGACTTGAAACTTTACTCCAAATTGATAAAAGTGGAACATCACCAATTCGATGTTCATTGCATTGACCAATATGAAATTTTCCTAAAAGTACTGCAACTGAATTTAACTAATCAAGAAATTACACAAAGAGGAGCTTACTTGGTCTTGGAATGGTTCAGGAACTCGATAGTTGTGGCTATGAATTTGTTTCCCGGGCCATTTTTCGATGCCTTCAAAAAACGAAGTAATTAGTGATTAACCAAGGAGCTTATAACACATGGTATCAAGCCATTTCAAGGGGAAGTAGTCAACTTTTCGTTCTTAGAACATTTTTATACACATGCTTCTTTGTCTTTTCGTTCTCTTTAAACGGATAATATGTGAATGCTTGAATTTATTTAGGATTAACTTGAATTTGATTGATGGTTTAAAATTCAAAACAAAACAACTAAAATTATAAAAGCATAATTTTATTAAGCCCCCGTTTGACACCCTTTAATTTCTATTTCTATTTCTCTTTCTCATTCTCATTCTTCATTTCAACCACACATTCTCCAAATAAAATAATATTACACACAAATCAAAAACTTTTCATCACTTTTCCACCACACATTCTCACATCAATCACTATTCTAAAATTTCTTTTCACCTAAAAATGGGTTTCAAACAGGGGCTAAGGTATTTGATTGACCAAAATTTATGAATATATGAATGCCAATTGCACATTGAGCACATACCCTGTCAATTTAACTTAAGATCAATTTCTAATTTCTTCCGGTCAAATTCTCAGCCTTTGTTTTTGCATTTTATTTGTTTATGTTAAGGGCCACGTCAGATAATGATCATTGTGATTTGGGCAAAAAAAAAAATTGGTTCGTCAATTTTGACCTTTTCAATTATGACACAAGTATTTAAGACTTTCAACTTTTAGCCCTAGTTTGGTGGGGATTAAAATTAGTTTTTACTTTTTAGTAGATTATAATAAGAGTTGATGAAATGTCTGCTTGAAAAGTGATGGATCCCATAAAATACGTGATTAAAATTAATTGTAAACTTTGACTTAAATTAAAATCTAGATTTTAATTTTCACCATAGCAAGACATCTCATAATAATTTTTTTTTTGAGTAATATACAAATATTATTTATACACTATTTAAAAGTTAAGCCCAAAAAAATGAATCCGTGACTCTGCCCCTGGTTTATAATTGCTTATTTCTACTAGAAAATTCTTTTTTTAAGTAAGTCCAAGTTGGAGGGAGCAATGAAAAAGGAGACTTTGACCCGGAAAACAAGCCTTTATGGTCAACTTACCAATTTTTTATAGAATATCAAAAAAATACGCGCCCACCACCTTCTTTCTCAGGCGCCTCCCCACCCGAGAATTATTTGAGTGCAACGGTGCGGTTCTATTGACTATGGAGCCGCCGGGATTGGATGACAGCCTCTTAACATTTTAATTTTTTTTAAAAATAAAAAAAATCAATATATGCAAAATCATGAGATATGCCGACACCAGTCGGGTCGGGGGGAGGACATTTCTATTATAGTCGATCCAAGAAGGACGAGGATACGATGAAAATGGTACAATGTGTATCAGTATCAGTGTGTGTACCTGGTATATCGGCGATTCTTGGCATAGTGTGGTGGCCATTACACACGATAACAGCATCAAACTTCTCCTCCTGAATCAGCCCACTCATCCTTGAATTAACCATCCACAGATCATTTGTGGAATCGACTCGTTGAACTCGGACAACTTCAGTATTGAACCGTATCAATTCAACGAGTCCAAAGTCCCTAGCAAACTCGTTCAGAAACTGGAGCACCTCTTCATGCCTGGGAAAAGTCCTGATTTCACCATTTTTCTTAATCTCAAACGGATAATCTGAAAACCCCATAAGTTGTCTGGGTAAATTAGTGCAGAGAGAAGAATAAAGACTTCCATGTACAATTTCTCTGTTGGGATCAAGGCCGAGCGGGTCAGACTCGACTCGGGGATCGTAAACCCATGTTCCACCAAGCTGGTCTGATTTTTCATAGACCACAACGCGGTGGCCTTCTCTTTTAAGCTCGCGGGCGGAAGCAAGTCCGGCGACGCCGGCTCCGATCACCGCCACTTTAAGGGATTCCGACATTTAAAATGTGTTGATGCTAGGTAGCAGAGGAAGATACGGATACCGCTTTTGCTGCTAAGCCTAAAATAAACTGGAATTTGTTTGGACTTGCATTATTGCATTTCAATATTAATTAATATAAGGGTCGGTTTGATTGCACCATAGAAAATAGGGTGGAAAGAAAATGAATTTCAGGGAAAATATTTGCCTAGAACTTGTTTTACGGGAAATTGTAATTAAATGTGTTTGATTGATATAATTTTTCATGAAAAATGTTGAAAGTTTGAAATCCGTTTGACTTCTTTTTTTATGAAAATTGTCCATTAAAGTGATAATATTTTCTACTATTGGGTTAAGAATTTGTTCCAATTACCAAAAAGTAAAAAAAATTTTTTTTTAAACAATTAGAAAAAATTACCATATTCATTTGACTTTGTTTTGCATAGAAATTGTCAACAAAAATGAAAATCTTTTTTACAATAGTTGATAGAATTGGTTGCCATTGCTAAAAAAAAAAAAATTGGAAAATATTTTCCCACCTAAAAGGTTCGAAAACATTTTCCATCATTCGTGCATTAAAGGGTTGTACCTAGAAAGAGGGAGGAAAACATTTTTCGTGGAAAATTTAGCATATCAAACAGTCAAAAAGTGCCAGGAAAAATATCGCCAATCAAACGGAGCCTAAGTTTGTTAGATTAGGAAAATTTGATTATGAGCCGCCTAATCAGATCATAGCATGTGCATCATCATTTAAATTAGTTTTAACATTTTAGCGTGGCAACCCCGTAGTTTAATTTTTTGATACTTGTCAACACGTGTCCACCATTTATAAAAAAAATATACAAGTGGCATTTTCCTAATCAGATGAAGAAAACCATATTTTGCTCAGCTTTTGAGCAACTTATATCCATATTATTTTGGTGCTAAGCACAGGGGGAAAATAATCAAAAGCCACCCCCAATATCCACCCACCCCACCCATCCAGTCTCCACACAATTTCATGCTTTTCATTTCGTATAATCATAAACCTTACCCAATTTTGGAAGAGGTTAATTTTTTTTTTTTTAAAGTAATGTTATTCAGAGCACTAATGTAGATAACTATTACACGTCATTAAATGATATAAATTCACTTAAATGTAATGTTACATGATTAATTTAATCAAACATATCAATTATAACTATCTAGATCGATGGCTTAGCACCACAAGTATTTGATAGCATTATTCAACCATAAATGTCAGGTTTGCTCTCGTTAAGTCTTCCTTGCTTAATTGTTGTGTTCACTTTTTTTTTTTTCCCCCTCTAGCGAGCAGAAAGGAAAAAACAACTTTAAGCCAAGTGAAAATGAGTAGAGGCCGATTGTGAAGCTATGGTATTGATAATTGAGCTAAAAATATTGGATTTTTGCTCTCGAACTACAAGAAACTTGTATATTGAGGAAAAAAACATCAAGTCATCAAATAAAGCCTTTTAAATTTTATTTTATTTTATTTTTTGAAAAAAAAAAATCCATCTAGAGAATTGCATTGTTGATCATCAAACAAAATTTCAACATAAATCTTACATGTATATCAAAATTTACATAATAAATTACATAATGTCAATCAACATTTTCATTCAATTATTTTTCTTTCACAACATATTATATAATACATTATAGTTAAACTTTTAGAGAAGATAGAAAGATGTAATTTGCCTTAATTATTTATTCATCACAACCATGAGGATTATATAATACAATGAGGTATTCAAAGAATAATCTAAAAAGGACAGCTGTTGGTTGGTTCCTAAATTGGTAGATCTTGTCTAGAATATTTTACAACAAAATTGAGTGCTAGCATTACAAATGTAACATCAGTCCATGGTTACTTGTTCCTTTGAGGTACCTGAAGACTCTTTAGTGCTTGCCAATGAGATGAAGTTGGAGTTTGCAAGAACTGACTTAACTTGTTCACAGCAAAGGTAACATCAGGCCTAGTATACTAAAGGTATTGGAAGTCACCTACAGCACTCCTATAAACTGTTGGGTTCTTCAATGGTTCACCCTCAATCTTGGACATCAATTTACCAGCTGGAATAAGTGTAATACAAGGCTTTACATTTTGCAACTCAACCTTTCAAGTATGTCAGCAATATATTTGGTTTGAGTAAGATGAATTCCAGAGTTATGCCATAGTACTTCAACTTTAAGAAAATTGTTCAGCCTTCCCATATCTTTTGACGCAAATTTTCTATTCAGATTCGTTATGAATTGCTGTAGTAGATCTCTATCATTGCCTGTAATCACAATATCATCAACAATATAAGAGCAAAAATTATTTTATTTTCATTCTTGAAGTAAAAGAGCGAGGTAAGAGCCACTGATTGCTTAAACTTCCAGCTTAAAAATGTAGTCTTCAATTTCTCATTCGAGGCTCTGGGTGCCTGCTTCAAACCATAGAGTGCTTTGTTCAATTTACAAACGTGATCAGGCTTTAATTCATCCATAAATCCCTCAGGTTGATCCATGACAGTTTCTTTAAGCTCTCTATTGAGAAAAACATTATTGATGTCAACATGTCTAATCATCCACTCATTTGTGACAGCTAAGGTGAGTATAATTTTAAGAGTTGAAGGCTTGATCACATAACTAAAAGTTTCAGAGAAATCAATACTAGGTGTTTGATGAAATCCCTTAGCTGCGAGCCTGGCCTTGAACCTTTGCACTGAACCATTTACGTTTTGCTTGAGTTTGAAAACCCATTTGTTGCCTACAATGTTGTATTCTGGTGAAGGGGGTACAAGTTCCCAAGTTTTAGCCTTTGTCAAAGCACTGAACTCTTCTTCCATGGCCTTATTCCAATCATCACTTAACAAAGCTTCTGCCACATTCTTAGGTTCTAATCGATTTTCAGTTAATCTATTAAGATAGACCTTTGGTTTGAATACTCCAGCTTTTGCTCTAGTGATCATAGGATGTCCCACCTAATTTTTTGTTCTATGTTGATTTACTTCTGCAATTCTGTTTTCATCTGATTGTAGAGGAGCTTCATTTATCTGTGGCACGTTTAATTCAAGTGTTGCAGGCTCTGTTTCAGCATCACTTTGAAAATCACCATGTTGTGAACTATCATGCTAAATGTCATTTGATTCAAAAGAGAAGTGATGTTCAGCTTGAGCAGCTTCAGAGTGATTAGTAACAGCTAGACTTGAAGTAGGTGTTATTTGATTTGACTCTCTTGGAAATTGGAAGCATGACACTATGGTTTCTGTCACTATTGATTCTAATTGAGTTTTGCTTGAGGTTAAAGACTTGAAGGGGAATTCTAGCTCATTGAATATGACATGTCTTGAAATGTACAATCTCCCAGTTGAACTTAGACATTTATAGCCCTTGTGAGACTCACTATAGCCAATGAAGGTACACTTGGTTGAGAGAAAATTGAATTTGTGGTTCTGGTAAGGCCTTAGGCAGGGATAGCATGCACAGCCAAAAACCTTTAGTGCCTGGTAATTGGGTTCTCTGTTGAACAGGGTCTCATATGGTGATTTTCCCTTAAGAGTTGTTGTTGGCAATCTATTTATAAGGTATGTAGCAGTTTGGAAAGCTTCCCACCAATATCTTAAGGGCATTTTGGCTTGGGCTAACAATGTAAGACCTGTCTCAGTAACTTGTCCGTGTTTTCTTTTGACCCTACCGTTTTGAGCTGAGGTATATGGACATGGATGCTTGAATTCAACACCTTATTGGTTTAGGTACTTTGAGAAGACTCTATATTCACCACCCCAATCAGCCTGCAAGGTCTTTATTGCAACCTAGTTTATTTTTTACAAGTCTTTTGAATTGAATGAAAACACTTAAAGCCTCATATTTCTGTTTTAATGGATAAATCCATGTATGTCTACTAAAATCATCAAGGAACGATATGTAATATCTGAAGCCTGAGGTAGATAGGATAGGAGCTTGTCCCCAAATGTCTGTGAATATAAGGTCTAATGGACCTTTGGCATGTGATGACGATAAGGGAAAGGGTAGCAAATGATATTTTCCTAGTTGACAAGCACTGCAAAAAGATGTGATGTCATTTTCTTTAATTTTGAGATTACAAATTTTGAGAACTTCAGTCATCACCTGATTAGAGGGATGACCAAGCCTCTTGTGCCATCACTTGTGGAAATAAAGGATTCATGACTAGGACTACTAGAAGGTAGGCTGCAGAAGAGTTTATTTGTAAGGACTGACTCTTGAGTGGAACTCTTGGTAATTTGGTGAGGAAAATCCAGCTAGTATAATCCTTCTTTAAGCTTCCCTTGCATGATCACCTCCTTCGTGAATTTGTCCTTGACAAAACAGCAGTCAATATGAAACTCCATGAAAACATCATTGTCTGAGGTTAGTTTAGAGACACTTATGAGGTTTTTCTTAATTTCAGGTACATGAAGAAGTTTATCTAAAATCAAAACTTTATCATTCAAAACTGGAACGTGAGTGATGCTAAAATGAGAGATATGCAACTTACTTCCATCTCCTACCATGATTTTCTCCTTACCAGCATACTCATTAGCTGTGGTGAGGTTCCCTTTGTATGAGGTTATGTGATTGATGGCTCCAGTGTCTGCGTACCACGTTGGGTCATTAACAAGGCTGGGAGATGCAATCAGTGCTGTGGGAGAGCTGTTGTAACTGGCTCTTTGATTTGGTGGCACTCCATTATACCTATCATCGTATCTGAAGTTGCATATATTGGCCTTGTGACCAATTTTTCCACGGACTTGACAGATTGGTCTGTCACCACCACCATAGGAGTTACCAATGCCACAATAGGAGTTGCCAGCTCTGTTTCTACCTCTTATCCCACCTCTATTACTGCTAAGACTGGTAAACCTCCGTCCAAAACTTGGCCTATAGGACCTGAAAACATGGTGATTTGATCCAGACCTTTAGGAGAAGTTGGCTGAGGTCTGATTGATATTGATTTTACCCATGCCATTTCTCAGAGAATTGAGATGTTCTAACCTGCTTTCATAAGTCATGAGTGTAGATTGCAGCTCTCCCCAAGATATATAATCTCTGCTATTAAACTGAACAACAATAGGAGTATAATCATCATCTAATCCTGCCAGAACCTAAATGACTAAGTCTGAATGAGTCACAATTTTCCCAAAAATCTATAGATTGTCTGCAAGTTGCTTCACTTTGTTTAGGTATTGATCAACATTCATTGTACCTTTCCTTGATTTATGCAGTTCACCAGTAAGAAAGGTAATTCTAGACTGGTTTTGCACTCCATAGCTTTCCTCAATGGCCGTACAAAGCTCTGTTGAGTTTGTAGCACCTATAACCCTCATTGCAATGTCTGGAATCATTGAGGAATGTAGCCAACCCATAAGCAATTGATCTGTAGACATCCATTGATTGTATTCCGAGTTTTTGATCATCTCAATGGTGGTACCTGCTTCACCATTTACTTGACTGCCAATAAATTCCTGAGGACACATCTTTGTCCCTAGAATGTAACCTTCAAGGTTATGACCCCGTATAATTGGTAGTATCATGTTCTTCTACAGCAAGAAGTTATTCTTGTCCAACTTGACTGAAACAACTTGAGTGAGATTAACACCAAAAGGTGAGGAGCTGCTACTTCCCAGTTGAGAGGTAAAGGTGCTACTGGAAATTGAGGCAGGTGCACGGACATTTTGAGGAGTGTTGTTGGCGTTTGCCATTGTCACTGCTCTGATACCAAGTTAAACTTTTAGAGAAGATAGAAAAATGTAATTTGCCTTAATTATTTATTCATCACAACCGTGAGGATTATATAATACAATGAGGTATTCAAAGAATAATCTAGAAATGACAGTTGTTGGTTGGTTCCTAAATTGGTGGATCTTGTCTAAAATATTTTACAACAAAATTGAGTGCTAGCATTACAAATGTAACCGTATCATTGTTGCAAGAGAGAGAGGGAAAGCTGCTGATGCAATGATCCAGCTGGTAGGTAAGCTGGATGCTTCTTAGCTGATGTGGAGCTGAATGTGCAAAGTAGTTATTTTAGTTAACAATTATGTACATTTTTATGTACACGTAGCAAAATCATTTTCAACATACACCATTGTCAAAATAGTAAAGACACGAATATTTGCATAATGAATATTTTCAAGCTATAATATTTTAGTGGCTGGTGACTAACTACAAGCGTCTCCACCTGGTTTAGTTAATTCAACAGGGTCAAGAATGTCAAACTATTTCTATTCCTTCACCAGATGCCATATATAAGACACCATTTGCCCTAAAATCAACATGTTCAAAAGCAGTAATCTTTCAAATAGAATTTTTTTACTGTTGAAGGTAAGTATAAAACTCTAAACCATACACTGCAATGTCTTTCAGTTGACTGAAAAGCCCATGATTAATTAATGAGGCTTCATAAGAATGATGACACAGTAATGCCCAATCCGAGTTTCACTTATTCGACCAAGGTGCCGAAGTACCTTGCAAATCAAATAATATCACAGATTAAAGCCTGGAACCATATAGTGCCATAACAAGTATTTTATATGCATTCCAATTTGCCTTAAATATTAGCCATCTAGCAAGGTGGGACCTAGTATATGCTCTGACTTGCTGTGTTTCGTACTTTGTCCAAATACTTTCTGAATTTGTTTCACCCCAGTCCCCTGCCACGAGCCAATTGTTAATTTCTGACCAAGCCAGTGATGTCAGAAATGCCTGATAAGGGGAAGTATTGATAGCTACATGAATTAACCTCGAGCAAAGAAGTGTGATACGGCATCAAGGCAATCGGGATAAGGTGTTTGTCTACAGAAGCTTACATGTCCAAAGATGATGTGTCCTTTGGGGTGAGCACTATGTGCAGGTTGGTTAGAGTAAAACTATAATAAATAAAATTTTAGCTTTTCATCTTTTCTTTCCGAATACTGATAGCCAATCCTTGCTATCAATCATGCCATTAATGTCCTAAAACCCCCACTATCAAGGTCTGCACAACACCCAATTTTGAGGCCGACGCTCGAGTCCAGAAAAGGAAAGAATTGAGGGGAGACAGTTTTGCTGATTCCCAAATTCCAAGCATGTTGGGTTTTTTTTTTTTTTAATCCAAATTGAGATCATAATCACTAGAACGCATGCTTTGCATACAATTTATCAGCTTATAATTTATTTCTCCATTGTTGTGAAAAGTTAATTGACACTTTGTGATGAATTATCTAAGCCTAATTCTTTTTGACAATTAAATATTTTCAACCTTTGAGAATATTAGAAAACAACACATGAAAGGCATGCTACCCAAGCCCCACTATTGAAAGCTCATGTGTTTAACTGATGCTTAGTGAAGATATATTAGCAGATTTTAGAAGACATATCCAAGTTAGAAGTAATACTACGAATAGAAATATATGTTTTTATATATCTATCTCGATTGCACAAAATATTTTTATGATCAAACAAATAAAACCCACTTACAGTCGGTGTTGCTTACCCTGTATTGTCAAGTTTCAATGCAGGTCCTTTAATATCAGTTTCCAGAAAGAAATATTTTCCTTTCACTACATCATTCCTCGAGATCTCCCATAATTCCTGCATGTGTAATGGCATATTCAGATTCTTGAGTACTGAAAGATGAAACAACACAAGGAACAAACTAATTATGGGGGAGATCCTTAAATGGGACAACTAGTCATAGCTCTATTTGCAATAATGCAATTAAATTTTTAAACAGAGCATCCTTGAACAATGGTATGTGAATGAGTTGGGATCAACATCAGTGCAGATACATTAGACAATCATGAATTCTTAATCATTTAACACTTCAAAAGAGAAGGGGAAAAAAAATATATAACTCGACTTCTCTAAGCTAGATTAACTTACCAGAGCTCTGTCCAACATATTCTCGGACAGCTTCACAAAAAACGAAAAAAAGAAAGACAGAGAGAAGAACGAATCAGGATGAATGGATTCTAGCAGTTTTCAGGTGAAAAGAAACCGTCATAATGAGGAACCTTCTCTCTTGGGGCCATGATAATATGGGCATTTGCTTCAGCATATGTTGCCATGTTATTAATTGCTGCGTTTACCTTATCCAGAGTGAGCCTTTGTTTCATGTACCTACAGTTTGCTAAAAGTTACTTACAAGATACACTATGGCTGTTGGAAATCACCCACAAACAGTTTGTTGCTTTGTTTGTAAAATGACAGTAATTTTGCACATACGAAATGCAATCCACTTACGATGACAAAGCATCCAGTTCGTCGCTAGTAATGTACCACATTGGAGGGGAAGCACAACCCTTCTTCTCCTAGAATCAAAGAGGACATTCAATATGATAGTAGAGCAGTCTCTCATGTCACAAAACACAATACAGATCTCCACTTCATATTAAAAACAAACTTTGGAATAAATGAACAAATGCTTTTCTAAGGGAAGATGATGAGAGGCTTCACAACTATCCTCTAATTGTTATAGCAATGAGGGATCCAGCATGGAGCCTGATTTTTGGGAATGATGCATTTACTTTTTCTGCTATATTACAACATTTCTTATTAATTTTAGTTAGTATTCTTAGGAATGATGCATCCACACATTTCATGGGTCCCACCAACTTATATCAACCACATGTTCTAAAATCTACATCAATAGAGCCCTAAAAATGCTTGGAAATTTATAAGATCTTCCATCGCACTAGTCCTTTCCAAAAAACTTGTATGATTTAAACATAGCATTCCTAGGTTTTCTTTGAAACTTGGATCCTTTGTCATAGGCAAATGGCAACAAAGGATAGTTTGAAGAAGTGGAAATTGGCAACTGAAACCGGTTTTGTTTTGTACTCTGTTGCTGAAGAGTCCATGGACCATCTTTCCTCCAAAGGTCCATCCTCTGCTAATATTTGTTAATGTATTAACATGAAACTTGGAGGAACTGAGCATGGAGGCAAAAATTGAATTGGCTCATTAACATGATGAAGGGTGAGGACCTCAATATTTTGGTGCTTGGAATTATATAGTTCTGCCACTGTGTATTGTCTTTGGAAAGGTGCAGTAGAGGGCTCTCAAGCAAATGCATGCCTCATCAAACTATCTCAGAAGAGATTATATGGAAGCAGGAAAAAGCTGTGTTGAAGGGATACAAGGGTCACAGCTTAACTGGTAACTTGGTCAGGTCATTGGTTTGAGACAATTGGATCTTCATTCTGGTGTAAGCATTTGGAATTTGACTTTGAATTTGGAAATGCCTCTCTATGTTCTTTATAAGGGGATCATGCAGTAGTTAATTGTTGCAAATATCAATAATATACTACTTACACTTTGGAAAAAAAAATACAAGAAGAGAATTCTGAACCACTGTACTATGTTACAATCCCCATTTGTCAGTTCAGTTCATTTTCAATCATCTATGAGGTCAAGGTCAAATGTGCTACTTCTAGATAAGTGGAACCACTTGATCCAAAAAGCTTAGGCTATACGTACAACATTCAAATCTTGCCTTCAACGCACCCCTCGTGTATAGGCAGGATTCATTTTTTCTCATCAAAGCTTAAACACATGCATAATGTCATTAAATAGGTGGCAGCGACGAGACATGAACCTAGGACCTTTGATCAAACTACTTGACTAAAAGCTCAAGTTATTAGGAAGGGCCACATGTATATTATTTTAATCTTGCCTTCAACAGGAAATTATCTGATGCCTTTCGTTGACTAAGAAGAGGTGCAACTCAGCAGAAGTGCATCTGTTATGCCTTTGTCAGAACTGGTCAATAAATTTCAATCATATCCAAAGAAATTAGTATGAATATATATATGCTTTACCTTATAGGTAAACAGCAGAAATCCCATTATCGTTGATTTATTATCATCTTCAAGTTTTAAGAAGAAGATAAAGGTTGAAAAGATCCTAAAAGAAAAATCTTTTACAGAAAAAACTGTTTTTAACTTAGTTCACATTCATCCTTTTCTTCTCCTTCTTCCCAACTTGAAGAAAGTTTGAAGGTTTCACATGGTGGAGACCAGTCATTAATCTGCACATTCTGGACGGTGACTTCACAACTTACAATTGTTTTCTGTTTAACTCAAATGAATCGGCACTCCATATGACCATAGGATGCTAACTAGCCAGTTGAGCATCTAGAAGTAAGAAAAAATCACACACATTCAAAACTGCTCAAGGGAAAGACAGACAAGTAGGGAGAGTTGCTTACCCTTGGTGCAGGCTCCTCAAAGTTCAGAGACTCAGTACCAAGATTTCGTTTGGCATTTCTGGTTGTACACTGAAGAAAAGTACAAACAGAAAGGAAAAAATGAAAAAGTTCCTTACAAATTCTAGCAAAACAAGATGAGAATGAACAACACATCAAAAATCCGCACTCCAATTTATGACCTTACAAATAATGCAAAACTGCACATTACCTTGTACTTGTATGGTGAATAATGCTGGTTGCTATTTCAGGCAAATAGGATGGGACAGAGGCTGACACACTTTTCAACTTCGTTTGCTGCCTCAATGAGGCCTCTATTAACTTCTGTTGTTCGAACAAATACATCTCAATCAGTCCTGACCATTATCCAATATTGAAGCAACATTTAAAGAATATATAGAATCATAATGCAACCATTTCTAACCAATAACGTATAAATAATCCTATCCCTTTCCCCAATTAATTCAATTGGAAATGTTGCCTTACTGCAACTTTCTAATAGTAACCTTAAGCATATTGAGCGTAAAGTTCTGCATTGCTTGAATATGAAAACAACATACACAATTTTGTCTACTCCTCTTAACAAGAATGGCCTTTTAAGATAGAACCCAAAACCAAATACATACTATATACGAAATTCAGAACAGCTGGAGTGAATAAGATTGGTACTCTCAAAGACCATTTTGTGGGGCATGTGAACAGTAAAATCTCAATTTTCTGAAGGACACATTTTAAAATAAAATTCCAAGACTCAACATAATATAATAGGTGCTATAAAGAGAAAAATTACTTCTGCAAAACTATAAACCATTCATGATATTTCAAACATTCTGCCCACGCTTCCAATTTCAGTATGGACCAATAACCTTCACACCTAAAAGTTACACTACTACAGATTATAATTATCCAAGACTAAATACAGCATAATAACTACTATAAAGAGAGAAATCACTTCAGCAAAACCATAAATTGAGCCATTCCACACGTTTCGCCCATTCCAATTTCAATAACGAAAGGAATCGCCATTCACTAATAAAACGAATACTGCTACAAAATTCAAATCAAATACCACCCACATCTAATAAATAAATTGAAGCAAAAATTAATAAAAGAACATAATTGAAATACTTTACCTTTGGGAATGGCTTGTGTTTCTTCTCGCAATCTATCTTAAGATTTTTTGGACCTGGAGCTCCATTCCCTGCACGGCGTAGATGCTGCTTGCTGGTACACTGTTAAATTAAGAATGATAAATGAACTTCGACATATTGAGAAACCGTTTAAAATGAAATAAAACAATTAATTTCTTACTGTTGAACGCAATTACGAATTGCTGGAGCTCCGCTATTCGAGTGTTGAATAAGGAAATCAGAGAGTCCAGAGACGACCCTGCCTGTTTCACGTCCATTTCTGTCTCTCTTCAAAGAAAACAGTCTGCTCCGCTCGCGATTTCTTCTCGGGGAATGCGATAGAAAATCGAAAATCAGGGCATTTTGGCGGGGAAGAGGACAAAATCTATTTGAATCTAGAGTAATTAGATAGGTCAAGGTGAGTTGGCCATCTAGAGAGCCGTAAATGTGGGTCAAACCAAGTTTGGCCCGGGCCCTTGGACCATGTCGAGAGGTCGGGTATTTGGAGAGGCTTGTTTGATATACATTATTTCTGAATAATGCATTTTAGAATAGTTGAGACTGTGTGATTAGAAAATAAAGAAAAAAATTGTATTTGTGTGTAATATTATTTTATCAAAAAACGTGTGTTTAAAAAGAATGAAGAGAGAAATGAATTTTGAAAATAATATTTTTGTGATTTTTAAAAGAATATGTGGTTAAAAAGTAAAAAAAAATTGGATTTACGTACAGAATATTTTGCACATGTTTGACAACCATTATTTCAAAACTATTTATTCTACATACTTATTTTCAACTACACATTTACACAATAAAATATTGTACACGTAAATCCAATTTTTTTCATACTTCTTAATCACGCATTCTCCAAATTTTCACTATTCAAAACATTGTTTTGAACAAATAATGGCCATCGAACAAGAATTTTATTGTGTGAATGTGATAAAAATTAGTACGTAGAAGAAAGAGTTTTCAAATAATGATTATCAAACATGAGCTAAATGGGCTTATTGCTCACCATCGAGTTCGTCCGAATAGATCACGTGAGTCAATTCTGGCTCACTTGTGGGACAAGCTAAGCTCAAGCGGACTCTCTTTTATCGAAGTGCATCTTCACGTTATTTTATACACATTTTGTGAGATTTTTTATTATTCATCCTACGCTTTCTTTTTATAAATCATGCATAAATTTGTCAAATAGATGCTTATGAATGATAGTAATTCAGTCGCAATATTTCCTACATATAAATAGATTTTATTGTGAACTTCTTATACATTCCTTGTTTGACAACCATCAAAACGAGTTTTTTTTTTTTTTTTTTTTTTTTTGGAAAAATGAGTTTTGGAATAGTGATTTTTTGAAGGAAGTATGGTTAAAAGTAGGAATTTTTTTTGCGTTTAAGTGTAAAAAAATTTATTGTGAAAATTTACGGTTGAAATGGGTTTAAGAAAAAAAAAATAGAGTTTTGTTTTAATGGTGGTTAAACAGAGGCTGTATTAATTTGCTACAATGGCTGAAAGCCTGCAAATGATGTGAACTTGAGCTATTTTTACTCTTATCTCCGGCCGTCGGTATTGAAATGCAATTTTTAACATAATAAAGTGTTATGTAAACATGACTTTTGCGAGTTGAAACACAAGTACATTATTGGAGAACTTATTATTGCCATTAACATTCGTAACGTCTACGTAAGAAAATTCGCTAGCACGTTTAGGAGGATAATGAAAAATGTTAGAACTAATGAACTCTTCCTCGGTGACTTTTGCCTTGTTATTCAAGTCTTAAAGGGTATTGTTGACCCCTTTTTTGCAATGATTACGTGGATCGTAGATGTCATGCCCACCTGCCTCTACGCAAGCAATTTTTAACATGTTTTGAATGGATATTTGGGCAAAAAGAATGGTGTGTACAGACTGGGAGATACTCTACGACGCAAAAGAAAAATGGTCAAGCACCGACAACATATATAGACAATCATAAACAACTCAACAAATATAGAAGTAATTTAAACTTGAACAAGTAAATATGGAATGAACAAGAGAAGATTGAGTATGGTTTCAACAATAAAGAGTTGCATTAGTAACAAATGTTACAAGAGTTGCTTATTTATAGAGTTATGGTCGACATGATAGCTGTTGGATTAGATCCAAGTGATCTCATCTCCCAGATCGAAGTCTCACATCACTCCGTCTGCTATGCATTTAATTAATTGACAATAGGTCAGCTGCGCTACATCCTAGGTCAACAATCCTGACATTCATTAATATAAACGTCACATTAATCATTCCCAGAGATTGTTTACAGATTCCTTAAAAGATAGCAATTGCTTCAACCTAAAAAAGAGCTTCGAGCTGAGAGAGTGCTTCGGCCAAAGAAAGCTTCGAGTAGAGATAGGGCTTTGGAACAATGATATCAACTTCTTCTTTAACTTCTTCATTTTGACCAATTGGATCTTTGTTAACTTTGTCAAATCTGACACAATGTCTCCACGTGGACTGCAAAGTGGCTTCTACTAGGAGCCTCGATAATGAGGCGTGACAAGTATAATTTGCTCAAATTCGAAATAATAACTATCACATGAAGATTTGAGTTGCTTCTTTTATCAATGTTAGCCTACTGAAATGAAATTCTAAAACTCAGCCCTTGTTTGGAACCCATTTTGAGGAGAATAGAAATTTTGGAATAGTAATTGATGTGAGAATGTGTGGTGGAAAAGTGATGAAATGTTTTTTATTTGTGTATAATAATATTTTATTTGGAGAATATGTGGCTAAAATGAAGAATGAGAATGAAAAATTAATAGGTGTCAAACGGGGGGGCTCAACATATTTTGAGTACCCAAACTGCCCAAATGAGCAATTTCTCAATCTCTTTAGAGCGCAAACAAGTAAATAGTTTTAATATTATTTTTTTAAAACCAATCACCATCTTTCAATAAATGTGAATATAAAGATAAGACAAGAAATTACTGCTGCAAGCAACAAAAATATCAAATGCCATGTGACAATATGGTATCAGCTTTCAAAGCTCAACTTCCATCAACTGAAGTGTGCACAACTCATTTAAGAAGAATCAACTGCCATACTTGGAAATCCAACATCAAATATATATACGCTCGTGTGCGCTTTAATACATATACAGTGTGTTTGAGCCACATTATTTTGAAAAAAATGTATTCTGGAATAGTAGATTGATGGAGAATGTGTGATTGAAAAAGAAGGAAAAATTATTGATATTATGAAAAATATTATTTTATTGAAGAATGTGTGATTAAAAATTTTAATGTATACCAAACATGAGCATATTGATTCAAGCGACAATATCTATATAAAATTTAGTTGCATTATGAACTCTACAAAGAACTTACATGTGACTATGGTGTACTAAGGGAATGTATTGAATACTAAATTTAAATAAGCCTCTGTTTGATACTCATTAAATTTTTCATTCTCATTTTTCTACTCATTTTTAACCACACATTTTCAATAAAATAATATTTTCCATCATATCAATAATTTTTCCTTCTTTTTCAACCACACATTCTCCATCAATCTACTATTTCATAATACATTCTTCCAAAATAATGTGGCTCAAACACACCCTAAATGTGTCTCACACTAAATAACAACTTTAACTTAGATAAAGATTTTGAGCACGTGTGGATAAGATTGTAGAATGCGCAACTTAAACTTTTAGATAAGAGATTGTTGAGCATGTGTGCACATGCAAAGAAAGAAAGATTGCGACTAAGTTATATATGGATAGATGTGGGATTGAACACCTCGTTTAAAAAATTTAGGCTGACAAAGAGGGGACTAGGGCCATGACAAACATGACAAAACCCTAAATAAGATTTGAGGATTAGCTCCAACATCTTGATTCTTAATTTGACATTAATATAAGAATCTTGCTATTTGTATATCAAGATTTTCATAAAGAATTATATAATGTCACATCACACTCTATCACTTATCATTTTAAAATACAATCAATTTTATAATTCGATCTTTTTTCTCCACATCATTTTCAATAACGGCTTGTGTACCATTTTTTCTGTACAAGTAGCAAAATCCGTAATATAATAGGAAACACAAATGGAAGAATATTTTGTAGGAATTCTAATCATTTGCTTCAAAATATAATCCAATGTACATTAATTAAGGCATGACAAGGGCATCATGTGTGAGATGCTTATTCCATATGTAGTATATATACTGTCCTATAGTATACTAGGTAAAATTCTTAGAGAAACCAAATCAAGACATGAACCATTATTAAGATTCTAGGTTTCCAAACACTTCCTTATTGCTAATCTGTCCCCAGGCGATCATTTATAAATATTAGGATGCAAAGCAGAAATCATCAAATATTCAGGAAGAAAACCTGAAGAAGTGGGAAAAAAAAGGCTCAATTGTTATGCGAAGGGTGTGTTTGGGGTGGTAAATAATCCAAGTTATACACTGGTTCTTCCTCTCCCTGTTTCTTGTGAGGCAACCTCCAAGAAACAGAAACTGCAGGCTTACTTTGAACAGCACCCGATACTTCTACTTTCGGTAGACTTTTTCTGCTAGGAGCTTCAACTGGCTTTGCAGGGCTCAACTTATCATCGTCATGGTTCTTGCTTTCGGTTTTTGTAGCTTCTGAAGCTTTATTATCTGGTTGTATAGAAACCCTAACAAGACTCTGCACCTCATTGTTCTGCACAAACGAGAAATTAGGATGAGTTTCTACGTTTAGTATGCTCAAGTGGATTAAATGATTAGCGCGTTAATTGAATTACAAACCTTGCTAGATAAGTGAAGTCCTTCAACAGGCTCCTTGTTGAACACCTCAAAGTCTCGAGCTCTACATCCATGTAAAGGAAAGAACAAAAGTGAAAGAACAAGAATAAGAGATTGTATAGTCGACATCTGAAGCGAGAAATAAGAATATCAGTAAAATGCAACACGAAGATGAGAAATTTGTTTGATTCACAGTGTAAGATATCGGTATATATATACTGATAATTTGATGCTGGTGTGGTATATATTTGTACCAGAAAAACAAAGGGATGAGCATTAAATGTGGAATTTGTAGGGGTTAAGGGTTTGTTTTGCAGAACATGCAAATGTATGGGTGATGAGAAGTAAGATGGAAAATGTAGATATGGATGGCCTCGTGCGTCCCTTTCAATCGGGACCCAAGACATACCCGCCAACGTGGAAAAAGAATTGCACACGACACCTCCTTTTACTTATATTAGGATGAATATAACAAAGAGTATTTCTCCAAAATAGATAAATTCTATGTCTTTTTTTCTTTTTTAATTTCACATTGTTTAAGGTAAGCTTTATGATAACACGATTAATTAACGTAATATTTGACTCAAAAGACAGGATTGCTTAACATGTTATATGTTTCAAACTTAACATTAGTTCAAGTTTCATTGTAACATATTAATAAAAAACTTGTGCACGTATCAACTTTTTAATTTGAACTAAATTTGGTCTACACAAGATGAGACATGTTAAAATAAGACTTAAATGAGTGTGTGGTCCAACTCCAACAACTTTTTGTAAATGAGATGGTTAACACGGTATCTAACCCAAACTTAAAAGTTTCAAATTTTAGTGTCACCTATTTGTAAAAAAGTTGTGCACATATTAGCCTTTTCACCGAGAAATGAATTAGGCCATGAGACGTGAAATTTTAAAGATTGTGCGTGGTCCAACTCTATTAACTCTTTTCATTTTGTAAATGTGATTGTTTCGTTATAAAAAAAGAGTGTGTCTTTTGATCGAGAAATGAATTAGGTCTGCATGCGATAAAACTAGTCGAAAACAATATTTTAAAATTTACGTGCGATCCAACTCTAACAACCCTTTTTTTTGGGGGGGGGGGGGTGTAGGTTAACATGGTATCTAACCCCAAACTTAAGAATACTTTCAAGTCTCATTGTCACATACTTATAAAAAAGTTGTGCATCTTTCAGCTTTTTGATCAAAAAAATAATTTGGTTTACACGTTATGCGACATGTGGTTCATTTCTAACAACTTCTTTTTCTACATGAGATGATTAACACGACATCTAACTCATTGGTTTCAAGTCTTACCGTCACCTATCCATAATAAATTTGTGCACGTGTTAGCCTTTAAACCATGCTGAAAACAAGATTTAAATGAGTACGTGTGGTATAACTCTAAAGACTCTTTGTAAATGAGATTATTAATGTGATATCTAACTCAAACTTAAGACCAATTTCGAGTTTTGCCATCACCAATCTCATATAAAAAAAAAAATGCATGTATCACCCTTTTGATCAAGAAATGAATTGGGAATTATCGTGATGGACATGTTAAAAATAAGATTCAAACCGGTAAGTGTAGTTCAACTCTCTAGTAAAACCTTTTATTCATTATAGTTGAAATGGAGCGCAAGTTTTTATTCGATATGTACATCTAAAGAACAAGCCAATATTTGAATGTTTTTCTTTTTCTAATATATTTTGTAGAATAAAACCACACCAAACACATATATTTGAAAAGACAAGACATTACGCATGTTTGCATGGCCTAATGTTCGTAGTAACTCATCAAGGGGCAGTGCCATAACCACCAATAACGGTCACTGGCCTCCAAAACTTGTCCTATCGAATTCTTTTATTTATTTATTTTCATTTGTTTCTTCAAATATTTAGATTTTTTATGAATTTAAGAAAAAAATATGTGCCCGTTGGTCGTATCATATTTAGCCATCTTTAGCTTGGTTAAAATTCATATTTTTAGTAGATTTTGAGAAGAAAATAAAATGAAATGGGTAGTTGAAAAATTAAAAAAAAAATTGTGAATTTCATTAAATGTGTAATTAAAAATAAATTTGAGGGAAAATAAGTTTTAAAAAGATTGGGGCCAAACATGGATTTAATACATAATTGAATAGACAAGATTTTATTTCTCCTTCTATTATTCTATTATAATTGACCAAGTATAATCTAGATTTCTAAAATTAAAATTAAAATTTTTAATCATATCAATTTTGGATTAATTCCAATTTCTTCGATCAATATGCCCCTACGTGTTAATTTTCAAAACCTGCAAAACATTTGGGGTAATTATATTAACTTCACAATGTAAGTTCATCATTTTTATATTTTAATTGCAATGGAAGTTCCTCATTTTTGAATTTATGTCCGTTATTTTTTTATCACGTTTTTATCCTCAAAGTTTTATTAATTAATACATTTTGTTTCTCATGACGGCCAAAATTTTAATTTTAACTTCTACCAACAATTGCTAAATATTTGATCACTTAATGTGCAACTAGGCACGACTATTAGTGTTTTTCTTTTTAATTTTTTTCTTCCTAGTAACTTGAGGAGTATTATTTTGTACCAAACGATACGGGAAACGAATTGGATGAAGAAATGGATATTGAATTGAATTGAATTTCGATAAAGAGTTAAATAAAATTTAATTTACGGTATTATCTACGTTATGTAAGTAAGATTTTGAAACTTATCATTTTGTTGAGAAATTCAAAAGTATATATGAAGTTTCTATAAAACTATCAAGTGTGACTTGTTTAACTCAAAGTTGAAACTATGAAAAGTAGTTCAATTTTTGCATTTCAAAAACTTAAAAATTGTATAATCGACTAATTTTAAGATTTATTATAAATAAATATGGCATTTCACTGTTTAAAACATTGCCCAAATAGAAACAAATTGTTAAATTCAAGAAGGGTGTTTTCATTGCCACTACAATTTTTGTTTCTGTTTGATAGCCCAAAATTTTTCATGAAAAATGGAAAATATTTTCTAACTTTACATATTGTCTTGTTTGATGTAATTTTCATGGAATTACGTTTCTTGATTTGCTTCACATGGGTGTAATTTCTAGCCATTTTTAATTTAATTTAATTTAATTTAAATTTTTTTTTTTTTTTTGCAATGGAAAGAAATTCTAGTCACAATTGTAAAAAAAAAAATCCATTTACTAGACAAATTCTATAAAAAAAAAAAAAAAAGTCAAATGAACACCAAAAGATCCAAAATTTCAACATTTTTCAGATGAAAAATTATACCAATTAAACACAATTAATTACAATTCTCAGTAAAATAATTTTTAGGCAATTCAACTCCATATAATTCATTTTCTTTCCATTGCAATCAAACATACCCTTCATAGAATACATTTTAATTGCAATTAAAGTCCTTAATATATGCTCACCGTGGCAATTATTTCATTAACTTTTTCCCTCAAATTCCTATCTTCAACCTTTCATTAATTAATACGTCTCATCCTTAATGATGATTTATATCAAAACATTTTGTTTTCAGACTTTAAAATAAGGGAAAAATATTTTTTGCACTTTTTATTTATTCGTTTTTAAAAATATGATGGAAAAATAAGCTATTTTACGTCACTTCAACAGATATATGGACATAAAATTGTTATCAAATACAAAATGTGTTAACTAATAAAAAGTTTGATGATAAAAATGAGCTAAATAATTGTCAAGGATATAAGTGCTACTATGAACAAATATGAAGGGTGTGTTTGAACCACTTTATTTTGGAAGAATGTATTCTGGAATAGTAGATTGATTAAGAATGTGTAGTTGAAAAAAAGGAAAAGTTATTGATATGATGAAAAATATTATTTTATTGAAAAATGTGTGATTGAAAATGAGTAGAAAAATAAAAATAAAAATTTTAATGAGTAACAAATAGGACCTAAGAATCTTAAATACAATTAAAATGTGCGTAAGTGCCTGTTTGGTACCAATTTTGGCCCAATTTTAATTAAAATTGTGAACGTTTAATGTTGTTAGTGGGACCCACATGTGAGAGGGTCAGTCAAATTTTGCGACTGACTTTGATGTTAACGGTTAGAAAATTCATTTTTTTTATTAGAAATATTGCTACCAAACACAGAAATAAAAATTTTGGTGTAAAGATAAGGGGACTTCATTTAATTGGGCAAGTCAAACCAAGTTTTAGTTTAAAAAGACCATCAACTAAGTTTTTTAGTTAGATGGCCTAAATATATGAAAAATGGAAAATATAATTTGTAAATGACTAAAATGTCATTGTATACAAAAAGACATTATTACCCCAAATTCCTCTTTCAATTTTCATTTAGCCCTAATTCAATTTTAGCTTCCATTTCTTCTTCATTACGTGAATCGGCTCTACAGGTATGCCATTCCTTTTCATTTTCTTATCATCATTTTCTCTACATAATGAAACAATAAGCTCTACATTCTCATTCCCATGAATTCTCATTTGGTTGAAGTGGGTAATAAAAGCTTGAGATATTCTTGTTGGGCATTTGGAGAAGAAGATGGTGTATTATAAATTTTCAATATTTGGGTTATTTTCTTTCTCCATTTGTTTGAATCATTTTTTCATGTTGTTGTATATATATTTATGGTGCTCATTTGTCAACAATCATTTTGAATTCATTTCATCATTGGATTAGAGATTTGATATGGGTTACTTCTCATCCTTCTTCTCACTACCCCTCATTTGTATTAATTGGAGTGAAATGTAAATTGGTAAAGACATATTTGACTATTCTTTTCATTGTTTTACTGTAAAACAAACATTTGATTTTCGTCTGTACAAAACGACTTCAATATCGTTTTCGGAAATCCATAACGATATACATATCGTTATCAGTACTGTAAGATGTTTGAAATTTGATGAATTTTTTATGTTGAATTACAGTTATGGACACCGCGGATATAGTATGAATATCAGTTTGTTATCCAATTGAATATGAGCAGTACGTTGAAGGTGTATGGAAATGGAAATATGTAGGGAATGACAAATGGAAGATAATTCTCATGTACTAGACGACAATGATGTGGAGTTACACATGGATGAACACGTAGTTAGATTGTATCTGCAAGTTGGAACATCAGTAAGAATCTCGAAAAATGAAGATGTGCAAGTCAACCAATTGTTTCCATCAAAATATGATCTAATATCCAAATTATAGTTGTTGGTTGTGAAGTAAAAAGAAGGGCATCAAAGAGTACATATTAGAAGAAGATTTTTATTATTGGGCTAGAGCGCATTTTATTGGGATACGTTACAATATTATGACTACGAATAATGCGGAATCTCTAAATAGTTTGTTGAAGAGTGCCTGAGAATTTTCCATAGTTAGTTTGATTGAATATATCCGAGAGACACTGCAAATGTGGTTTTATGAAAGACATGTGTTTTGATATGTGTATTGATATTTTGAAAATATTTTGTGGCTGGACCTTGTTCTTTTTGCTGGAGTAGTTGTTATTCCTATTAATGTCGATATTTATAGGATGTTGCCTAACCATTAGTTAGTGCATTTTGATAATTGTAATGATTATGAATATTGAATATAATTGAAATTATGGATTCAGGTGGCACATAGTATTTCATGTCGTTCAAGTATATAAAAATACATTCATTCAAAAAATGATATTGAAAGCGTTCATAAAACACTAAACGATATTGATATTGTTTCAGCACACACTGCTTCCCTGAAAAACTACAACGACATTGATATCGTTCATATGTTACAAAATGATGTCGATGTCGTTTCGATACAAAAATTGCACTCGGTAGCATAACGATATTGAAATTGTTCATGAAATAAAAAACGATTTGGATATCGTTTCAGCGTAAAATACACACTGCTTCCCTGATTTTCATAACGACATTGATATCGTTCATGTGTCTCAAAACGATATATATATCGTTTTAATACCAAAATTTCATGTGTCTCATAACGATATAACAACTCAAACGAATTTGATATCATTTTCTTTCATTAAAAACGATATCTATATCGTTTCATCTAAAATCATAACTAAAACGACACTTATATCATTTCTTTTCATATCAAACGACAATGATATCGTTATAGCGTTATATTTCAAATAACAACTCAAACGAATTTTTTATCGTTTCCTTTCATTATAAACGATATTCATATCGTTTCATCTAAAATCATAACTAAAACGACACTTTTATCGTTTCCTTTCATTATAAACAATATCCACATCGTTTCATCTCAAATCATAACTAAAACGACACTTATATCGTTTCATTTCATATCAAACGACAATGATATTGTTATAGTGTTAAACCCAAAAAATAATGTAACGATATCCATGTCGTTTGAGAACAAATTTTACGAGTTTGAACTCGTTTCAGATGAAATCATTACTAAAACGTCTTCGATCTCATTTCTCTGCACTAAAACGACAATGATATCGTTGTAGTGTAAAACACAAGAAATAACATAACGATATCAATATCGTTTTAGTGTAAATTTGACGAGTTAGAAATCGTTACAGTTCAAATAATGACAATAACGACATTGGTATCGTAATCACGATAACGTACTCGTTCCAGTGAGAATCGTAACTAAAACGACATTGAAGTCGTTTCTTTTCATACCAAACGATTTGACCGTCCACGATCATTTGACACACCTTCAATATATATATGATAATCAAAAGATGGTATCAAGTGGTTTGATAACACTCAAATGGTTCAGAAAGTGCGAACGGATACATTTTCATTCTATCTCATGCCCTTAAAGGAGATAGACACTTTCTTTGTATTAAAACAACTTAAAGATGATAGACAACTATAAAACACAAATGCTCCAATTAATTATGTTAAGTGAAATAAAATTCGCTTAATGACTTATTTTTCTCATCTTACGTTTCATGGATGTATGTCGGGTGGTTGTGGACGATCAAATCGTTATTTTTTTAGTCAAAACGATATAATTATTGTTTTTCATGAAAAGAAACGATATCTATATCTATATCGTTATAGTTATTATTTGAACTGGAACGATTTCAAGCTCGTCAAATTTGTACTAAAACGATATGGACATCGTTATGTTATTTTGTGGATTTGATACATAACGATATCCATATCGTTTCAGTACAATTTTGAAGACATCGATATCGTTTTAGTTTATATAAAACGATAATTATATCGTTTTTGCCAAAAACGACGATTCGATTGTCCACGACAACTCGACATGCATTCGACATATGTAGGATGATCGAAATTGGTCATCAAGTGGTTTCAATCTCACTCAAAAGAAACTATGACAGTATTTGTATTCTCGTGACTATATACAACCTTCAAGCTATTCCAATAGAAATAAAGTATCTTTGTTCGTTCTTTCTAATTCATTCAAGTGACATCAAACCACTTGATGACATTTTTCGATCTACGTACGTATGTTGAAGGCGTGTTGGATGGTTGTGGACTATCGAATCATTATTTTTAGCCAAAACGATATAATTATCGTTTTTCATGAAAAGAAACGATATCTATATCGTTGTAGTTATTATTTGAACCGGAACTATTTCAAACTCGTCAAATTTGTACTGAAACGGTATGGACGTCGTTATGTTATTTTGTGGATTTGATACATAACGATATCCATATCGTTTCAATACAATTTTGAAGACATCGATATCGTTTTAGTTTAAATCATAACTAAAACGATACATATATCGTTTTAGTTTATATAAAACGATAATTATATCGTTTTTGCCAAAAATGACGATTCGATTGTCCACGACAACTCGACATGTATTCGACATATGTAGGATGATCGAAATTGGTCATCAAGTGATTTCGATCTCACTCAAAAGAAACTATGACAGTATTTGTATTCTCGTGAATATATACAACCTTCGAACTATTCCAATAGAAAGAAAGTATCTTCGTTCATTCTTTCTAATTCTTCCGAGTGACATCAAACCAATTGATGACATTTTTCGATCGACGTACGTATGTTGAAGACGTGTTGGGTGGTTGTGGACGATCGAATCGTTATGTTTAGCCAAAACGATATAATTATCGTTTTTCATGAAAAGAAACGATATTTATATCGTTGTAATTATTATTTGAATTGAAACGATTTCAAACTCGTCAATTTGTACTGAAACGATATGGACGTCGTTATGTTATTTTATGGATTTGATACATAACAATATCCATATCGTTTCAGTACAATTTTGACGACATTGATATCGTTTCAGATTAAATCATAACTAAAATGATACATATATCATTTTAGTTTATATAAAACGATAATTATATCATTTCTGTTAAAAACGATGTCATTAACTACCACGATATGAAAGTTGTTATGTTATTTCGTGAATTTGACACATAACGATGTCATTATCGTTTCAGTACAATTTTGACGATATTGATATCGTTTCAATTTTAATTTTAATTAAAATGACATATATATCATTTTAAAATATATAAAACGACAATTATATTTTTTAAGGTATATGAAAAGTATATATTGCACGTCGTAAAAAGTTTACGTGGAGGATGAAGGGAAAAAAATTAAAAAATTTAATGGTTGGACCGATGGATGATTACTTAAAAATATAAAAACAATTATTTGAAATAGAATTAAAGATTTTAAGTTAACTGTCACTAATTATTTATATATTTCGAAATCATAAATTTTGCAGACATTCAATTTATCTTAGTTAAAATTAATATTTCAATACATAATACGTATATAAAATAAAGTGAAATATTTTACTATAATTTTTCAAGATATTCAGAACTACAGACTTATATATATATATGTTACTGTATTAAAATAAATAATATTGTTCAATGTTTTAGTGGTGAGGAAATCATAATTTTTCTTAGAAGTTGAAAGTTCAAATATTTGGACAATGAAAATTTGACTATAATTTTTCAAGATATATATAGGTTATTGCAATAAAATAAACAACATTGTTCAATGTCATAGTGGTGAGGAAAACATTATAATAAACTCTTTCTTAAAGGTTGAAGGTTCAAATCCTTGGACCTTGCAAATTTGAGTATAATTTGACAAGATATATATAAGTTATTGCAATAAAATAATGAGTATTGTTCAATGTCCTAGTGGTGTAGGGAACAACTTTTTTCAATAGAGGTTGAACCTTCAAAAATTTCTTTAAATTTTTAGATTTGGTCAAACGGGCTTGACTGGGCCGGATTCAACCCAAAGTTTTTGGTTTATTTGGTTATACAAGTGAGGGTAAAATAGACATTTAAGACTTTTAAATAATTAAAATTACTTTTCTTTTATTCATTTTAGTCAAAGGCCATTTGGACAAAATGCCTATGAGAGTTGGGGACTTCATTTACTTAGCCTAGTCAAACCAAATTTTTGTTTAAAAAGACCATCAACTAACTTCTTTAGTTAAAAGACCCAAATATATGAAAAATGGAAAATATAATTTGTAAATGACTAGAATGTCCTTGTACACAAAAAGACATTATTGCCCTAATTCTCATTTCAATTTTCATTTAAACCTAATTGAATTCTAACTTCCATTTTCTTCAAAAATCGGCTCTCTGCAAACTGGAGGTATGAAATTCTTTCATTTTCTCATCATCATTTTTCTCTAATTAAAGAAACCATAAACTCTACATTCTCTTTCCCTTAAACACTCATTTGGTTGATGTGTGTAATATACTCTTTCAACATTCTTGTTGGGCATTTGAAGAAGAAGAAGGTATTGTAAATTTTCAATTTTTGGGTTACTTTCTTTCTCCATTTTTTTGAATAATTTTTTTATGTTGTTGTATATATGTTTGTGGTGTTCATTTGTGAACAATGATTTTGAATTCATTTTAACATTGGATTAGAGTTTTGATATGGGTTACTTCCCAACCCATTTTTTCATTTCCAGTTATTTGTATTAATTGGAGGGTAATGTAAGTTGACAAAGGCATGTTTGGCTATTCTTTTCATTGTTGTACTATAAAACGTACGTTTTGTTTTTTTTTCTGTACATAACGACTTACATGTCGTTTTATACAATCCATAACGACTTACATATCGTTATCAGTACCGTGTTATGTTTGAAATTTGATGAAATTTTTATATTGAATTACAGTTATGGACACCGCGAATATGGTATGGATATCAGTTTATCCAATTGAATATGAACAGTTAATTGAAGGTGCATGAAAATGAAAATATGCAGTGATTGGCAAAGGAAAAACAACACTTATTCTTGTTGCGAAAATTATTTCTTATGTGGAATTGTATGAAAAAATCAAAGAAGTGTTGAACATCGATACGAGGGTGTACAAAATGGAGATTTCAGCTCTTGTCCTTATAATATCTAAAGCTCCAGCTGCTCCGACCATAATTGATTGTGACAATAATGTGAAGTGGTTTCTATCTGTCTGTAAAGAAATTTTTCTTTGTGTAACCCTTCCAAATGAAGTTGAAAATGAAGAAGATTTTGGTGATGAATGATGTTTATTACTAATAGGGGGTGAAGAAAAATTGCAAATATGAACAGTGAGGAGGAACATGTTCGAACGGACGATGATGCTAACCATGATAACGGTGATGGAATATTTGTAAATTGTAGTGATTTTGATGTAAGTGAAGATAGTCCTCGAAGAGTAGATGAAATCGTTTCAATATGAAATACAATCGTTATTGTAATAAAAAATGACTTCAATATCATTTCAATATGAAATACACACTACTTCATTGATCGTCATAACGATATTGACATCGTTCCAGTAACAAAAAACGACTTGAATATCGTTTCAATATGAAATACACGCTGATTTTTCATAACGATATGGACATCGTTCCTGTAATAAAAAACGACTTCAATGTCGTTTTCTTATGAAATACACACTGTTTCACTGATCTTCATAACGATATTGATATCGTTCCCGTAACAAAAAAACGACCGGATATCGTTTCAGTATGAAATACACGTCGATTTTCGTAACGATATGGACATCGTTCCGTAATAAAAAACGACTTCAATATCGTTTCCGTAAGAAATACACACTGCTTCACTGATTTTCGTAACGATATTGAAATCGTTCCCATAACAAAAAGAACGACTTGGATATCGTTTCAGTATAAAATACATACTAATTTTCGTAACGATATGGACATCGTTCCTGTAATAAAAAATGACTTCAATATCATTTTCATAATTTTCATAACGATATTGAAATCATTCCCGTAACAAAGTAACGACGTCCATATCGTTTCAGTACAAATTTGTCGAGTTGGAACTCGTTTCAGTCAACATCGTAATTAGAACGACATAGATGTAGTTATTATTTGAACCGGAACGATTTCAAACTCGTCAAATTTGTACTGAAACGATATGGACGTCGTTATGTTATTTTTGTGGATTTGATACATAACGATGTCCATATCGTTTCGGTACAATTTTGACGACATTGATATCGTTTCAGTTTAAATCATAACTACAACGATAC